>JANAVB010032819.1:4566860-4908905 GCA_029216955.1 Iris pallida | reverse complement strand
ATATATAATATATATATATATATAATATATATATATATATATATATATATATAAATATATATATATATATATATAGTATTATTTACAAAACACAAAGGTTTTTGAATCCTAGGGCTGACTGTGCCAAGATAAAGAGTGGTTGGGATTTAATCTTGGTGAATCAACAGTTGTGGATGAGCATTATTGAGAGTGGGGTTTTATGGGGAATCCAAAGAGTTGGGTTTGCACTCATAATGGTTGTGGATGAGCATTATTGAGAGTGGGGTTTTATGGAGAATGAGCATTATTAAGAGTGGGGTTTTATGGAGAATCCAAAGAGTGGGGTTTGCACTCATAATGGTTGTGGATGAGCATTATTGAGAGTGGAGTTTTATGGAGAATCCAAAGAAAATTCACATCCAGCAGTGGTTGGGATTTGATATTTTGATGGGGGCCTCATAATTATTATTATTCGTTTAAAATTGGGGGTCCAAGATTTGAGGGGGAATATACCTTAAATGAACCATGCCCTATGGGCACGGGTTATGACTAGTATATATATATATATATATATATATATATATATATATATATATATATATATATATATATATATATACACACACACACACACACTTTATTTTAAAGAAAGAAAAAGAAAGACAACTGTATTAGTCCCGTAGGAACAATACCAGGGAATTCTCGAGCGAGAACGGAATGCCACAGGTTATAAATCTCGATCGAAGCTTCATCAAATCGTACCAAATATTTTGCAGATCTCTCCATATCTCAATTCTCTACCAATTCAACCTAACATCAATCCAAAACTCGCGAATAATTGAATTTAAAAACCGATCAAAAATTGGTATAAATCCTTAACCTACATTCGAACGGGAAGATGGAGAAAAGCAAAAATATTTGCAGCCAAATCCTTCTCGTGTCCAACCTTTGACTCGAGAGCAACCCCTACGCCCCCATAAACACCGTCGACCGCCTGATCAGGCCGCGCCACCGCTAAAGCGCTGCCGAGATCACCTGGCCGAGCTAGATAGCAGAGAACTCTGTTCTCAATTCACAGTCAGGTACCTAACTTCTCCTCTACTTTTCTTTAATTATATTCGATCAATTCTTGATCGATAAATTCCTACTTAATACAACATAACCATCTGCGTAACCCTTTAAGTGGATTTAATTTTAGCTGGCTAGATTTCCCTAAAAATTGATGGAAACATCGACGAATTTCTATCGTAAACAAGACAGAAATCGGTGCCTCGAGCCCAAATTGGAAGGTCGATTATAGTCGACATGTTGACTGTTTTTAAAATCTTGTTTAACCCAGCCCTAGCCAACCTATAGGAGTTTGAAAACCCTTTTGTAGAATTACTTTTCATCTACTGGATAGCAAGAAAATCCTTTGCAAAGTTTGAGAAAAATAGTTTTTGAAAACAGAGAATTTTATGAAAAATCACCGATACGATGTGAGCCCCGACAAATCGGGCGACATGGTCACGAGTCGAAAGCATCAAAAGGTGCGTATCGATTTCACGGACGTGTAGGATTCGACGGAACTCAATTTCGTTGTGCGTGCGCGACGAAATCGAAGCGTATTGGTTTAGATATCCTGTATCGGCCCATTTGCAAACTAACCCATAATTTTGTGCACATTCGTCATCTCCAAACGAAACTTATGCCAACAGGACCGTGTCATTTTTCTGGTCCTGTATGAAAAGTTTGGTCCAATTCTGAGAATGTTGACCGGAACACTATTTTGGCGGGCCTGCGACCCGATCCAACGGACGAAATTGTGCACGGCCCGTCGGAATCCAACTTTGGACATACGGTTGGCTTTGTATCATCAAATCGGACCCTTAAACATATAGTTTGACGACTTTAGAGACCGTAGATACTGGTATGCTTTTCGGTGCAAAAAGGGTCCAACGGTAGACATTATTTTGATCCGAAATTATGATTTTGTTCCTGTGTCCAAAATTAGACTTTTGGGTAGGCATTCTTAGACCTTTCTTTTATTCCAAATGTATTGGTGATGTCTGTTTCAGCATATAGAAACTGTTGTGCGAGTTTGACTTAGTGTGGCACACTGAGTGGTTGGTATTATCGGTTTCACTAGCAAAGGACCCCAGGCGAGTACATTTGTTGTTTGTTTTTTATATTATTAACTACTATAGTTCATTGTTAGTCATTTTATATTTGATTCTTGACACGCTTGTCACACGGATACCACATCATGTCTCTCTTCCATATCTTGTCATATTCTTACCTGTAGTGTCAGGAAGGAGAAGTACGAAGTAGATGTGTGTTCTGACCATAGATATTATAGACATCGACGATAGTATTTTATTTCTTGTAATGTAGACATCGTAGCGTATTTTTTTTATTACAATGTAGATATCATAGACAGTATTTTATTTTATTGTAATATAGACATCATAGACAGTATTTTAGTTTATTGCAATGTAGACATCGTAGACAGTGCTTTATTTTATTGCTATTTAGACATCGTAGACATCGTGGTGTAACTGTACCTAGACCGATCACATATCGAAAAGGTACTTCAAAACACATAGATAGTATTTCCTTTGGTATTACTCATTTACTGTTGTCATGTAGTTCTTGTCTTCTTTTTCTCATGTCTCTTGTTACCATTATCCTGATTATTTTATCATGTATTTTATGGCTAACCTCTGTTTTATAATCGTTATCATATATTAGAACTGCACTTAGTGAATATACTCGTTTCATTTCTAACTAGAAAACCAATATTTTTTAGATAATCGCCAGCTACATTGTGCTTGGACCATCGGAAGAGACATGGGTATATGCTGAAGTCAACCATAGAAGACTAGTTAGTTGTGTTGGCAGTTTTTCAATATTTGTAAGAATTTATATTTTCTTCAAATGTAAGACTTGTGAATATTGTAAGTTTAATTTAGTTATTATGAATGATCAAAAAAGTTATTATTTTATGTGATTTTGAGCATCATGGCCTTGACAGCGTTCTATTGTCAACACTGTGGCATAGGCTAGCTTGGACATGCACTCGTATCCCGAAAAATGGGTGCGGGTCGTTACATCTCCTCTTTCCTTTTGTCTTGTATGGCGAAGTCCTAAGAGCAAAGTATAGACATTCTCTTAGATCTCTTATGGACAAGCACTCCAAATCTCTACTTTGTTCTATGCTTTGTGCCTCCATACTCACCCCATATATACAGGGTGATAAAATTCAATTCTAGATCATAATTGGATTTTCTAAATATGAATCCTATTATACCTAAAACAGCTACTCATATATGGACTCGAATAATATTCTCCCCCAGTTTGAGGAGAGGGTGTTGGCCCCATGGCTGCTCAACTGAACTCCATGCATGTCGTCCCACGACAGAGTTCCTGCTCCCCCATATAACTTATATCCGATCCCTGAGCTGCTTTGCATCTTCCTTCATCTCCAACTCCTCGACCGTCACGTCGACGCTAGCTGTCATGCTAACACCTTTTGTACCATTGGGATCTTGTCGACATCAACAACACGACCAACACTAAATTCTTTGACAATTAGCATCACCGCAAGTCTCAGTATCCTGTCCTTGACTTTCGTCTTCCACCAGAATGTACAACCGTTCCATCGAGCTTGTTCATCCTTGGTGGCCCAACTAAGTGGACAATACGATTCTTTCGAGATTCGAACTCCTGAACCTACCCACCTCCGTGTCCAACATTGAATCTCATCCGTACGCATGCACCCTCGGGCAGAATATCATACATTATGCATGCCATCGATGACCTACAGCTCCCCCAAAACAGTGTCATGAATGGTGATGCACCCAACTCTGATTGAGTTAGTTGTAAACCTTGATCTCCTCCCTAGCGTCGAATGACTGAAACCAAAATCATTCCGTGAAGCTTTGGCAAACTATAAATCTCAAAAATAGATCTGTAGAGCAACCTCCACCTAGGGATCGACCAGCTGTCATGGACCGACATACTGACCCTCAATCTTTGACTCATTACCAATCATCACTTTGTCTAGACGAACCGAATCCTTCGTATCCCTCAAAGTATCTTGAAGGCCTCTCAAAGAAAGTTTTAAATCCTAGAAAATATATCAAAAAATAAACTAACAAAATGAGATCCTAGAATGAAGAAGTGAGAGATGACCTAGTCGGTGGTGCTGACGGCGACGCCAACGATCAAAAATACCCCAACCTCTGAGATCTGTGTCGTCGTCTGCCTCTAGTCTGCACGCCCATCCATATCTTCGTCGCCTTCCCGTGGCCGGATCCGACCGCTCCAGCCTCGAATCTGTCAGATCCGACGACCTCATGACCTGTTCGGCCGAGTTGGTTGGTCTTCTTGCCACCGCTTGATATCTCCATCGCACTGAGTTTCTTTCTGAGTGGTCGCGTTAATAGTGCCACCCCCCAACATTGACTCTGGTGCATCTTATGGACTCCCAGTCGCCGGTGGCCACCAGATCTGGTGGATCGCGAGTCCCCTATACTGTGGCCTCTTCCTCGGTACAATGGTGACATCACCCCCTTGTTGTCCCAACCTGAGAGAGAGAGAGAGAGAGAGTCCATGGAAAATGGAAGAGAAAGAGAGGAAAAAAAGAGTTTAGAAAAAAAAATGAGAGTGAGAAAGGAGAAGGGCACTTTATCGCGGATGAAGCGCCAAATTTTAGGAGAGCGTCAAAATAAAAAATAAAATGGGGGATATTAAATTTGGAACAACACTTTAAAAGTGTTGTGTTTTGTCTATAATAATATACGACTTAAAGTGATCTCAAAAGTGTCGTTGAATTTATGTTTACGACATTTTTAAAAAGTTCATAAATATTGATAAATATTTAATTACAACGACACATTTTAGTATAGTATCATCACTAAAAAAAGTTAATGACACTTATTTAGTAAGTGTCGTAAAAAGTGTCGTTAATAACCTATTTTGTTGTAGTGAAGTTCCCTACGATCCACTAACTCATATCGAACACCCTTCGAGCCTCCATCCGGTATCTATGGCATGCATGTACAACTCAGCGTCCTAAGCCTTTACATGACACAAGATAAATCTCTTCGAGCAAGTTGTTGAGAACCTTTCGCAAACCAATCTTTTTTTTCAAACAAACTGCGACAACCATCATCGGCTAGCCTCCCTATCGAAACTATGTTGTAGCGCAAACTCGTACATGTCGCACACCCTGAGGATGAGCTTAAAATAAAACTCCATCATCAAGTGTACATCATTGATGCCTACAACAACCGTCGTCCCCTTGTTTCCCATCTTCACAAGTCCAAACCTTTCATCGATGTACGACGTGAAGATCCTCCTATGGGTAGTGTCATGATACGACACACATATGTGTCACGCCCCAGAACCAGAATACTGGAGAGCGGGGGCAGACATAGCCAGCTACGTATAATGAAATAGAATCCACCTCACTATACGGTCACGGCTGTCCAGATATATGAGGGTTTAACTACAATCCATCAGTCTCCTATGGTCAAGAACAAGCCTAGTGTCTCAATCACAAGCAAGCAAATAAATGTTACAAGATGTATGATCACCAAATATACAATAGTAAGGCATCCCAAACATTACATATTCAGCTGATCATGAAGCTAGTCGTACAAAATGTCAGGACTAGCAAAAGTTTAGTCATACACGATCAACCCTAGGATCTGTCAATCATGCTATAGCCCGCAGGCAGACAGTAAGTAAAAATGTACACGAGCTAACACTTGTTCGGCGGCTAAACGCCTCAAAAGAATAATTTTACAATAGAGTAGAAGAGCCAAAATAAACCCACTCGTTGTCAGGATTCCTTCTAGTGGTCACATCTGGCTAGAAAGTCGATAGATCCTCGGGAGCTGCTCCGATATCTGGCCATACAAAACCAGCTGGGTCAGACCCCAGAAAGAGCAAGTGCCACAAAGGAGGCTTCACTTAGAAACTAAAACCAGCAAACTAGCACAAGAATATAACTAGCACAAGAATATAATTACATAAACCAGCAAACTAGCACAACGGGTCATCATCGTGCCAGGGAATAATTAATATGGCACAGGCATTAATGTGGTAATTAAATATTAGCAGGAGAAAGGGCCATGGGGGACTCATGCGGCTCAGAAAAAATTTTATGCGGCCAGCCAATAGATGTTGTCACCATACCATATGCGGCTAGCACACTTTTGCTGCATGCGGCCAAGAATAATAAATAGGCCATGTGGCCAAGAGTGGATGAGGTGGGGGCCATAAGACAAATACTCAATATATAAGCCATGCGGCTCACTAAATTATTTAAAGTTGCATGCGGCCATAACATGGCCAAGGCAATTAAATATAGCCTAAAAAAACCCATGCGGCCATAAGTATACTAATAGCATGCGAGCAATTTGCTTGCATTAGTAAAGGCAATTAAATATTGCCTAAAAAAATCCATGCGGCCGAGCAATTTCTTATGGCCATGCCAGCAAATGAAATTTGCTAATGCCATGCATGCATGCAATAAGGCTAATAATACTAATGCACTAAGGCATGCAAAGCAAATAATGCTAATAAATGCATGGCCATGTATAGTGCCAATGATGCACTAATTAAATGGATCCACAAATGGCAATTCCATGCAGCCTGCTAATGCTAATGCATTTATTTATTTGGCCAGCAATTGAGTTGGCCTATGCGGCTCAGCAACTTTTGATTGCTAAGCATTAAATAATACAGTTTATTTCCATGCAAGCACTTAAGCTGATGTATGCAAAATAATAAAGGAAAAGCCATGCGGCCAACTTTTGTTCCCATATGCGGCCAGCAACTGTGGAATGGCCATATGCGGCTGGTGAGCTTGCAAATACAAGCAAAATAGTACTGCATTAAGTACCAATGCATTAAAAGCTAATGCATTAAAATACTAATGCATTAAATGCTAGGCTAATGCATTAAATGCTAGGCTAGCTAATACATGCATTAAAAATATGCAAAGGCCATGCGGCTAACATTGTGTTGGCCATATGCGGCTGACTTTGTGTTGGCCATACAAGTAACTGCTAAAAGCATACAATTATTTAATGCCAATGCTAAAGGCCAAGCAATTTATTAATGGCCATGCAATAATTAATGCCCATGCGGCTCAGAGCTAAATGCTCATGCGGCTTAGAGTGTAATTAATGGCTCCCACAGAGAACATGTCCATGAAAAATACCATGGCCTCCATGCTCCTCCAAACCACAATAGAAACCCAAATCCAGACTCCCGTAGGTCAAATTTGGGTAAAATAGAATTCTCTACAACATGGAACCATCAACTAGCAAAAATATGCAAGTTGATAGATCAAAGTTCATGGGAACCGAAAATACCACAAAACTAGATCTACAAGAAATTAACCACAGAAATAAAAAATGCTAAGTACTAAAGTGGGTTAGAAACATATGAGGAAGACAGTAGAACAATAAAAATAGAATTTCTTCATGAAGCAAGTTGCACTTGCCTAAGCTAGGGTTCTCTTGGTTGGTGGAGAAGTAATGGTGAAGAAGAAGAAGTAATGGAAAAGAATTAATGAGGAGAGAGAGAGGAGTGGGAGTTAATAAATGGTGATGGTGGTGGTAGGTAGGTGGGTTGGTTCTCCAACAAAACCGAACCAAGCCAACAAGCCGAACCGAACCAAGATAAACCCATCAATGAAATACCAAAATAAATCAAGCAGGGAGACATGCAATACGGATCAAAATACGTACACGTATTCCAAATACGTAATACAAGATATGGGCATTACAACTCTACCCACCTTAAAAGAATTTCGTCCTCGAAATTTAATCAAGTGGCTAGAGATGTAAGGACAAGCTATACTAAGCAATCAATCAATCAAACAATCAATCATGCAAGCAAGAAATTTGAAGGCATGGGGAAGAGGGAAGACATCCTGCTAGGAACCTCTCTGCCGGTTCTGAATCTGAGCTTGGACCAGGGCATACTGCTGGGGTCTCTGCTGCTGGAATACTTGAGTCTGAGGCGACAATAGCCTCGGAGGCTGGTACTGCTGCTGCACTGGTGCTGGTGCTAGTCCCCTTACCGAGGAACTAGTCTGGGCCGATGATAAACTGGCCCTATTCGGACAGGACCCTATCTTGTGGTCCGGTACCCCACAAGCTAAACACAATCCCTAAGCTCTGCGACACTCCGAAAGAACGTGTCCTGGCTTCCCACAATGAGTGCAGCCCATTGCGGAAGACTGCTTCTGCTTCTGTTGCTGAGGGGACGTGACCGACGTCACTGAGGCTGCCTGCCTCGAAGTTTCAATTGTCAAAGCCCTGACTGTCGGGGCTGGTGCTGACGACTGGGTCATCTGGCCGTGAGATCGCTTTCGACCTCCGGTCCTGTCCCCGATCCTGTGGGAGGTATACTCGTGCCTCGTGGCTGCTCTCAACACTGCATCAAAAGTCTGATGCTCAAACTGCTCCACCGCCAGCAAAATCTCTAGGTGGAGTCCCTGCTGAAATTGCTGGGCTCTATCGAACTCGGTCGCCACCAAGGTGGGAGCAAACCGACTAAGCCTAGAAAACTCGGCTACATACCCATCGACCGTCCGGCCCACCTGCTTCAAATTGGTGAACTTGGTCTGTAGATCGTACCGAGCCACCGCATCAAAGTACTTGGTCCGGAATCTCTCACAGAATACTGTCCAAGCAATAGGTGCCACTAGTCCCATGGCCTGTGCCGCCCACCATCTGCGGGCAAGATCCAGTAAATGCAGGCACACCACGGCCACCTTCTCATCTTCCGGGGTCTTTGTCGCCTCCAATATCACCTCTGTGTCATGAAGCCACGTATCAGCAGCGATAGCATCTTCGCTGCCATCGAAGAAGGAAGGGTTCAGGCGCTTGAAACTGTTCGCTGTACTGTTCCTATGATGACCTCCTCTATTCAGAGCATCTTGTACTGTCTGGTGTAATGCATCTCCTCGTCGGCCTTGGGAAGCTAACAATGTCCTGATGAGTCCCACCAAGGTGCCATCATCGGGCTCTACAGGCTGGACGGGCTGAACTAGTGGCTCGGGATCCCCGGTAGGCATGACTCGGGAGGCTGCTCCTGAGTGCTGGGCCTAATCTTCTGGTTGCTGCTGGTCCACGGGCGGTGCTTCGCCTTGCTGATCGGCAGGTCCAGGTATAATGCCTGTGAAGAAGACGATATAGGAAACAATAAGGAAGGACCAAGACAGATCAACGATACAAGCATGTGATCAGGTCAAGATTCCAGGGATTCAGAGGATACGAACAGAGATCAAGGGCGAGTGCTGATTGAGACATCTATTCGATAAACCCTCACATATCTTAATTTATAAGACCTGCATGGGCCACCACTAAAACCATGTCACGCCCCAGAACCAGAATACTGGAGAGCGGAGGAAGATATAGCCAGCTACGTATAATAAAATGGAATCTACCTCACTATACGGTCACAGCTGTCTAGATATATGAGAGTTTAACTATAATCCATCAGTCTCCTATGGTCAAGAACAAGCCTAGTGTCTAAATCACAAGCAAGCAAATAAATGTTACAAGATGTAAGATCACCAAATATACAATAGTAAGGCGTCCCAAATATTACATATTCAGCTGATCATGAAGCTAGTCCTACAAAATGTCAGGACTAGCAAGAGTTTAGTCATACATGATCAACCCTAGGATCTGTCAATCATGCTATAGCCTGTAGGCAGACAGTAAGTAAAAATGTACATGAGCTAACACTTGTTCGGCGACTAAACGCCTCAAAAGAATAATTTTACAATAGAGTGGGAGAGCCAAAATAAATCCACTCGTTGCCAGGATTCCTTCTAGTGGTCACCATCTGGCTGGAAAGTCGATAGATCCTCTGGAGCTGCTCCGATATCTGGCCATACAAAACCAGCTGGATCAGACCACAGAAAGAGCAAGTGCCACAAAGGAGGCTTCACTTAGGAACTAAAACCAGCAAATTAGTACAAGAATATAATTATATAATAAAAGACAGTAATTAATGAAAAAGCATGACAGGTGATATACGATGAGATAACCATGGGACTATTCAGATAACCAGGTTACAACCCGTAAACCAAACAAGGACCGGGGTTGTAACCCTTCGTCTAAACAGAACTTGGTTTCTCCCACCATTTATCGGCAAGATAAAATAAGAAATCAGGACATGTAACAATCTTGTACAGGATCAAGACAAGACTAGACTGATTATTCCTCATCCAACAATCATGGCCAAGCAATAAGTACGGCTTGATACTTTAACTAACTAGGGTTATCACAGGCCTAGTTACTAACAAGATGCAGTGAGATTATTTCGTAGCCACAAGTCCTGCAGACCATCCAGGTTATCCAGGTCGAATATTAGTACAATAAGGGTGCAACACATGACAGTGTGCTGGAAATGTGCCCTACTCGTTGGCAGGCTACAGATCCCAAGTGGGGTGCCCAGATAACGGGATTGCCTGTAGCTGGGAAATCTCTTCATGACTACTGGATTATTCTAGTTATTAGCCTTAGTCCTTTTTAGTAGGTACCCTGACCGTGGTACTCAGGGGTCCCTGCCCTAGACATGATGCAAGACAAGACGGGTTCATTTGTACAAGCACAATCGTCCACGGTGTCCAGGTCATTCATTCTTATCATGTCAAGATAGCCGTCGTAACAGCATATCGAGATATATCATGTCGGGTTCACTATCAAGAGTGCGCCACGGCGGGCCACTATCAAGAATTATTATGTCAAGTCTACTTGTCAGGAGTGCGCCACGTCGGGCCACTGTCATGTCATGTTATTTGTCAAAAGTGCACCATAACGGGTCACCATCGTGCCCGAGAATAATTAATATGGCACAGGCATTCATGTGGTAATTAAATATTAGCAGGAGCAAGGGCCGTGGGGGACTCATGCGGCTCAGAAAAATTTTCATGCGGCCAGCCAATAGATGTTATCACCATACCATATGCGGCTAGCACACTTTTGCTGCATGCGGCCAAGAATAATAAATAGACCATGTGGCCAAGAGTGGATGAGGTGGGGGCCATAAGGCAAATACTCAATATATAAGCCATGCGGCACACTAAATTATTTAAAGTTGCATGCGGACATAACATGGCCAAGGCAATTAAATATAGCCTAAAAAACCCATACGGCCATAAGTATACTAATAGAATGCGAGCAATTTGCTTGCATTAGTAAAGGCAATTAAATATTGCCTAAAAAACCTATAGGGCCGAGCAATTCCTTATGGCCATGCCAGCAAATAAAATTTGCTAATGCCATGCATGCATACAATAAGGCTAATAATACTAATGCACTAAGGCATGCAAAGCAAATAATGCTAATAAATGCATGGCCATATATAGTGCCAATGATGCACTAATTAAATGGATCCACAAATGGCAATTCCATGCAGCTTGCTAATACTAATACATTTATTTATTTGGCCAGCAATTGAGTTGGCCTATGCGGCTCAGCAACTTTTGATTGCTAAGCATTAAATAATACAATTTGTTTCCATGCAAGCACTTAAGCTGATGTATGCAAAATAATAAAGGAAAAGCCATGCGGCCAACTTTTGTTCCCATATGCGGCCAGCAACTGTGGAATGGCCATATGCGGCTGGTGAGCTTGCAAATGCAAGCAAAATAGTACTGCATTAAGTACCAATGCATTAAATGCTAATGCATTAAATGCTAGGCTAATGCATTAAATGCTAGGCTAGCTACATGCATTAAAAATATGCAAAGGCCATGCGGCTAACATTGTGTTGGCCATATGCGACTGACTTTGTGTTGGCCATACAAGCAACTGCTAAAAGTATGCAATTATTTAATGCCAATGCTAAAGGCCAAGCAATTGATTAATGGCCATGCAATAATTAATGCTCATGCGGCTCAGAGCTAAATGCTCATGCGGCTCAGAGTGCAATTAATGGCTCCCACAGAGAACATGTCCATAAAAAATACCATGGCCTCCATGCTCCTCCAAATCACAATAGGAACCCAAATCCAGACTCACGTAGGTCAAATTTGGGTAAAATAGAATTCTCTACAACATGGAACCATCAACTAGCAAAAATATGCAAGTTGATAGATCAAAATTCATGGAACCGAAAATACCACAAAACTAGATCTACAAGAAATTAACCACAGAAATGAAAAATGCTAAGTACTAAAGTGGGTTAGAAACATACGAGGAAGACAGTGGAACAATAAAAATGGAATTCCTTCATGAAGCAAGTTGCACTTGCCTAAGCTAGGGTTCTCTTGGTTGGTGGAGAAGTAATGGTGAAGAAGAAGAAGTAATGGAAAAGAATTAATGAGGAGAGAGAGAGGAGTGGGAGTTAATAAATGGTGATGGTGGTGGCAGGTAGGTGGGTTGGTTCTCCAACAAAACCGAACCAAGCCAACAAGCCGAACCGAACCAAGATAAACCCATCAATGAAATGCCAAAATAAATCAAGCAGGGAGACATGCAATACGGGTCAAAATATGTACACGTACTCTAAATACGGAATACGAGATATGGGCATTATAATATGTCCATGGCCTAGTCGACGTCATGACACATGCCACAAGGTTCCTCTACGTCGGTCGCTGCGATGATGGTATCTCATATTGTTGTGAGATTCTCCTGATTATCCTTACCCTTTTTCTTATCATCTTTGAGCTTCATGCAGTTTCGCTTTATATGAACCCTTTCGCTAGTGATGCAACCCTTCTTTTGCTCCACAATCACAAGATTCTGAGAACTCTCCTTCCGCATGTAACTTGGTCTTTCCTTCCCGTAGGAAGCCATCAGAGCAGACTCCTGCGATGATTCAACTTTCTTACGCCAGACCTCCTCATTCAAAAAGCTACCTTTTACTGCCTCCATTATGACAGCTCCATCCGGTACTGAATTGCTCATCGACACCACCAAGGTCTTCCAGCTTTCTGGGAGAGAACTCAGAAGCAGTAGGGCTTGAAGCTTATCATCAATCATCAGCTTCATCGCAAACAGCTGATTCATGATACCATGAACCTCTTTCAGATGTTGTACCACTAGGCACCCTCCATGGACTTTGGGTTGACCAGTTGGCGAATAGAAAATGCCTTATTGCCATTTGTCTTCCTTTTATACAACGAATGTAGCTTCTCCCATAATTCTATCACAGAACTCTTCATGGACACGTTGTAAAACACCGAGTCATCTAGTCATTGACGGATGAATCCAATGGCCTTCCAATCCAGTTGTTTCAAGTATTTAGCAACTTTTTTCGATGTCTTTGCCCTGTCACCATCCAACAGACCATGCAAGCCCTTGCACCAGAGTAAATCCTTTATCATTGGCTTCCAAATTGCTCAATTTCTTCCTGTGAGGGTGATCATACGAGTGTTCATCAATTCCGTAGACATGGTTAACTAGAACCCTAAAAGTTCTGATACCCGATGTTAGGAATTGAACATGCCCTACAAGCGCTCTGATACCGTGTTTGAGATGTTGTCACATCATAAACTTAGGCCAACTTGCCAGAAATAATTAACTCCCATCTAACGAACACCAAGCACAGATAAAGACAAGTATATGGCAGTGACTATGTCACCTAGACAACCAAATCTGTATATCTCAGATAAAACCACAAGATTGAAAAAAAAAATTGAGGTTGAACCCTTTATGCTAATAGGTTCAATCCCCTCACCACACCCAGAAGAAATGACAGAGATTACAATAAAATCATTCACTAACCTGTAGCAATCTTCCTAACTAAAGTTGACGACTCCTCGATCATATCTCCTCTATATGGCGAAGCCCTAAGAGCAAAGTGCAGACTTTCTCTTAGATCTCATGTGGATGAGCACCCCGGATCTCAACTTTGTGCTATGCTTTATGCCTCTCCACCCTCACCCCATATATATAGGACGATAAAATCCTATCTATGTCATAATAGGATTTCCTAAATATGAATAAAATATAAATTCTATTATACCTAAAACAGCTACTCACATTCTAGACTAGACCCAACAGAGGCGAGACTTGAGAAAGGGTGGCCTAGTTCATGGCCGGTGTGACGACTATAAAGGCATATAATTAGGGTTAGCTGTGAGCGATAAAGAATAAGAGGAGACTGGATGGTGGGCCTAGGTCTGGCACACTCGTTCGTGAGTGAGGGGGCATGATGCATATTGGGAAAGGCAGGGGGAAAGTAGTAGGTCGAGTTCATGTCCTTAGGCATGAGTGTAGACCTGGATCATCCCTAGAGTCAGTCGGGCTGCTCATCGTGCAACCTACGCAGTAAGTCCAAGGAAACATTAAGAAAAAGGGTAATAAAATAGAAGAAAGAACATGACAAAATTTAGGAAAAATCCTAAAAAAAGACTATAGGGAAACTGTAGGAGCTAAATAGTGTCTTGGGCTCGATTCTAGGCCATGTTCAATGAAATTAGATTAATCTGCAATTATAAGTTAAATAATTAAGCAAGATTATTTATTAATCCTAATTAACAAGGATTTACAAGTTAATAAATCAAGGGCCCTCATACATGATATTGGACATACACTATAAACCCCCTAAAATTTTAAATCGAAATTATCTTATTCTAGTTACAACCACTTTAAATTCTTAGCGAGAGTTAAATTGTCCTTATTAACTTGAAATTATTAAATCATATTTAACAAAATTTTACTAGCTAAAATCTAATTAGAAGTAATTTAAATCCTAGTAACTAAATAATTTAAAGTTTATAACTAAATATTAATCCCTCATATCTATACATGTATCCTCACCAATTAAATCTCCTAAATAAATATTAATTCCAAATCCTAAAATTGAGTAACGTAAATCAAATACCTTGTCCAATAGAGGTATATTCAAAATTTAATTATTTTCTTAAAATCCAAACTTAATTTAAATTAATTTTAATAAATAAAACCCTCAGATTAGTAACTAGAACCTAGTTATTAGAAAAATTACAAATGATTCAAACTAGTTAAATAAAAATAAAATAATCTTACATTTTTAAAAAATCCTAACATCTTCTCTGCTCGACCTTTTCAGAAATGCAATCTTTGATTTCATTCATTCGAATCCTAGGCAAATTCAAAACCAAAATCAGAATAAAAAAATAGAATTACATCCTAATCTAACACAAATCTAATCGAAACTCTACATAATCACAGCTCAAATCTTTTTTGCCGAACTCCTAAAATACCACAAAATTCCAAGATCTTCTTTTCTATTGATATTCTTACTGACCCCTACTCGACCACCTTTACAACCTCGTTCGTTCGTTCGTCCCCGGCTGTGCTCATAGTCGACAATCCAGTCTCTTTGTGCGAAGCAAAAAGGCAACAAAAGAAGAACCTGATGACCCAAACTGGATCGCAGTCAACCTAATCTTGATAATTAACAAGATGATATCTGTTATGATCTAACTTGACACATCAAGCTCCATCAAGCTCCAAAACAGACAATCACCACACATCAGCTCAAGACGAACATCATCGACAATTGCTATGACATGCTGCTATTTACTTGTTCTCTGAGTCTGTATTTTACTTTTTATTGAGTCTAGGCTATTGTAAGTTGAGTCGTACTGAGTATCTCAACCCTAGACTTTACACCCAAAGTTCCACAAACAAAAGTCTAAAAACCTGCCAAACCCAAAACAACCCATTGAACATTCTATCCCCAAGGAGACAGAGTTCGGGCCGAACTCTGCCCCACACAGAGTTCGGGCCGAACTCTCCTCCTTAATTTCAGGACCTGATTTTTAGGGTTTGCTGGTTGCTAGTTGTACAATGGCTAAATATTTGAATATTTGGGACAGAGTTTTGGCTGAACTCTGCCTCTCTGGAATAGTATATATAGGCCTTGATTTCTCTCATTTTCAATCATCCAATCTTCTCATCTTCTCTTCTTTTATAGCCTATACATTCAAGAGCTTATTCTTCTCATCTAACTAGCCACTAAACTTCCCAAGCCCCCAAGGTGCTCAGTGCGAGTCAACTAGAAGTTTGTGCGTAAGAGTTTCAAAAGAAGTCACTTGGACAATTCCAAGTCTCGGCATCTACGAATCTGTAAGAAGTTTGCATGCTCTTCTGAGTAAAGGCACATGGTTGTACGCTACTTCACAAATAGTGGATTTCAATCCTGAGCTAGAGTTCTCATGCCTGGACTAATCCTCCACGAGGAAAATCAGGTTAAAAACTGTGCGTATGCTTCTCTGATCTCTATTTATATTCCTCACTTATACTCTGATTATTATTTCTGTTGGGTGGACTTGAATAGAGTTATTTTTAATTAGGTTTTATCGACACATACTCTATTCATCCGCCCTCTAGAGTTGCCTAAACGTACTTCAGAACCCACAATAGTGTCGACAATAACAAACGTAACAGCAACAAAAGCTGCTTGACCAAAAGCGCTACATGTTGATCACCCCTGACATCCCCACAAGGCTGACGACCTTCCCCGGCACCAGCCAACCAACCCAGAGCTCTGCCAAATCGTCAGAGTAGCTCCCAATCGAATATAAGCGAGGAAGACATTATTTTTCTCACAAAACTCACAAAATACGTTATGTCCTGTTGATCCAGGGAGCTTTGGTATGTACAAAGCATATCAAAAATTCTTGTATGGACTCCCCCAATATGTATAAATTGACAAAATAAAAATTATTAAATTCGGGAAAAAATTGTTTCATATCCTCGAAATTTGTTAATTTTTTGTAATGATATCTGTGAGACTTGTCTCACAGTATTCATATTTGTATACGAATACGTATTTTATATGTATTCTGCATTTTCTTGGATCTGGGAGAACCGAAGAAAAACTTGATTTTTGAGACTTTTTTGTGAAATCGACATACCAACGGCAGACTGGTCTGTACCGACGGTATCCCGACCGGACAGAATATCTACTTTATAGATATTACGATTCAAGATATTTCGTGAATAGTATTTAGATATTTTGATGAATAGTGATGATACGTCCTATCGTCCATTGGTTTTTTGGTTTGATACATTCTATTATCCAGTAGTTTCATGGTTTTCTTTTGGACGGATGAGATTGATCACGAACTAATCGCGAATTGTGATAGAACGGTCACGATTAATTTACCTCCAATATATACATACGATTATGTTTCTTTTCGATTTTCCTTTTTACTTTCTCTCTCCACTCTTCGTTCCTTCTCGTTTTCACTTTGTATTCCACGGGAGCTTGGAGCTTGGTCCCGATACCTCAGAGTGTGGTTTCTGAACCCCTCTTAGTGGTAGAGTTAAAGAGTTAGGCTTGGAGCTTTATTAGGCAAGTACATCTTACCGAACTACTGAACGTATTATTATTTTATTGTGGTTTTTATTATATCATTGTCTTGATAGTCCAGTATTTCCTAGTACTTGCCTTACTAAATATGTTCCTCTCATGATTATCGTCATTTTGCCCGTCTCAGAATTTAATTTGAGCTAGGTTTTGATTTCTAGTGAAATCATGATATTTACTTAGTTGAAAACTTCGTATCGGAAATGATACCAGAGTGATTACCATGAGACTTAGCATGCATTCCATGCACGACCTTCCTTTAGTATTGTTTTCATGGTTATACTGATTTTAGCAACTCTCGGGACGAGATTTGGTTTTCGAAACTTATTCAAGCCTTTAGTATTGTTTCTCGGTCACAAACGACATACCGCCGGTATACAAGTGTTTATCGACGACATACCAATTTGTGGGTTCTTTTTAGTTTGAAAAAGCTGATGTTACAGTTATCGGCATACCGTCGATGTACGATATACACCGTCGGTATACCGACCATGTACAATATATTTTTCCAGTAAAGTTGTGTCCCTAATATTCGACATACCATTGGTGGTCTGTACCAACGGTACACCCATGCGGTAGGATTTTCCAGACAAAGGGCCATAATAGTCTAGAATCGACATATCGTCGGTGTACCGAAGTGTACTGCCGGTATATCAATTCTCCACCCAAGTTGTGATATTTTGGATTTTGATTTGGTTTTCTGATGTCTTCCTGCTTATTGCTTTACTGTATATGTTGTGCCATGTTTCTTGCTATGTACTGCCATACTTGCCGGGATTTTTCGTACATGTCTAGCTTACCTGATAGTGTCCTGCCATGGTGCACTCTTGATTCTTGTCCTATCTAGCTTAATATAGTGGTTCGTTGTACCGCACTCATATCTCAATATTTGTCTTATCTTGTCTTGTTGTGGCTTGTTATATTGTACTCGTGCTTGTCTTGTCAAGTCCAGTCTTGCATGTCTCATATTTAGGATGAATTTTGCAGAATGTCATACTCAGAATCCTGAATGAAAATGTTAGGAACTATACAACTAGCTTGATTATTTAGATCCATTGTGAGGGAAGAATTTTTCGGTTACCTGTAAGCCCTTTATTCCGACCCCTTACCATGGACTTGTAGCTATCTGTCATGATGAGCACATTTCTAGCACACCGTCGAGTGGGACAATCTAGTATATCCAGTACAGTGCACTTCTATTAGCTCGTTGTCGTGCGGAGCATAATACTTAGGATACATTTGTCTTTCGGGTGATGTATCTACTATTAGATATCATTACATCCTATGCCTGGATAAGTTGGGTAGTCTACAGGACGGACAGCCGGTTTGAATTTCTCAAAATGCATATGTTAGTAATTATGATTGTGATAACCCTAGTTAGCTAATGTATCAAGCCGTCCTCATTGCTTGGCCGTGATCGAGTCCATTCTTGTCTTGTCTAGTTTGGTCTTGTTCTAGCTTGTTATTTCAGTATCTAGATTCCCGTACATGTTATTATTCTTGTTCACATGTCCGGTTTCACTACTTGTCTTATATGCTCGATTTCATTACATCATTACATGCTCAGTTTTATCCTTACATGTTCACATGTTGTTTTTCCTTATGTTTCTAATTTTCTTTCATATACATTGTGGTATCATTTACACTATTCTTGTCTCGTTTTACTGCTTTACTTTAGTGTTGTTATGATTTGTATGCCGGTTTTAGTTCATAGTTTGTCTTCTTTATGGTACTTGCTATTGGGGGTCTGACCCCACTGGTTTTGTTTGACCAGATTTGGTAGAGGAACCCGAGGATCTACCGGACCTTCCACTCGATGGTGACCACTCGGAGCACCAGGGTGCCAGAGTGGGTGTTCTTTCTCTTACCCACTCTTTTTTGTATATTCTTTTGCGGCGTTTAGCCACCAAGCACATGTTTAGCTCATGTTTTGGACTTAACATTTAGCCTACGGGCTTAGACATGATTGTATATTTTTTTAGATTGCAGGTAGAGCTAATCATGTATGACTTACACTCTTGCTAGTTTTTCATTTTTGTATTACTAGCTTCATGATCATCAATATATTATAGTTTGTGATGCTTTACTGTCTTATATACCTGATGATCGTACTCTTGTACTTTACTTTCTTATTCGTGATTGAGATATCTAGGATTATTTAACCGCACTCAATAGGAGCTTACGGTCTTATAGGAAATAGGCCAATGGGAAGTAAACCGGAGTCTTGGCAAAGGAGTAAGAAATATTCCAGAGAGTTGTACTGTCATTATAACACTTCAAATGACATAATGGTAGAATTGTACTTAGCAATGGAGCTCAAAGAAATTCATTCTCAAGAGTCCTCTCTAGGGATCATATAGAAAAGAGACTCGCCGCTTTGGATGCATTTAGACTCAGAAACAGGACATATTGTTCTAGAATAACAGTTGTATTTCTGACATATCAGCGGAGTTACTGGAACTGCAAAAATTGCATCAACGATGAATTCCATGATGAAAAATAAGTGAATACATATTTACGGGCTCGCATGAACTCTTGAAGAATAACCTCAATCAAATTATTGTATTATTAGCTTCTGTACAAGGGCACAGAGAAAATTCAGTCTTCTGTAAGCATAATGAACTGGAGATCAGATAACAATCGAAGAGTTTGAAGTGATTTGGAAGTGACCATCTTGTTGGAAGACATCGATTAATCAATAAGCTCCAAGGACTCCAGAACTCTGCGTGCTTGGATGCGGAGTGCAGTCTGTCTCTCGTGCGGGTCCAGAGTCGAACCAAATTGACTTGCTGCCCAGATCAGGGATGCGCATTTCTCACCTAAGAATCGTCTAATATCTTCATATATGGTTGCCAAAGGACCTCCTTCTCTTCTTCCATTCACGTGTCCAATGAGTAATAAAAGGAATTCCCCACATTTCAACCTGAGAAAGATGGAAGTAATCAATTAGGAACAAATGCACAAAACAGCAAATATTCCTAGTCAGCTGTCTAATGTTTTTGTGTGCGCTTTACTTTCGCTTCATTTTTTTCTCATTTTGTTTTTTTACTTTTCCCTCTTCAATGCTTTGGTGAGAGCAGTGCTATTGCTAGTTTTATAAAATATTGAACATTGGGTTGATAATCGTGAGATTGCAGGTTATTTATGGAGAGAAGAATCAAGTGGTAACCAATCCTTTCGACCATCATGGGTACATCAGAAGATAGTTTCTTTTCTTTTTTTGGGTTAGTTTAGAGATTGGGAGTGTTAGTGCCGGGGCACAATTTTTTCGATGAAAAACTGAGAAGATGAAACAATTGTAAGAACAATGTTCCAACGCAACACTTCTAGGAAGGTTGCGCAAGTATAACGAAGATCTAAGAAGATCTCGTTACAGCAGCATATGATATTACGAGAATCTAAGAAGATTTCGTAATCCACAGCAGCGAAGAAGATGACAGACGATGGATGGAAAAACTCCTGCTGGGGTGAATGATCACCGTTGCTCAAAGCTATATTCGCCCCACATGAAAAGCTTCCAGGAACCAACAAGTTCGTCGAAAAACTTTGGAACACTTCTGCTCTTCTGACTCCTCGGATCGTACACAGACTCTCGTGCAAAAGCAATGCTGGTGCAAAGCTTCTCTTCTCTCTCATAGCCTCTGTTTACTTGTGTTAAGAAACACTTGTAAACTTTCGTAACTCTCTGTAGATGTTCTGTGTCTACTGCCTGTGAGAGAGAAGAGACCTTTTATAGGCCCGAGTAGCAACTGCCAGGTTAGCACAACATTCGGGACGTGGTAATAACCACTCCGAACGTGCAGTAACCGCTCAGATCATGCACAGGCACGATCTGAAGCAAGTTGCGCACCCCGCGCGCTTTGTACACCACGCGCTGAACGCGCACTGAGCCACTTGCGCCACCTGCGCGCACTGCGCACCCTGCGCACCCTGCGCCACCCGCGCAACTGCGCGCAACTGAGCGCGCAACTGGACGCGCACCTGGTCGCGCAACCTGGGCCGCGCAACCTGGCAGCGCAACTGGCCGCGCAACCTGGCCTGCGCAACCTGGCCGCGCAAGTGGCTCGCGCAACGAGCGCAACTTAAGCGCACTATGCGCCTAGCGACGATGTTGACGTGCTAAGTGCAAAGTGCGCCAACAAAACGTCACATTACGCCTCATGAGCCCATGAGCCCGAGTCCGAGTCGCTAAGCCCCTACGGGACTTAGCTCCCATGGAAATAAATTTTCTAAGAGCAAAAAGCATGAATGCTTTCAATTGTTGATTTAGCCTTTCTTTATTAGAAAAATAACCCCACATGGCACACCCGTGTGCACCTCCACACCACATGTGCATCTCTAAACTAGCATAGCTAATATATAGAGATACAACTCCTTTGGCCTAGCCGATGTGGGACTAAAGTTCCAATAAAAAGGCCAAAAACCCAACAATTCCCCACATATCTCTATATATGGGTATAAGTGTTCCCCACAGTAACTGTCTATCATGCATTAGGAGAGATGTCGCTGACGACTTGAATCTTCCCGCATGGGTCAAACAACAGACTATAATACAAGAATGGACTAAGCCTTGAATTCTGCATCATAGCTGAAATTCTTCTCACTCACATAATGTAGTTACATGTACTTCTGGCTACACATTAAAGGCCCTGTGCCAGCCTGGTTTCAGTGTATAATTTTGGGCGTCTACAAGTTTACCCTCAAGAGACGGCCTGATATCTCTTTGTCTATACACTATAGGTGAGTTCATTATAAAGAGACATGGCATGAAGCACTTTGCGCTTCCCTTGCGGTGCTACGCCGCTATGACATGGCTTAAAGCCGAGGCCTTGCCCCGTACCGAGAACCTCATCGTAGTGTCATACTACTGTAGCATGAGGTAACCGCTTCTTTGTAGTGCCAAACTACCCAGCATTAAGCCTTAGGCTCCCTTGCGGTGTTACGCCGCAAAGACATGGCTTGCAAGACCGAGGCTTTATTCCTAACCGGGTACCTCATCGTGGTGTCGTGCCACTATAACATGAGGAACTCCTCTTTGTAATGCTGACTACACCCCTCTTTATTTTAACATACAGCATTAGGCTAACTGCCTATTTGCGGTGCTACGCCGCTGTGACTTGGCTAGCAAAGCCGAGGCATTACCCCATGCCTGGGAACCTCATGGTGGAGTCAACCCACAGTAGCATGGAGTTTCACTCCTTGTAGTGCTGTTCTACCGTGCTTCCTGTAAAGCACACCAGGCATTCACTTTGCCTGAGAACTCATTAAGGCATTTAAGCCAACCTTCCCACAGGATCCATTTTTCGCAGAAAACAACAGTAGACAACAGTGGTTGTAGGTCCGTAACCTCTCCATGCCCAATAGAACATGTACCCACCGTTCCTGATATTCTTCCGATTAGTGGTACTCCCTTGAACCAAAAGCTAGATGCCTAGTAGATTTCTCTTTAAACTAATTAGCATAAAATTTTATGGTAGGAATGCAATAATACAATATCAGAATGCCTTCAAACCCATTTTACAAGCTGTGTCGTCAACCAGCTGGCGCTTGAGGCCCTTGGTGAACGGATCCGCCAGGTTCTTCCGACTCCGAACATCAATCACTGCAATAACACCTCTCTTGATAAGATCGTGTACTGTCCTGTGCTTCAACCGCACGGTCCTCTTCTTTCTGTTGAAGAGGTCATTTGATGCCACCGCCGCAGTCGTCTAGTTGTCGCAGTATATCGGTATCGCCGGTATTTGTGCCCATACATGAGCTCCCGAAGCCATTCTGCTTCCTCGACTGCGGTATCAAGTGCAAAGAATTCAGATTCCATGGATAACCGCAAGAGCATAGTCTGCTTCTTCGACTTCAACGATATAGCAGCTCCATCCATTGTAAAAATGAATCCACCTGTGGACCTCTCGCTCTCCACCTCTGAGCATCAGCTGGCATCACTAAAGCCTTCCACTACCGGCGGATCTCCGCTGTAGTACAGTGCATATGTCTGAGTCTTCTTGAGATATCTCATAACCCGTTTCACAGCTTTCCAGTGTTCAACACCTGGGTTGCTCGTGAAACTACTCAGCATTCCCACGACGAAAGCTATGTCAGGCCTTGTAGCAGTAGTAGCATACATCAAACTCCCGATTACGCTTGCATACTCCAGCTGCCTGACATTTTTCCCTGAATTAGGCTTCAGCTTCAGATCACACCTGTACAGCGTATCGATCCCTGGAAGATCCCGATACCCATAACGAGTGATCGTTTTCTCAATATAATGAGACTGTGACAGCGCTAGTCCAGTGTCTGTCCGGATGATCTTGATCCCTAAGATCACATCAGCTTTTCCCAAGTCCTTCATACTGAACTTGCTCGAGATGAATTTTTTTGTCTCCGTGACACAACCCATATCCGTACCTAGGATAAACATGTCGTCCACGTACAGACAAACGATCACACCTCTTCCATCAGCGAACTTCGTGTAAACACACTTGTCCGTCTCGCTGACCATGTAGGCATTTTACCATATAACTTTATCAAATTTCTCACGCCACATCTTGGGAGCCTGTTTAAGACCGTATAAAGATTTCACCAACTTGCAGACTTTGTCTTCAAGACCCTTGACGACAAATTCCTCTGGCTGTTGCATGTAAATCTCTTCGGTCAGCTCGCCATTTAGGAAAGCCGTTTTCACATCCATCTGATGTATCACCATCTTATGTATTACTGCGAGAGCAATCAACATTCTGATGGTGGTCATCCGGGCTAATGGAGCATACGTGTCAAAGTAGTCAATTCCCTGCTTCTGAGAAAACCCCTTGGCTACCAACCTAGTCTTGAACTTGTCAATAGTTCCGTTTGCTTTCATCTTCTTTTTGAAGATCCATTTGCATCCGATGGATTTCGCTCCTTCAGGAAGATCAACCAACACCCAAGTGTTATTTGAGGTAATGGAATCAATTTCATTGTCAATCGCCTCCTTCCAGAAAACCGCGTCTCTGGTCTTCATCGTCTCATCATAGGTAAGCGGATCTGCTTCCACATGATAGGTGACAAAGTCACTTCCGAAGTCCTTCGGCCTCCTCACACGCTTAGCTGACGGCTCAGCTTGTTCTGATTCAATCGTTGTTTCAACATCTTTTTGGACCACATCTTCATTGAAGACTTCAGTTTCCTGCGCACCCTCATTGTTCTCCGATACATCCGCAAGAACAATATTCTTGTGCCTTGTAAATTTGTCTTCAAAAAATTCTGCGTCGCGAGATTCAATGATATGATTTGACTTAATATCAAGAAATCTCCGAGCATCACACTTCTCGGCATACCCCAAGAAGATCGTCTTAGTAGTCCTTGTCCCAAGCTTCTGAATCTTCAGATCTGAAAGCTTGACATATGCCACACCCCCACACTCGAATGACATTCAAGTTAGGTCTGACCTTGAACCAGAGTTCATGGGGAGTAACGTCTGAAGTTGCATAAGGCACTCTATTTAAAATAAAAGTGGTCGTCAATGCAGCTTCTCCCCAGTAGCACTTAGGAAGACCCGCAGTCAACAGTATTGAGTTAATCATTTCTGTTAACGTTCTGTTCTTCCTCTCTGCTACTCCGTTTGATTGAGGAGAGTACGGAGTCGTAATCTCATTGACAATTCCATGTTCTTTGCAGAACGATGCAAATTCATGAGACCTGTACTCCCCACCTCGATCACTTCTTATTCTTTTGAGTTGATGTCCAGTCTGCCGCTCAGCTTCGGCTCTGAACTCCTTGAACTTCTCAAATGCTTCGTCTTTAGCCTTCAGCAAGTAGATGAACGCATACTTAGAGAAGTCATCGATGAAGGTTATTAAATACTTCATTCCGGCCTTTGTAGAGAACTGTTGTTTGAAGTTACAGATATCGGAGTGTACCAACTCCAGAAGATCTGTACTTCGATTAACCCGAGGAAAGGGTTTCCTTGTGATCTTTGTTTGAGCACAAATTTCACATTTCTCTACCTTATTCCCACACTTGGAGATAAGCCCTAAACTAGACATTCTGTTTATTTGTTTACAATGAACATGTCCTAGCCTATTATGCCACAGCTCAAGAGTATAAGCAGAAGGAGTGATTTCATTAATTACATTGGACTGATTTGCAAGCTGAATTTTGAACATTCCTTCGGTATAAAAAGCTTTTCCGAAATATGTTTCCTTGATAGACATCACCATCTGGCCAGCATTGATGTCCATCCTGAGGCCTGCGTTGCAGAGTAGGCCTCCTGAGATCAGGTTCTTGGTGATAGCAGGTACGTGCTTCACGCTTTGAAGCGTCAGAGACTTGCCAGAAGTCAGCTTCAACACCACCGTCCCAATCCCGAGCACTTCAGCTTGTGCCTGGTTCGCCACCATAACAACTTCAGAAGTAGGTATGTAGGTGGTGAACCACTCCTTGCTGGAGCAAACATGGCAGGTGGCTCCAATGTCTACCCACCAGTCAGAGTCAGTCCCTACCCATCAATCTGCGCAATCATAGCAACAACGTCAGTGATCATAGAGACCTTACTAGGCTCACCTTGCTCTGATTGCTTGGTATTTGCTTTGCATTCATTCTTGAAGTGGCCCTTCTTGCCACATTTGAAGCAAGACATCTGAGACTTTGCCTTCTTTTGCTTGAAGGAAGTCCCCTCCACGTTCAGATTGTTAGGGTCCTTCTTCTTGCTGTGGGAAGTCGTATGCTTTCCCCTTGGTTCCTTGGTATGAACCAGATTGGCGTTAGCCAATTGCTTGGACAGTGCGTCCACCTTCAGTTGAGCCCGCATCTGGTCCTCAACATAGATTTCCTGCAAGAGATCTTCAAGGCTGTAAGTCCTAAAAATCAAGTTACATCCATCAAATAGGCAGAGAAGTCTAAATTGCGCACCCTTCAAATGAACTGCGCTGGAGACAGATTGCGCTACAAATCAAACGCGCGAGGCTGAACTGCGCTAACGCCCGAGCGCGCTACGCTGACGTGGCAACGCCATCATTACCTGACAAGAAGATCAAATCTTCTGACAGCCTGACAGCCCGAAAAACGAGTCTGTTCGTTTCTTGTGCAGCACGGTGCTCGAGAATAGCTGTACAGTCCAGCGCAGTCCAACATGAGCGCAGTCTGCCAGTCCAACCTCAGCGCAGTTTGACCAAGTCCGAATCCTAGCGCTATCCATTGACTAGAAGGGAGCGCAGTCTGAAGCTAGCGCTATTCAAGTGGCGCAATCCATCAAACATGTTGAAGATAACTGACATTTATTACGTGGCTTACATGCCATCAATTGCTCGCCACGTGGCAACCGCCTGCACACGACCAAGCGCATTTCAATCAAACAATGCCACGCGTCTGAGTACGGTTAGCCCACGATCGAGCAACTGCCCAATGGCCAGCGCGGTTTGCAGTCTGCGCAGTCTGTCTCCAGCGCAATCCATTGTGCGCAATCCAGAATAACTACAAAATAGTTATTTCTAGAACTCTATAAATAGAGTTTCAAGTTCTTCATTATAGAGGATCATTATTCAAGATCATCAGAGATCAAGAGTTCTTGTCCAAGTGCTGCTGCATTCTTCAGAGGCTATCGTCTTCAAAGTTCACATCGTCCAAGGGATAAACGATCGTCTTCAGATCAGATTCCTATAATTGTACTTTCCTAGAATTCATTGTACTCTTGTACTATTCTTTAAAGTTTGTGAAATAAAAGACTTTTGTTTTTGCAAACAAAGGCTGATCTCAAGCTTCTTCCTACGCATGTTTGCATAGAACTTACTCCACCCAGCGGGGAGCTTTAAGACAATCCCTCCAACAACAAACTTGTCGGGGAGGGACATCGCCTCGTCTTCCAGCTTCTGTCGCAGCTTTAGGAATTCCTTCACCTGCGGCAACATGGACTTCTCGTCCTCAAAGAGCCATTTGTGATATTTTTCAACCACAAATATCTTGCTCCTGTTCTTGTCTTTTTCGTACAGTTTCTCCAGAGACTCACATATGTCTCTGGCAGTAGTTTTCTTACTGTAGGATTCTACTAGGGAATCCTCCATAGCATTCAGGATAAGCAGCCTGCAAATGCTATTCTTCCTTCTCCACTTGGCCTGAAGTTTAGTAGCCGCAGTGATTGCGGCAGCAGACCCAACATCTGGAACAGTAGGTTCCTCTTCAAGAAGGACGTGATCAACGTCTCTGAGTTGAAGAGTGAGATAAACCTTCCTCTTCCAGACTTGATAATGCTCTCCATCAAACTTTTCTAACTTACAGAAGTCAGTATTGAGGAGTGAAGCATTAAAGTTTTCCATCGTAGGAATATATCTTTGAGATTGTTAGTGCCGGGACACAATTTTTTCGATGGAAAACTGAGAAGATGAAATAATTGTAAGAACAATGTTCCAACGCAACACTTCTAGGAAGGTTGCGCAAGTATAACGAAGATCTAAGAAGATCTCGTTACAGCAGCATATGATATTACGAGAATCTAAGAAGATTTCGTAATTCACAGCAGCGAAAAAGATGACAGGCGATAGATGGTAAAACTCCTGCTGGGGTGAATGATCACCGTTGCTCAAAACTATACTCGTCCCACACGAATAGCTTCCAGGAACCAGCAAGTTCGTCGAAAAACTTTGGAACATTTCTGCTCTTCTGACTCCTCGGATCGTACACAGACTCCCGTGCAAAAGCAACGCTGGTGCAAAGTTTCTCTTCTCTCCCACAGCCTCTGTTTACTTGTGTTAAGAAACACTTGTAAACTTTCGTAACTCTCTGTAGATGTTCTGTGTCTACTGCCTGTGAGAGAGAAGAGACCTTTTATAGGCCCGAGTAGCAACTGTCCGGTTAGCACAAGTACATTGGATTTTTAAGGCAAGTACATTTTGTACTTGTGAATGATTGAATTTTTATGTGTTTTCTTCTTCTCTATTGTTGCTGCTTAGTTCTACTCATTTCATTTCAGTTTTCTTATAATTTTGTGATAGTCTTTATGTATTTGGTGATGGGTTCTAGTTTGGTTTTGGACTAGGGTTGGATATGTTCAGGATGGGTTCGGGTGGGTTTATCGTGTTCAGGTGGGTTCGGCCATTCAGGTGGGTCGAAGGCACAAACTAAGCCCTGATGAAGAATAATTCAACTGAAATAATTAAACCTTAACAAGGGCTCAGGCTCCAAAAGTGTAGAGTCCATACCCAATTTCTTATGGACAGGTTCAGGTACACCCTGACTAGTTACAAGCCCAGTCAGAATATACGACTTTTGATCAATTTGCAAGAAACTGGCAGCCAATCTGGCATTTGAATATTTGTAATAGTTAATAACCAATGCATAAGAGTTGAGAATTATTATTACTTTACTAACTGGATTTAAATAAGTGAAAGACAAATGAGAAAGGTATTTAATTCTAGAAACATGCACTAACAGCAGGTTCCCTCATATAAAAATCATCGCAAGCAAACTGATTGTCCATGATAAACGAATAAAAGCAACAAACCTTATATTTTCATCCCCCTGCTCCTCCGCAATAAGTTCTGCAATTCTCTCAATACCATGACACGCCTCAAAATCCTAAGTGAAGGAGAAGAAACAAGAAAGCAGTATTAACACCTAGAAACTGATGATCGACTAACAAACGATCATACATATATACGACAATTTCCAAGAAAATAGAAATGTTCTCCATAGTAAGGATAATGACTAGAAAAACCATGATCGCCTACTTAAGTGAGAGAGTTCAGGTCAAACAGAAGATTGTAGAAGGTAAGGACATGCTTAACAAATATCAGTCACCAATACAGGCAATCTTGGAATTTTCTTCAAACTAAAATATAAAAGTAGAAGAAAGCTAGGAGGGTTTACTGCAAGAGGGGGTCTGAAATGTTACATGTCATGCTTGATATATTGTGAACGAAGGTTCTTTGTCCTCATTATAGTCAGCAACCAAGCCTTCTCCTATAAGAAGGGGGTCGCCTATGGAGAATAAGAAAGGTCCATAAAGATTTGAGCACAAATAGAGATTGGATCCATTGGATGAATGACATGACTTTTAGCTCTTCCTGTCCAAGTCCATGATCAAAGAGTTACTGATAAACTTGTGTTTTGGTATATACCTAAGCCCAGTCAGTTTATGAAGTGAAAATCATGACATCATGCAGCTAAGCTAGCAATAAAGCTCAACGCACAGATGGTGGGGTTTGGAACTTGAAAGGATCTTGATTTTGGGAAAAGGTCGATTTCATCCTCATCACCTTCTTCCAGCTCCTGATAATAGCTGCTATCCTTCTTGTCCCTTTCCCTCACACCTGGTTCTATTAGATAGCTTTTCCACTAACCAAAGGGAAAACGCCTTTTAATGACGGGTTGTCTACCTAACATCAATCTTTATGTTGGTGCCAACATCATGGCCAAGGTAGCTATGAGTATGAGATTCTCATTCCATAAAACTTGAGGGCTGGTTGGTCTAGATAGATTTACCTTTTGGGTGTATAGTTTAAGTTCATGCAACCAAGAATCTTTACCCAAAAAGTAAAAAGTAGTAATGAAATAAAAAGAATGAGCTTTATGGCTGAAAACCAATAAACGTAGTTACCAAAAGCATGCCTAGGTCCATGTAGGTGCAGCTGATGCGTTCTCATAGGTGCAGCTGAAGCGTTCTCATACTTTAGTAGTAACGCCTTCATATGAAGCGCGCTCATACTTTAGTAGTAATGCCTAGATGCAAGGCGTTGAGGCTCCTAGGCTTACTCTACTGATTTTGATTTCTTTTTACTGAAAAACCCCCCAAGTGTTCAAGGCCAAAATCCTGATTCATTTACATAAATGAGGAGGTTACAAAATTGGCTTTTCTCTATACCCTGCAAAATTTTGATCTATAACATAATCTCCTAATTCGAGATCTCTTGCACAAAAACAACCGCCTTCCCCGAGACCTTGCGGACTACCACTAACTGTCGACCATCGTTGACAGCCGACTATCTCGACCAAGATCCGCAGTATTGGAATCAGTTTCGGACAATTCTCATGAGTAACTGTATTTACGATTTTGGCCATCTCGAGGGTTTCGGATGGGATTTTCGGAGTTCTTCTTTTTGGAGTCAACTAGAAAATATTTGATATATTTAGGTAAGTTCTATGTATTATTTGTTATTTTTTGTTAGAGGAATAATATAAAGATGCCTGAATGTTGTGAATCTATCAATATACAACTTCAACAATTGGAAGTGGTTATACTTCTTTCAATAAGGAATCTATCAACACGTTGTAGCATGTAGATCTTCAGAGTATAGCAAGTATAGTGCTTGGTAGGTTTGTCTTAGTCTTCAGTTGTTTCCTTGATGCTTTTGTCTGCAGCTTAGGTTCGCTAGTAATATCTTTCCTAGTGAGTTTAGAAGTATGGTTTTGTACGAGACACTATTGATGGAGGAAGAGGATGTTGGTGAAGTTTAGAAAATAGTTAGATCAAATTTGGTGGTACAAGTTGTTCAATGGATTTGGCCAAGGCGTGAGTGAGCTTGTATTTATTGAGAAATGATAGAAAGTTATGCAGGACGTTTTCGGAGTTGGACAAGAAGGAAGATGCTTTCTGGAGTTCATTAAGTTTATTTGTTCGAGTATTTTGGTACGACTGTGGATTGAAAGAGTAGGTGGAAGGATAAGAGAAAAGAGTTGCTACATGTGTATTTGTGGTGTGCAGAAGGTGTTGCTCAAGTGTTGATCAGAAATTGAAGGTGTTTTGTAATTGTTTTTGGGCCTTGATCTGCATGTTTTGGCGGTCATTCAGTCGTGGAATTGACATTAGAGTTTGAATCGGAGATGAGTAAAGAGTTTTCTTTATTGGTTAATTGATATTGAGGGAGGAGTATGTTCTTTTAAGTTTCGATAACAAATTTTTTTCTGAGTTGTGTAATATGTAATATTCTGCTCCGCACGGCGCATTGTGTTGGCTTGTTGGATCGGAGGGCTTGTAATGCCCCGCTTCGAGCGGAGGTATTGTGTTGGCTTGAACAGGCTGATTGGATTTGAGTTGTGCGAAAAATCACATAATTTGAATCATGATGTAGACTTGTTTAATTTGGCCGAATTGAATGGTTTATGGAGCATGGCTTGTTTGTATGGTTATATCAATTAAGAAAATCGTACATCACATCAAATCGTCTCATTAGAAAATCGTTCGGTATATGCTTGATCGAGATCGAAAGACTATTCATCATGGTGAGTGATTTTGATCCTTCTCTCATTTACATTCACACCTAATAAAAATGAACTCTACTTATTCTTTGTTTATATATTCCATAAGATTGTTGATGCTAAGTAAAATAATAAGAGAGAAAAGAGTAATATTATTATTGTTAACTTGCTATATATAAAATGAAATAGTGTACTGTTGTTGTAGACATATAGAATATTGTATGTTGTAAATGCTAAAAATTGAATCACTAAATTGTAAATTGTTAAATACATCTATACACCAGATTTATGTGATAAGAGTTTTGTATGGGAAACGGTATGGATATGGTTTGGTGCCACAGAGTGGTCGAATGTGGTTTGGTACCACGGAATGGTCAGATGTGGTTTGGAATGGTTTAGGACCGATTATCATGAGAATGAACTGGTGTACAAGTAGAGATTTACATTTCTTTATTTTAGTTTTTGTATCATGTATATGTTTTATAGTTAAATTGTTCACGCATTTGCATGATATGAACAACTTGTGTACAAGGTTTGGCTTTCCTCGAACAGAACCCAAAGCAGGAATCGATTCAACCTAGAAAAAGAATTATATGAAACTTGATTCAAGCACAAGGTATTACGGGACCTTCAATGGAGCTAGTTAATGATTGCTGGAACGTGACTCACGCAGAGACGAACTCATAACACATTTTTTGAATACTAATGATTGATGCAGGAACACACTTATGACACATTTATATATTATGAATAATAATATCGTTTGCATGGAAGGATGGTAGCGTTGGGTAAGATTTACTGTGTCAAGTGACATACTTATGTTCCTATATATATGTTTATGTATTGTGAATTGATCCTAAGGCATGAAAGAAAGACCATAAAATAATTTTATCTGCTCTCATATGACTACCGTGTTGGTTTAGGTGAGTTGGGTTAAATCCGCTCACCAGTGCATTCCCCAATGTGTTGACCCCCTCCTCCACAGGTACGGGGAGTCGCTTGGACGTTCTAAGACGTTTGGAAGCTCGTGTGGCAATTTGAAATTGTTCGGCTAGAAGATGTTATCGTTTGTTTATAAAGGACATAATGTATGGAACATTGTAAATCTCTTGTATTTGTGAGTTTTAAACCTAGTGACATCATTCATTGTAAATGGTTTAGAAACTAATATTTTATAACCGATTTTACAACTCTAAGAGTCTATAACTCATCCCAAATTCCCATATAACTCTTTAGAACCCATCAGAACTTTACTTAATCTCCTCTTCTGGGTAACTCTTTGGACATACATTTTTCTTATAGAATCCTTCATCTGACTTCCAACAATCCAACATCTAACATATTTGGGAATGACATCTAGCATTTTGGAGATTTCAACAATTTAAGCAATTGATTATCTTAAAAAAGAAAAAAAAAGGAATGTTTGATTTTTGTTTTTAATCTTTCTCTCTTTTGAAGACATCTTTAACTTTTCTATGTTTTGTTTTGTGTTTTTTCTTAAAGGCCTTTCCATCTATGTTTTTCTAGGGTACTGACAAATCAAGTATACATTGATTTAAAACTAGAATGTTTAACAAAACATTATTTGAACGCCAACACACTAATTGTTGTTAGCATCAAGCTCTCATTGATGCAGTTATGTTATACTCATGAATAATGCAATCCTTGTGTTATAATCGACTTTATAATGAAGTTGTCACTTGTTGCTTGAGAATGCTCCATATTGTTTCTCACTTTGTTAAATTTATCCATATATGAAGAAGGGTTATACTAGTTTTCAATCATACAGAATAATGTATCTTACAATACACGAAACACGATACAAAAATCAAGTAAAATGGTACACTATGTATCTCGGTTTGACAAGCTAAGTTCTTACATGTTACTAGTTCTTGAACAGACAAAATAATAGATAGTGATAGATTAAAGTTTTTACTTGCTTCAAAATCCAGGGTAAAACAAAGGTACATTGTATATAACTTTGTTTACAGTACACAGCTTTAACAAATAGAAAAACACTATTTTCCATGGAAGAAGAAAAAACTATATGCCTTAATATTTTTTAGAAAAATATCATTCAAGAACAAAATATTCTTTCAGCATCCATATAGATCATAATCGTTTAATATTAAAAAAGAAAGAAAGATGGCATACTGTCTGGTTAGCTGAAGAATCCAACATCAATGAGATTAGAGCATCCAAGCATAGCCCCCGCTCAAGGATTCCCCTGGTAGACAGTATATTCAAAAGCACCTGCATAGATCAAACCACTCTCAGCCTTCCATTGTCTACATGGAACAAATGACAAACATCTGGTCAAGGATAATCATATACAAACATGAAACCCCGAACTGGCCAACAAAGAGATAAACTAATGAAAAGACAGACACTGTCATTCAGTAACTCCATGCCTAAGATTACAGCAAAGATCAACAAGCTAAGAATGGAATGTGCAACTGATATAAGAGTAAAATAAGCTGTAGGATTAAAGCAAGAAGTTGGATGGGTACTCTTGGTAGATTACCTGTCCTTATTCTTAACAAAAAGATATTAAACTATAGAATGACATCAAAATCGAATACAACAGTTACTGTATGCTGACATTAAATGATGTCAACCAAGTATTACATGCTACGCTCTAAATTTTAAAAAAGAAAAAGAGACATTCTAACACCTAGACATAGAATTTGAATCACATAAGAAACAAACTTCATGTACCAATATGAAAAAGGATCTTCTCTAGACAACTTCAAATAGATAAGCTAGGCTAGCTAGCAAAACTAGAGCATCACCTTTGGTTCAAATATGTAGACAGTGCAAAAAATTGGATCATGAGACAGATTTCTTTCCTTATATGATAGATTTAAGGTAAGGTTTAAAATTTACAAAACAGTTGATAAATAGTGGATACAGACGGTGAACCGGAAAACAAATAAGTGCTAAACCCGGGGGGGGGGGGGGGGGGGGGGGGGGGGGACTTATTTCAGAAAGTGAAGTTGAACTATAAGTCTCATTGTCGTCATCGACATCAAAGATTTCTCCATTCATAATGGGGTCGACTTGAAGCTAAACTATAAGCCTTAGGGCTCTAAAGCAAGGTTCACAATATCAATATGGGGATTAGTCTTAGATTCTTGTTATGAGTAACGGTATCAGGGTTTCGCCAATATCGGTGGTTTCGTATCGCAGTTTCAAAATTTTGGTCATGGATAATCAAAAATAATAAAATATAGTATTGTAAAGTAGAAAACATTTTACACATATAGGCATAATTTTATTTATGTATTATGCACTGTACTCCTCCTAGGAAGATGTTAATAACAATTAAGCCTTATAAAACATTTTTACATGAATCAAAATATAATTAACAAGGTCCATAACCCAATTCAAGATTTTCACAGTAACTTAATCCTAACTATAACACCCTAACCTATTCCACAATATCTCACTGAGGAGGAGAGAAACCCTAATCATTCCTCTTCTCCCTTCTCCTTTCCTTCTCTGTTCCGTACCCTCTACCACCCTGTTGTCAGCTCTCCTCTGCCACCCTAACCCTCCTCCGATCTCTCTTTGCCTCAGAAAACACATTGCCTGTGGTGGCAACGGCAACAGAGGTGAGCATCTTTCTGTGAAATGTATCCTTGGATATCGGTCGGTACCGACCAGTATGACCGATGTTGGTTTATATCTAATATTGGCCTGTATTTGGCGATACCGACATTACTTGGCCAATACTATGGTTTTTGTTAGGTTTTGGATCGAGTACCATAAATTTCGATAAAAGAATGATGATACGTATCTATGGACCAATACTGCAAACTATTCTTTGACGGGGTCAGGCCAGACAAGTTCTCGGGTTAAACACAGTTGAGAGTCAAGACTCTAGCACACAACACCCTTCAAAAAGCCTGATCCAGACCTGGTAGGTTCAACAAATGAAAGTCTTGAACCTGCACTTGCCAGGTCCAGTTCGACCTTTGTGAATTGGGCAGGCTGGATTGAGCCGGTTCAGGCTTTGGATAATAAGAATAATTTTTATGAGATCATTTTGGAAATCGACCACGAAGGAGGCTCCGTATCGGCATCATTTTGCAATGGAGATGGGAGATAGGGTGATGGGGAGGTTTGATGGAGATGGTAATAGATAAGGGAGGGGTGAAAGTTTACCAAGGTGAGTAAGAGTTGGTACCTATTATTCATGATATGTAAATCGAATGTATATATATATATATATATATATATATATATATATATATATATATATATATTTTTTTTTTTTTTTTTAAATCGAATGTATATATATATATATATATATATATATATATATATATATATATATATATATATATATATTCTTCATTAACTTAATATATTATTTGTAAATAACAAAAGCACCACCACCCCCTATGATTTGTGCAGTATGTTTGACTTAAAAAACAAACCACTATTCCAATTTCAACATCACAAATGTACAATTTTCTCATATCTATAATTCTCGTAAGCCACCAAAAGTTTTATCACAATCTCTAGAGGAACAACAACATTGACCTTGTATTAGCAGCATACTTGGTCAATAAAATAGCACCTATTTATGCACTATGCAAAGCACTAGTAGCATACATGCAGGAGTTGTTACATTACTTATCCATTTATAATAAAGTGTCATTCAATCTATAAAAACTTTTGTCTTGGGTGTCTGCCTGCTCCTTGAGTATTTTATTGCTATCTATGCAATCAAAAGAGCAGTACCTAGGACCGGCACAAGAGTATTGACTATCTTGGGTACCTAATAACAAAGACGATGCCAAATGCTAGAAAATAAACAGCAATAAGAACATAGGTATTGAAAATAAAGAAAGAGGACATTTGCAAGTGCACAGTCATCCAGAAACTATGTTGGACAATATATAGATTGCTCAGAGTTACATGGCCTATCATTTAATATATTCAAAACCAATATTAAACTACATAAAAGAGAGAAGAAGACTCTGCTTAAGCCGCAATGTTTCGATTGATGTCAAAACTATCATCATATTACATGAAACGTACCTCAGGCTGTTTTCAATTAGACCCTAAGAGTCGGTCATGCAATTACAAACTTAACAACTAACAGTTAAAACAATTCGTCTTAGTTTACTATTGTCTGCTATGGAAAGAGAAAGTAGGTCTCTTGATTGCTACAAATCTGGTGCGCACTGTAGTATTCCTCCATTATTGGTGTTGAATCATGTCCCTTTCTTATCAAAACAATCAGAAGTGTTGTGACTAGGAGTAGTTCGACTGGTTTGAGTTCCGAATTTCGGAAGGCTACATTTAGTGCTTTGGAAAGAAAAAAAAATTGTTATACGATTCGGAAATTCCCAGAAATATAGGTTTTTGGGGATCAAGGGATTCACGGTAACTCTGAGATAAACTTTAGTTCTCATATCAAAAAACCCTTCTAGTTAGCATTGCAGAAACAATATAATATTTACCTTAACTGACTTCTTCTGGTGTGCCAAAGCTACACTTTCTTGATGAAGCAGACAACAACCCTCCAGTACTCTAAGAGCAAGAGCAACTTCTGCATCTGTAGCAGGGCTACTTAGCTTCATAGGCTCTACACCAAAGATACTATCCAACTTCACCACAGGATCACCTTTTAATTGATGCAAACTGTTCTCAAATAGAACCGGAACCACTATTCCAAAAAAAAGAAAAAGATACTTGAGTTATTCGGTAGAAGAGGAGATTCTTTGACGGCAGTATATGATAGCTGAAAACAATAGGCCATTCTTGGTAGTATACTCTGAGAGCCTATCACACAAATTAGCAGTATGTTTGATCAAAAAAAAAAAAAAAAGAATAACAATGAAAAGTATCACAAGAATGTTGTCATAGTGTAGCAACATAACAAACTCAATTATCTCTGTAGCTGCAATAGGCAATCTATCAGTCTGATATAGACTGGTGCAGCTAGAGTTCCTATATTAAATGCCAGTGACTATGCAGCGCACTATAACTCAGACTGAAGCTTAGTCATTGTTAATACTATATTAGAATGTTTTTCTTCAATAGTTTCCCAAGCTAACCAAGCCATAAGCGACATTCAACTCATAATCAGTAAGGTGTCAAATATTGGCCTGACAATGCAAAAAGTAGACATCATAAACTAGATAAGTGTATGGTGGGAATAATTCTCCAAGGGTTGGAATTGTTGGATATTGATAAGCACTAGTGACCAACAACTTACAAATGTTGGGCATTGATAGGGCTCTCATGACCTGCAGTCATTATTTTGTAGATATTATGATACTTCAAAAAAAATGACATTATAGATTAATGAGTTTGACATAATAACAGGAACTGCTAAATTTTTACAATTTTTTTTGTCAAATAGCCATACATTATGTTGAACACATTGTCGCTCATAAACTATGAAGCATTTGTTCTTGTCACTCATAAACTTGAAGCATGGGTACTCCATTTATGAAGGTGTACCTGTACCGGTATTGGTACTGCTTGGGTACTCCTGGATACTTACTGGGCACAGCCAAAATTTTATTTATTTGTATTATCAATTTTAATTTTGGGTACTTCGTGACACTTTGTGGGTACTTTCTAGTGCATGTCATCGGATAAGATCATATCTTTTAAATTAGTTGGTACTTCGTTTGAGAAATCTATTTTTATTTTTAAGCTTAAACTACATAGTTTTTGGACAAAATTTCATGTGATAACTATGATAAAGAAATTTTAGACTCTTACTTTTTTAGAATAAATGGTATGAAAAAATTCCCCAGCATTTTACTAAATATAATTAACGAAACAAAGGCACAAATACGAGAAAACAAGAGGGGGGCAAATACAAGATATAACTCAAACAAAAACAAAAACAAAAGATCCGTCGCTAGCCAAAGCTTGCCGTAGCTAGAATCCATCGCTTTCATTAATCAGTCCACAGTATAAGTATAGATGCATCTCTCTCTCTCTCTCTCTCTCTCTCTCTCTCTCTCTCTATATATATATATATATATATATATATATATATATATATATATATATATATATATGCACGTTTGCACGTATTTTCATACTACTTGGAAAGAACAAACAACAATCCCTCTTAAAAAAATTCTATATATAATTACCTAATTGCCCATTTTAAACTTAAAGAACAATTTTACTTGGTAAACATAGATAAGGATATTTTTGGAACAAAAAATTTCACGGTGAAGCCTCAAAACTTTTCATATATATATATATATATATATATATATATATATATATATATATATAATATGCACGTGCGTTGCACTTATTTTATAGATTATTATTAGAAAATTATTATAGTTATTCTACTCTCTATTGAGAGTACTTTGGAAGACTAAAAGACAACTATCTTAATTATTCTAAATTTATTATTATATTAATATATCATGCAAGAGTATCTGCACCTCCCATAATTACCTAGCTGCCCTTATTAACTTTAATGAATAATTTTAATTAATAAACATATCCATGGGTATATTTGGAAAGAAAAGTTTCACGGTGAAGCTCAAGTTCATCAAGGGGAGGTCGATCGCTGAGCACAGCCTCCTGGCACATGAGATGGTGAGGGATTTCAGCAGACCGGGAGGGAAGAAAGTCTGTGTTAAACTGGACCTGAGGAAGGCATATGACATGGTCAATCGTGACTTCCTCTGTCATCTGATGTCTGCCATGGGATTCGTGGATCACTGGGTTGAGATGATCAGGGAGTGCATTACGCCCCCTACTTTCTCTGTTCTCATCCATGGTATTTCTTATGGGTACTTCCAGAGCAACCGTGGTATCAGGCAAGGTGACCCATTGTCCCCTTACCTGTTCACGCTAGTTATGGAGTACTTTACTTGTTTGATGGATCGGGCAGTGCACCGTGGACGACTGGTTCCTCTGTTTCGGAGGATGGTTCCCCCAGTTACGCATCTTATTTATGCTGATGACCTGCTAGTCTTCATCCAGCCTTCGCCGGTGGGGCTTCAGACGCTTGCGACTATTATGGAAGACTTGCAGGCATTTTCGGGTCTCCAGTTGAACAGGGATAAGAGTATGGTCTACTTCAGCTCCCTGTGCACCCAGAAGGAGGAGAGGACTGAGGTTCTGGGTATCGCAAGGAGTGATCTTCCGGTGCGGTATCTCGGGGTGCCTCTCACAGTCAATTATGCTCGGGATCAGGATTGTACGAGTCTGGTGGAGTATGTCCAGAGGCGAGTTGAGGGTTGGCAAGCAGCAGGTCTGTCCTTTGGCGGGCGCATCGAGTTGGTCAGATCGGTGATCTCGGCTGTGGCCCACTTTTGGCTGCAGTCCATCCTCCTACCTGTGTCCACTATCCGGCGTGTGGAGCGATTATGTGCCGACTTCATTTGGAGGGGGGGTATGTATGCGATCTCCTGGGACCAGCTTTGTCGTCCCAGAAAGGAGGGAGGGGTGGGGCTCCGCCTGCTGCTGGAGATCAGGGAGGCCTCTGCGCTTAAGCTGGCCTGGAGATTTATCAGCAGGGGTTCTCTCTGGACGGACTGGATGCACAGTAGATACGTGAAGCAGGGTAGTTTTTGGACGTGTTCTTCTGACAACAACCACTCAGTCACGTTCAAGAATGTCTTGAGACATAGGGGGGTGCTCAAGTCTGCTATCCGGAGGGTCATGAAGGACGGGTCGAGCACGGACCTCTGGCTAGACCCTTGGATAGATCGGCGGTCGCTGTTGGACATCAGAGGAGCCCCGACTCACCAGGAGGACAGACGGGGTCTGACATGCAAGCGCATCATTCGTGATGGGGAGTGGCGACCTGATTCATATCGGTTCACTGAGGAGCTGGGTGGGAGCATTTCATCTATTGCCATTGATCCGACGCTGCCTGCGGATCGGTGGATTTGGGAGCCGACAGGTGCACCTACCGGGACGGGAGAGTTCCAATTCCGTAGCTGCTACAACCTTATCCGGCAAGCTTTCCCGTTGTGTTCTGAGTACGACTTCGTTTGGTGCAAGGGTCTGGCCAGGAAGATGCAGTTGTGCGTCTACAAGCTTCTACTGGGCCGCCTCTTGACTAGAGATCGCTTAAGGTCGTTTGGGGTGCCGGTACCTGATCCCTCTTGTGTGCTGTGCGGATTGGAGCCTGAATCTATAAAGCATATCTTCTTCGAGTGCACGCTGTCTTGGCAGATATGGTCGGAGCAGAGTCGGTTATTGGGAGTGAGCGCATCCGAAAAATGTGTGGGGGACATCATCTCGGAGATCCGAGATAGCAGGGGTAGGGGGCAGGACTGGTTTCGAACAGCCAGAGTTCGTCTGGCTGCTGCGGTTTGGCACGTATGGCGGGAGCGAAACCGTCGGATATTTGAGAAGCTGGTCACCCCCCTAGTTGGTATTCTCCATAACATTGAGTATGATGTAAAGGCTATGGAGAATTGATGAGAGTTGAGTGGGAGTTCCACTCTGTTTGTATGTTGTAAGATTATGGCTTTTCATTTGGAATAAAATTCACCTTTTTTTTCCAAAATATATATATATATATATATATATATATATATATATATATATATATATATATATATATATTTTGGAAAAAGGGTAAATTTTATTCCAAAATCCGACAATACTCATACAACATTATATATATATATACACCCCCAACCGTATCTGTACCGTGGATTTCTAGATATTGTCGTATCGACGTACCATACCGATACGTATACTTCATTGCTCACAAAGGGAACATTACCTATACAAGACTTCATGACTTGTAAGGTGCATTATTTGAGAAAACACAAGGGAGTGGCCGTAATTGACTAGCTACTAGGGGAGAATGCAAAAGCCGCACTACACGCTCCCGAGGTAAGTCACAGATTAAATATAGCTAGCATGATTCGAACCCTCAACCTAAGAGGGCTTGGACTTACCAACTGCACCAACCCATGGGGACTTGTAAGGTGCATTATATATATATATATATATATATATATATATATATATATATATATATATATATATATATGTATGTATATAAACCAAAAGTAACACATCCATCTTCATGACAAAGTAGGAGTCTGTAAGTTTTTTCACCATGCATCGTCAGATGAATTTTAGTCGAAAATCATAGACTTTTAAGTATAAATATAAAAAATAATAATAATAAAAACTTGATTTTAATTACCCATCAGTATTTAAAAGACAAGGTCATAGCCAATGCGATGTACTAGATATGTAATCATGAAGTACCACCGAAAAATAAAATTGAAATTAAAAACATAAAAGTTGGGTGGTAATTCCCCAGGCTATGTTGCATGGGCATGGAACAATGGTGTCCGTATTTGTATTGTGTCCATACCTCTAATTTTTTCTGTATACGTGCAATATAGGCGACTGATATTGTACCTTTTGAAAATGTTCGTGTACTGTATTTGTATCATGTTCTTACCGGTATTCGTGTTCGTATTCATACAACATAAACCCAAGAGTACCTGAGGAGTACCAATACCTGGGAGTACATGCATCCTGGATGAAAGCCTTCTCGAGACGGAATTGGCTAATATTAAGAAGAAGAAGAAGACTACAAAGTAGAATTGACACTACCGAATATCAACCTGGTGTAAACCCTCCCAACTTACTAGCCAAAGTAAGCTATAAGGAAAAGGACTCATCTTAACCTAGGTTGTCAAATCAAGATATGTATCGTGTATTGAATTGTTTGATCATCATTACATATGTTAAGTAAATTGAGGAAAAAATGATTGAAAACTAAGATCATATATATATATATATATATATATATATATATATATATTGAACCCATTTAGAAACCGTAAAGCAGTAGCGGCAAGTTCAACAAAAGTCGATAATAGTATCATATGGTGTTAATATTCATTAGAGTATATCAGTATGTGTGTTGGCATTCAAAAATGTTTTTTTGTGCATTCTAATTTCTGAAGTACAAAACAATGACTGGAAAGGTCCTCCAGGATAAGTCCCCCAAAACAAAACACAGAGAATGTTCAAGAAAAAAGAAAGCATATATATATATATATATATATATATATATATATATATATATATATATATATATATATATATATAAAACAAAATAAATAAGTAAATTGTCAATTTTTTGAGATGATGAATCGTCAGAATTTTTATATAGCAGGCCCAACGCACTATTAATAAAATAATAAATTATAATAAAAACATTTATAATTTCAAAAAAATTATATATTAATACTAAATGTCATAAACTATTACTGGATTAATATGAATAGGAACATTACAAAATACCAACCAATTAATGGATTAATACGAATAGGAACATTATGATTCACCTATCACTTCAGGTTAAGTGCTCAATTATTTGAGTTGGCTCCACAATATGTTGCCAATATAATCAATTATAATAAGAGTTTTAATGGGCCTATTTGCATTTGAATCTGACTTTGTTACACATCTCAAAATCATAAATATCAGTTTAAGATTTCAAGATTCACGACAGACCACATGAGGAGGTTTATGTTACATACACTTCTCGAGTACCAGTTGGGTCAAAATTAAGTTGGCTCGGATGAGATCTAGACAATGACATTCACTTCATTACTTTCTTTCGCAGACATTCTCATGAGGCTAGAAAAGAAGAGGAAAAAATTAACGGTAAGGATGGATCCTTTTCGCATGTAGGTCTAATATGAATTTAAGCGATGGACATATTATAGAATAGGTCTCATAGGAGCATGATAGACCTAACTAAGTTTCTGCAAATGAAAAAGTTATAATTACTTGATATAAGATGACAATCTTGACCAATTGGCATCAGATTTCTACTAACATACAGAAGTTAAAAAATAGAGAACAAGAGAAACCCAAAGCAAAAAAACTTGTACATATTTATGAGAAATACAACAGCTAGTGGTGGTTTTTCCTAACCACATACCCAACTTTGCACGAATCATGGTACCAGTGCTTTCCAGTTCTTCAATAATCAACATGTCTGTTGATGGCATCATCTAATACTTTTTATTTAGGAATGGCCAACAAGCTACCTAATTACCATTTTTCATTATCAAGTCAGGTACTAATTCATGTTTTCAGATACATATGCGAACAATCTATAAATAAATAGACAAAAATTAAAATCCGACAAACTATATAAATAATTAAATAAATTCAAAATTCAAGAGGACGTAGCCGCATCCCCTCGGAACCATGCAGCTATACCGTTGATGCTAAATACAATCACCGAAATGTTACATGTCGTTGAAGAGGAGACGTCTGTCCATATTTAATGCTCTACATGATAGTCATGTCTAACTAAATTTAGAGTTGCAACAGTCATGCTATAAAAACCTTACTTTCTAAAGGTTTGCAGTATCGGAATCGGTATCGGACCATTCCTATGAGTATCGGTATCAATATCAGCGATATCGGTAGTATCGGCGATTTCGTATCGGAGTCAAATTTTTTGGTATCGGAAAACAAATAGTTATATATAAATTATTAACATTTTTAAAAATATATTTTATACATTTAGGCATAATTTTAAGTTTTTTTCAGTGTTATTTCTTAGTAGTTTTGAAATTAAATAAAATAGTAGTCACCATTACCGATTGCCTTACATGCAATAGATAAATTTTCTTCTTTTACAACCTTATTATGCTTTAAACCCTTGTTGATTTGTTTTTTTTTTTCGTTCAATTTTCCATGTCGAATTGACCGGAAAAGAGACTCTCAATGTCGGTATCGGTCAGTATCGGGTATCTGTCGGTATCGGATCGGGACATGCCAAACCGTATCGGTATCGGATCGGCCGATATTGTAAACTATTTTCTAGGCCAATTGGCAGCTAAATACTTTGAACTTTTCCGGATTTGCATATTGCTGTCCTAAACTATGAAAATTAGCAATTTGCTACCCTGAATTGTTATAATCAGCAACATAATATCTTGAAGTTTTTCAAATTTATAACTTGGTACCCCTATGCCGTTACCCCTGCTACCCTTCATATTTTCACATTTCTTAATGGTACCCTACCTTAACAAGTTGTAAATGGGTGAAACTTGAAGGTATTTAGCTGCTAATTTTAATACCTCGGCGTAGCAAGTTGAGGATTTTAATAGTTTAGGGTAGCAACTTGGAAATCCGGAAAAGTTCCGAATATTTAGCTGCAAATTAACCTAATTTCTACACCAGTTACAAAGCTATTTCAATAACAATGACACACACACACAAATCCTAAGATAAGTTGGCATCTCTGTGTGTATACGTTGTATTATAACACATTCGACAAAAGAAAAGAATATTGTGCTACAATAAGAATATATATATATATATATATATATATATATATATATATATATATACCCGTGCATGAAAACTCAACGGCTAGGGGCACCGCGTGGGCGGTCGAGGACCGGCACCATTCTACCACGGGTATAAACAACGGTCGACCACGTGGTCCGTCGTGCGGCATCCAATTGGCGTCGGGAAGACGTCGTAAGGACGTCGTGCGCATAGAATGGGTGGCTGGGCGGCATCGGTTGTCTTAGGCGTCGTGAAGACGTCGGGGGCGCCTTTGACGTCGTGGCCGAAGTGAGGTGTTGAGTTGTCGGCGTCGAATGACGTCGGCCGTCCCTTCCGTGAGGTTCGGGAGCGCGCGGAGTGCGCGAGGTGTACGTGTAAGACGATAATGAAAAAGCCAGTGCGGACAAGATCCGCACGAAGTGTTCGAAGCGACATGACTACCGGCTAAAAATTGTGTGCAGTGAGACACACGATTTAACTGAGGCCGCACGTGCTGTATATATATATATATATATATATATATATATATATATATATATATATATATATATATATATATATATATATACAAAAAAAAGTAACCTTGGAGTTGGGGATGGGACTGGGAGTGGCGGAAGAGGTGGACGACATCGTCGGACTGGGAGAAGGAGTTGAGGGACTTGAGGAGGCTGCGGAGGCCTCTGACCCTGAGGAACGAGAAGTCGGCCGAGGCGTCGCGGAGCCCAGAACGCAGCGCCAGCGTCACCTCCCGGTACATGCTCCGCCGCTCGAGCGAGACGACCATCTCGGCCACCTCCGGCATGAGCTCGGCGACCGGAGGGTCCGACTCCGGCGCCGGCGCCTCTTTCTTCACGTGCATCGTCTGCAGCGTCGGGGGAGTTTGTTTGTCCGTTGATCTTTGGGCCACCCTCGAGAAATAGTTTTTCTAGCCCTTCCTGGACGTGTGGCCCAATTGGGGGGGGGGGGGGGGGGGGGGGGTAAGGAAATAACTAGTGGGGCCCACTCTTGTTTTTATCTTTTAGGAGACGGAACAAGTTGGGTAAACAACAATCGGAGACGACACATTTGTTGAGGAAGCATATATGTTGTCTCCAAAACTTATGTGTCCTCTATCGGATTCTCCTACAAATGCAACGTTTGATATCCATAAGTCTAAATTTTAACTTGTTATCCTCAACTATTCAACTTGATACCCTCAACTTTATAAAATACAAGTCGATATCCTAAAACAAAAAAAGACCAACTTTATAAAATACAAGTTGATGTGCAGAGGCGGCAGCGGCGAGATAGTGCATCCGGGGAGGCGGGGCTGTGGTGGTGGCAACCGGGGTGGAAGGTTGGGGATGGACAGCCATGGGGAGGGTGTGGGAGAGAAAGAGAGGGGTAATTTTGTCCTATTTTTTGTTTTGGGTATCAAGTTGAAAATTTTTAATAGTTGACGGTATCAAGTTGTTTAGTAAAAAAGTTCAGGGTATCAAGTTGAACAAGTTGAATAGTTGAGGGTATCAAGTTAAAATTTAGCATATCCATAATTATTTAGTTTTTTAAATAAAAAATATATGTGTTGCATTTGTAGGAGAGGGAACACAATTGGTACACAAGTTTTGGAAACTGCATATCTGCTCTTCTCATTTGGATTAGGGTGGTACAAACTGCACAACGTGGACCGAGTGTAGGGGAGAGCAAACCGATATTATTATTAAGAACCGAACCGACCCAAATCGGTTCGGTTATTTCGATTTTATTGGTTGTTGGGTCTTCTCATATTGGGTCAAGCTGGGTTATTTTACAAGCAAATTTCTAATTAAAAATGTATTAAAAAATGGATATCGAAGATTACATCTTCAACTTGTGTTGTAGGTTGATCGACCTTCACATGCTAGAAACAAGTGAATCCTTGATAGCGGTACTCACGACATATGAGTGGTGCTATTACTTTATTTGCAAATAAAGTAACATCTTCAACTTGTGTTGTAGGTGGATCGACTTTCACATGCTAGAAGCAAGTGAATCCTTGATAGTGGTGCTCACGACATATGAGTGGTGATGTTACTTTATTTGCAACACTAGCGATGAAGAAAGAATGATACGTTTCATTCGATAACAATTTTAAAGGTTATATAATATGTAACGATAATATTGGTATCCCGCCTTTTTCTATTATTAAGAATGTTTGTTTAGTAACATAATTAAAACATAATATGCTAAACATTAGTCATCTGGCTGACAAACGGTTATGGTATTAATTTTATCAAAGACAAATGTTATATTTATGATATATCTAGCGGTAAAAAGGTTTATGAAGGTATTAGAGAAGATAATATTTGTGTTTTCTATCTTTCGGATGATACTAACAATGCAAATAGTATCTATATGCCAAAAATGATAAAAGTTGGCTATGACATATGCGATTAGGATACGCAGGTATGAACACCATTGCAAGACTTTCGACGAAAAAATTGGTAAGCAGTTTACCGAAAATTCCATTTAAAAAGGATATGGTTTGCGTTGATTGTGAAAAGTACAAACAAGCCAAATCATCCTTTAAATCCATCAATGTTCTATGTACTTCTAGGCTTTTTCAGCTCTTGCATATGGATTTATTTGGACCCAGTATAGCCGTTAGCCTTGGTGGTAATTTTATGCTTTTATGATTATTGATGATTTTTCTCACTTTACTTGGGTTATTTTTTTTGTAAACAAGAATGATGCATTTTCTGAATTTGATAATTTTTGTAAAAAGATTAAAACGAAAAATGTTTCATAATTAATCATATACGAAGTGATTAAGGATGTGAATTCAAAATGCTAGTTTTAAGAATTTGTGATTCGAAAGATTTTTCACATGATTTTTTTTTGTCCTAGAATTCCTCAACAAAATGGTGTTGTGGAGCGGAAGGATAGAACTCTAAGCAATATGGCCAGAGTAATGCTTAATCAGTACAATAATCCAAAATATTTTGGGGCAGAGATTGTAAAAAATGATATGTTTTAAATATGGTTATTATTTGACCCATATCGAAGAAAACCCCATATGAGTTTTCATTTAATAGAATACCTTATATTGGTTATTTCAAAGTTTTTGGTTGCAAATGATTTATTTTGAATACCAAGGATAACTTGGAATTTTAATTTAAAAAAAAGCCGATAAAAGTATTTTTCTTGGTTATGCTTCAAAAAGCAAGGGTTTTCGTGTTTTCAATAAGTATACTCTTATTGTTGAGAAATATATTAATGTCACATTTGTTGAGCTAAATCCTCAGCTGTCTAGTGCTAGTGGTGATGAAGATGTCTACGTCACTTCTAACAAAGAACCAACTCCTGAAGAAGTAGTAGTGAGTACACTGATACAACTTGTAACGATCGTGGTTCGTATTACGTATTTTGTATACGTGTACGTATTTTGATTCATGGCATGTCTCATTGCATGGTTATCTTGGTATTTCAATTGCTTGGTTCGGCTTGGTTGGCTTGGTTCGGTTTGGATTGGTTCTTCATGTGGACCAACCCCACCTACCACCCCTTCCTTCCTTTATTAGCTGCCCACTCTCTCTCTCTCTCTCTCTCCTCTCTCTCTCTCTCTCTCTCTCTCCTCATTACTTCTTTTCATTTACTCTTCTTCTTCCTCACCATTACTCTCTTCCACCTAACAGGAGGTTTAGGCAAGTGCAACTTGCTTCATGGAGGAACTCAAGTTTTATTGTTCTATTTTCTTCTCCACAAGATTCTAAGTCACTTTAGTGCTTAGCGTTTTCAAATTCCCTGGCTCATTTTATATAGATCTAAGTTTTTTTTTAGTATTTTGATCTTCTTGGTTTTGATCTTCTAAACTTGGTGGTTTCCGAAATAGAGAGTTCCATGTAGTAGGGATTTCGATTTCACGCAAGTTTGGCTCTGGAATGGTTGGATTTCATTGAGACTTGACCGAGATGGGGCTTGCTTGAGTTCGTGTGCTTTTACGCCTACTGTCTTGGCCAGGGGGAGAAGATGAAGTTTTACGCCCACGTTTTACGTGCCAGCATAGTGTTTCAGCCCTTACGCACACGTTCTAACGTGTTAGCGTAGTGTTTAGCCTTTACGCCCACGTTTTACGTGACAGCGTATTATTCAGCCTTTTACGCACACGCAATTGCGTGCCAGCGTACTCCGTTTTACGCCGAGTTTATTCGAATTTTACGCTTGGGGCCCTCCCGCTCGCGTAAAATCATGCTCGCGTAAAATTCTGGCTCGAGCAGACTCTCGCGTGCGTAGAGTCTTGCTCGAGTGTTTTCTCGCGTAGTGTTTCACTCGCGTAGAGTTTCCTCGCGTAGTGTTTCACTCGCGTAGAGTTTCACTCGCGTAGAGCCTCGCTTGCCTACAGCTTGCTAGCGTAAAGCCCTGGCTCGCGTAAAACCCCACCCGCATGCACCCTTGCTCGCGTAGAGCTACCTCACCTTGCTCTTGCTAGCGTATAGCCACTTTACGCTTGAGGCCCCTTGGCCTAGCGTAGAGGTACGTGCGTAGAGACTTGAGCCCCTATGGCGTATGCCTTTGCCCCTTTATATCCTTACGCCTTTTTGTAGAACAGATGGCAACTCTAGAGGGGGGTGAATAGAGTATATAGAGATAATATCCACTTAAAAAATTAACTCTATCACAAATAAAACTAATCAGAGTAAATGCGGAATTTAAAGTGAGAATCAAGAGAGCATACGCAAACACAGCCGATTTTAACCTGGTTTTCCTCGTGGAGGACTAGTCCAGGCCTGAGAACTCTAGCTCAGGATTAAATCTACTATTTGTGAAATAGTAGTTTACAACCCGTACCTTTTCTTCAGAAGAGCACGTCAACTTCTTACAGAGGATCGCAGTGGCGATTTGCTTGGAATTTTCCAAGCGACTTCTTCAACTCTTGCACAAGACTCCTAACTGAGAGATGCTGAGCACTCGAGACTTAGGAAGCTTGTGGCTAGTAGATGGGAAGGGTATGGCTTATTGAGCTTAAGAGAGAAGAGAAGAGAAGATTGGATGATTTGAAATGAGAGAATTCTAGGCCTATTTATAGGATTTTTGTAGACAGAATTCGGCCAGAATTTGGGTAGAAAATTTCAAATATTTGGCCGTTGGACAACTAGCAACCAGCTAACCCTAAAATTAAGGTTGCTGATTTTTAGGGGACAGAGTTCGGCCCGAACTCTGTGTGGAGGCAGAGTTCGGCCCGAACTCTGTCTCCAGAGCACAGAACTGGTTCTTGGGGACCAATGGACATTTTCTGGATGGTGGAGTTTAGAAATTATTGGGTAGGCTATAGGTCAAGTCTCAAGAGCTCAGCATGACACAGTTTACATCAATCTAGACTCAATAAAAGTATAAAATACAGACTCATATATAACTGAATTGCAAAGACTGAGCTGTCTTCTGACTTGAGCTTGATGTAGACGTCGTGTGTCGTATTGAATTATTACAAGTATTATTTAGTCAATGTTATCAATATTTGGTTCACTGTGACTTTGTGTCAACAATCTTCTCCATATTGATAATTGACAAAATAATAAATGTATATTCAATATTCATACCTGGACACAGCATAGCTCCCCCATAATCAGTGCCGAGCTAAACAAGATAGCTCCCCCGTAAACAATACGTTGAACCTGTTGGCCTGATAAGGAATATCTCCCAAAAGCACCAAAAAGCACATATACCAAAAAGAGTATACACAGAATATACATATCTCTCCCCCTTTGGCATTTAGCAATATAATAAGAATCAAGTAATAATGGGCAAACACACCAAAAGAGAAGAAACAGCATAGGAACTAACAGAACAAGCAAATGTCATAGAATAATAGAACTACCAGAAACATAAGAGTCACAACTCATAACTAGAGTCACTAAATCATAAAGAGTGTACCAAGTACATAAATCCAACGAAACAACTGAAAATACTAGAAAGCATAAAACATAAACTACGATCAGCAGCAGCATCATCATCAAGTAGAAGCCATCTCCATCATGGAGCACGAGAAGGCCCAGCGGTGTCGGAAGGAAAAGAGCGGCTGGGGTCCACAATAGCAGCATCCGGATCCAGGTAACGCATGACCCAAGGATCGTCAATACGATGTCCCTCACGACCGGGATCCCGCTCCATAGGAATGGGCATAGAAGGATGACGGGACATGGAATACCGAATATCATGCAGCGAGTTGCTAAGTGCACTCATCTACAGGGTAGTACGGTAGTCCAACTGAGACCAGCGATCGTCCTCTAAGGCGAAACGATCTCGGAGCATGGTCTGGATGGACTCAAGGGTAGCAGGAGGAGGAGGTGCATCCTGTCCAAGTGGAGGGGCGTCGGGCTCCTCATCATCAGAATGCTCAAAAGTGGCAGGAGAGGCTACGACTGCCTAAAGTCGTCGTGCCTTAGATAGGAAGGCAGGAGCAGGCAAGAAAGGGCAATCATGAAGTGGTACAATAAATGCACGAAGGACCATAGGAAGATATAAGGGATAAACCAAGGCTCGTGGTTTCTTCCTACAGTTAATCATCCAGTCCATCATGGTACGTGGAAGATTAAAAGGAATGCGATAGTGAAGATGATACAAAGCTGATATTTCAAAATAAGTAACTTCATCGGTGGAGCCGGCTTTGGGTAAGATTGTGTTAAAAACAATCCGATGAAGTTCATAGTAGTAAGGGTTGAGATGTTTGGCCATAAGCTTACGAGGGCAAATGTTTGGGGCACATAAATCTGCCTTGAAGCTCTCAAGGGAAGTTCCATCCAGAAATTGGAACGATCGAGCTTCAACAAGCCTATCCCAAGTATCGAGATCTTGAAGTTCAAGATACTCGGCCAAATCAGAATCAGCAAAGGCGATATTAATGCCCGCAACTCATGAATAAATGTGAGTGTCATCATGAGTCAAGTTGCAGTAGAACATTTGTATAGCACTACGATAGATGACGAAATTCGTAGCAACTAGCTCATCAATGCAAAGATCACGAAAAATGGATTCATATTGTGAAAAGATTGTGAAGTTTATGGGGTGTCCCGCAAACACCGGACGTGTCCGAAAATCACTAAACCATTTATTGGATACATCTAGTGATGAAAAAAGTCGGTCGTCGTAGGTGTTTGGATCACGTGGACGTGAAGGGTTGAACAATGGATGAGGTGGTTGATGTTGTTCAACGGGTTGCTCAACGAGAGGAGGAGGATTCGACGAGGACGCTCCCTCGGTCCGAATTCTTTTCCCACGGTTGAGCAAGCGAGGAGCCATAGCACAAAGTAGAGAAAATTGAAATAGAGAAGAAGAGTAAGTTATACCTCAAATAAATGATGAACAGTGAAAGAGAATTGAAAAATAGCCCTTCTCCTTGAATTTGGGAAAGAATGGAGCACAATAGAGAAGAAATTAGGGTTAGGGTTTTGAAAAAATAGTGGAGGAGAAGAAGAAAAGGTGGTAAGAAAGAGGGAGGAGGAAGAGAAACCGAATATAAGGGAAGGGTTTCTCTTGGTCGGAGTGAATCAGGACCATTGGATCAAGTTTTGATCAACGGCTGGAACCTGTCCCCGATTCTGGAACAGGGAGGCCGAACTCGGCCCGAACTCTGGTAAGGGCAGAGTTCGGCCCGAATTCTGGGTCCTTGTCCCAGAACTGAAATCAGGCTGGAAGGATAAAAAATTGGTTAAGTATAGGAAATCAAGATAAGTTATAAAGATAAATGATTAAGAATTTCAATAAACCAGATAGTAGAAGTAGAAAGATAGCAATATGAAATTGAAAAATAGCATATCAGCAAGTGATAAATCAAAATGTACCATATAATAAACAAGGAGTTATATTATAATTCAGTATTTTGAATTTGCCATGAGTTAGCTGCAGGGGCCGGATCCCAGCTAGCGGTAGTCCTGAAGACTAGTGCACCGTGTCGCTTAGGCTTTTACGCCTTGTTGTCAGAAGGGCCCTTTCGGCTTGTACTCATAGCAAGTTCATCATAAGAGAATCACAATATAATCGATATTTACGCAGGTGTATTTTAATTTATGATGGCTTCATCTAAAGTTCCAAGTTCACGACAAAGGAAATTGAAGCGCTCTTCGGATAATGGCTTTGTGAAGAAATCAGCTAACTGATGATAAGTGTCAATAAATTCTAAGTTAATCGTGTCATTTTGCTGATGATCACGCAAAAAGTGGTGTCGTATCTCAATGTGCTTCGTGCGTGAGTGACAAATGGGGTTCTTAGTAAGATTTATTGCACTAGTGTTGTCACAAAAGATAGGAATATGCATGAAAGATAAATTATAGTCTTCAAGGGTTTGCTTCATCCACAGAATTTGTGCACAACAACGCCCAGCTGCTATGTATTCAGCTTTTGTTGTGGATAGTGCGACAGAATTCTGCTTCTTGCTAAACCAAGAGACTAAAGCCTTTCCTAATAAATGGCACGTACCGCTCGTACTTTTACGGTCGACCTTGCATCCGGCGAAGTCAGCATCAGAGTAACCAATGAGGTCAAAGGATGTTGACTTGGGATACCATAGGCCCACTGTAACCGTACCCTTAAGGTATCTAAAGATACGCTTAACTGCGGTCATGTGCGATTCCTTAGGATTTGCTTGATATCTAGCACACAGGCAAATGCTAAATATTATATCAGGGCGACTAGTAGTAAGATAAAGTAGACTACCTATCATACCTCGATACTTACGTTGATCTACGGGTTTACCGCTCTCATCTGATTCCAGTTTGGTTGAAGTAGCCATAGGAGTGCTGATTGGTTTAACATTATCAAGTTCGAATTTCTTCAGCATGTCCTTTGTATACTTCGACTAACAGATGAAGGTTCCATTTGACAATTGTTTGACTTGCAGCCCAAGAAAGTAGTTGAGCTCCCCCATTATGCTCATCTCAAACTCGGTCTGCATACACTTGGCAAAATCTTGACAAAGGGTTTCATCAGTAGAACCCAAAAATAATATCATCTACATATATCTGTACTAAAAGAATAGTGTCCTTCAAAGACTTTATGAAAAGTGTAGTGTCAATTTTCCCTTTTGAAAAACCTTTCTCAAGCAAGAAGTTGCTTAGCCGTTCATACCAAGCTCTAGGGGCTTGTTTGAGGCCGTACAGCGCTTTCTTTAGCTTGAACACGTGGTCGGGAAATTTGTGATTTTCAAAGCCAGGGGGTTGTTTAACATAAACTTCCTCCTTAATAAAACCATTCAAGAAAGCACTTTTAACATCCATTTGAAATAATTTGAAATTTTGAAAATTTGTAAATGCACAAAGCATCCGAATGGATTCTAATCTAGCAACAGGAGCATACGTCTCATCGTAGTCGATACCTTCCTCTTGGTTGTATCCTTGAGCTACTAGACGAGCTTTGTTGCGTGTGACAGAACCATCTTCATTTACTTTGTTTCTAAAAACCCATTTAGTACCAATAATCGAGTGATTAGCCGGTCTAGGAACGAGTTCCCATACTTGGCTCCTCTCGAATTGGTTGAGTTCTTCTTGCATAGCAGAAATCCAAAATTCATCATTGAAAGCTTCAGAAATGTTTTTAGGCTCAATTTGTGAAATAAAGGCAGTGCTAGCAATAGAGTCTCTTAATGATGATCTAGTAGTTACTCCTCGTGAAACCTCACCGATTACCAAATTTTCTGGATGTGATGGCTTGAAAGAGAATTTCTTAGGCAAGCTTTCCAGAGAATTTGTTTCGGTTGTGGTGTTCATTGGAGTAGACGTTGATGGCTCAACATCATCATCAAGAGTAGCTGCTGCACTTTTATCTTCATCAAAAGTCACATTTGTAGACTCTTCCACAATTAAAGAGCGTTTGTTAAAAACTCTATATCCCTTACTCTTGGCAGCAAAGCCAAGGAAAATACCATCGTCAGCTTTGGCATCAAATTTGCCTAAGTTGTCTTTGGTGTTAAGGATAAAGCATCTACATCCAAAAACTCTAAAATAAGAAACATTTGGGGTTCTCCCAAACCAAAGCTCATAGGGTGTTTTCTTCGTAATAGGATGAATAAGCACCCTATTTAAAATATGGCATGCTGTACTGACAGCTTCAGCCCAAAAATATTTCGGAAGTGAAAACTTGTTCAACATAACTCTGACCATATCGCTAAGAGTCCTATTCTTCCGCTCCACAACACCATTTTGTTGAGGAGTTCTTGGACAAGAAAACTCATGATCAAAACCATTAGAATCACAAAATCTTTCAAAATCAAAATTTTCGAATTCGCCTCCATAATCACTTCGGATTCGAGTAATCATGTAGCCTTTTTCGTTTTGAACTTTCTTAACAAAAATATTGAAAACCGAAATAGCATCACTTTTATTTGCAAGAAAGAAAACCCAAGTAAATCTTGAAAAATCATCAACAATAACAAAGGCATAGAGTTTTCCGCCAAGACTGGCTACTCTACTAGGCCCAAATAAATCCATATGGAGTAGTTGCAAGGGTCTAGAAGTGCTTACAGAGTTTATGGAATGAAAAGATGACTTGGTTGCCTTGTTCAACTCACATTCGGCACATACGGTGTCCTTTTTGAATGTGATGTCGGGCAAGCCTCTAACTACCTTCTTGGTCGATAGCCTGGATATATTATCCATATTGGCATGACCAAGACGCTGGTGCCATAGTAGCCATTCATCTTTATGAGCATATAGGCATCTACCTGCATTGTTGTTTGCCATTGATTGTAAAAGAACAGAACAATTATCGGAGGACTGAACTTAGACTCATAATACAAACTCGCTCGTACAAAGAAAGCCTAGGGACGAAAACCTAGGTACAGCAGACTAAGTACGATTGTTTATTTTTGATTCTGGGGGGTGATGATAGAGGCTCGGGAAAGCGACGGCCGCTCTGTCTTACTCCTTGGACGATCGGTATGCAGCCTTGGCTCGGGAAAGATCTGCTCGGCGTTGACGAAGAAAGGCTCTTCTTACTCTCCTCGGGTTGCTCTCCTGGCTTCTCTCTCTCTGTGATTATCAAGAAAAGGAGGAGCTCTCTCTGTGTATATCTCTCTCTTCTTCTTTTTTTTTATTCTTTTTGTTGCCGACCTTTTTTACATGGGAATGATGCTGGCTATTTATAAGAGTGGGGTGGGATCATTAGGGTTTGCTGATGATTATCTGTTTGGAATGTCGGCGCTCCTTCATTCTATCTGGGCCCTTGATCCTGATCATAATGAATCTCGGCCACTAATGCGGATAGCACCAAATCTTATGAGCAGTTAATGCTGACTGCTTTAAATCTTCGTGATTGATTATGCCAATATTTGATTGCTCGCCACGTGTCCTATTGGCTTGATGATGAATGATATGCCCTGATCTCGGCAATTATGATGATGATGTCGAATATTCTTGTTGGGATTCTGTTGCATCTTCAGTGCCACATTTTTTTAATTGAAGATCCTGCCAGGGCCGCATAGGGTGACCAACACTTGAACCACAGGAGGATACTCCTCGTGAGCCGCATGAGTCAATGCCTCATCGAGCCGCAGGGGACGAACTTTCCGTGAGCCGCATATGCATAATCTTTGCGAGCCGCAGGGGACGATCTCTCCATGAGCCGCATATGCCTAGTTTCTGTGGGCCGCATGAATTAGTCGTGGTGTTGAGCCGCATAGACCGGGCTATGGGTGGACCGCATATGGCGGATTTTTGTTAATCATATTAGAGTGACTCCTCAATGAGCCGCATGAAGCTGTTCTCTATCCGAGCCGCATGAGACCTTTGCCACGTGACAATCTAGGATTTTTTTTGTCAGATCGGGTCAGAGATTTTCTTCTTTTCCCGAAGAGTCTGTCATTATGGCAGAGCCATTATGATACTTTATGTCAGAGACAGCCGTCGAGTCGTGTCAGAGCATTAAATGAGGCCATTACTCCAGTGGCCAACTGTGGGGGGGGGTCACACGTGTCGTCAATTGAGCCGCATATTCCTGCTGAACCGCATTCATCCCCGAGCCGCATGAGTCTGAGGGTCTTCTTTTGGGCCGCATAGGGCAACTCCAGTATGAGCCGCATAGACTTGCTACCCGAAACCGCATGGGCCATTTATGCCTTTATTCTAATATTTTCCATGCTTCTACAGGACCCCCTTCAAAGTTTTCAATTTGTAAAATTGAAACACTTTGAATAAGAAGCATGGCCCCGTTCATGCCGCATAGGATGTTCTGTTTACCTGAGCTTCCTGGCCGCATTAGCATCTCGGCCGCATAGATTCTTCTGGCCGCATAGGCTCTTTGCCACGCGCCTTGACCACGTGAGCAAATCTTCATTAATTGTCTTCGATTTGATTTAACGCCGTCTTTTGGGGGAGGATCCCAAGGGTCGGTTTTGCCTTGACCGAAGCGTTCTCGCCTTTATTTTTGGAGGCGGTACGTAATCCGAGGCGTCTTTCTACTTTATGGATCGCCTATAAATAGGAGTTTTTCAGCTCTTGGGGATTTCTTTACCTCCTTTCTTTGCTTGAATTCCCTGTTGCCAACTTCGCTCTTCGTTTTCCTTCTTCATCCATCGACCATGGCTCCCAAGAGATCTGCTGCATCGAAGGCCGCGAAGGGCAAGGCAGTTGCTGCTACGGCGACTGCGGCGACGAATGTAGTCGCTCCTCCGCCGGCTGCTGTAGGTGCTGTCCATCCTGATGTTCACCCGCCCATCGCTGGTAAGGGGGTCACTCCGAAAAACCCTAACTGCTGCCATGGCTCTGTTGCATACTTTATGCACAAGCCACATATACGAGACGTATCGATGTGACCGCATAAGCACTTCGTCCATTATGGCCGCATGAGCTTGTCATATTCGATCAGTGCCGCATGTGTGTTTTCGACTTGGGCCGCATAAGCGTTGCTCACTTTTGAACCGCATGAACTTGACGGTTTGTAGCCGCAGCGGTTTGTATGAGTCGGGCTTAGCCGCATGAATCTATAAACCCTTTTGAATCTGAGTTGTACGGACTTGGTTAATTCAGAGCCGCATGGGGCTATGACGCGCAGAGTCGCATGGACCTATCTGCTGATGAGCCGCATGAGGCTGTGGCAACCTGAGCCGTATAGACTCCAATAATCTTTCAAATGCTTCTATTTTTTGTCTATCTTCTGACCTTGTTCCTTTTATCTTTTTCTAGTAAATCTGCCCGTGAATCCTGTGGGGGAACTTTTGGTCGGTTCAAATCAATTCGCTTTGGGTGTGCGTCTTGACGACCTAATTAAGCATGTATTGAATCAGTTCCCTGCTGATGAGCCTTTGGAGAGGTTGAACGCCATCGAGAATCAGACCCTTCATTACCTTCGTTCCATGATGAACACTGGGAGGCTGGATGGAAAATACCTGAAGCCTCTATTCCTCTTTGGAGATGCTCTAATCATAGGGAACTCTCGAGTGTTAGAGATTTCCGAGAACTGGGATTTCTCTTTGGACGGGGAGTCAATCCATATTCCTTTTATGGAACGCCATTATCCCTTATCGTGGTTCAACATGGTGCTGTTGAACAGGAAGATGGTGTGCAACTTAACCCCTACTCAATCGGGGATGTTGATTGGCGACATCCATTACAATCCGAATATACGGTCAGCGTACCCAGGTAAGGATCCCGTCCCTCGGTATATGATGGGTCTGGCCCCGGGCTCCTTCATGAATGCATACGGTCCCAACTTCTCATTTGCTCAGGCTGACACCTTCTTGAATCGGCTTGTCCGTAAGAAGTCCTATCCTGTTGGTAGGATAGCGTTGCCGAACTGGATAAACCCTACTTCTATGTGGGTCCAGTTGACCACCTGGGTCCTGCAAACCTACGGAACACTCTTGCGTGAGGTGGGACTTTATCATGCTGTTCGAGGGACTTGTCACGGGCTCCCTATTAATAAGCCGCTGTTCATGGCGCTCTTGGAGATGTATAGCCGGCGAACGGGGACATTCTTCTCACCAGTAGGGGAGCTGGGGCTTGCTCTTCATGAGATGTATACTGTCTCTAAACTCCCCTGGGGAAATGAGCCTTTCGAGGTGTATACCCCTTCGAATGAGGAGTTTGAGGACTTGGACCGACGATTCCCAGGTTTCGTTGCAGTATACCGGGAGTTGCTGTGCCACCATAGTGCTTGTCACCAGATGGCCATAAAGACAGCGGATAGCTCCGAAGGGACCGCTCCCCACACCACATCATGGATTAGTTATCTTTTCAAAGTTAACCCTTCTGGTGGAGTTACTCCTCGAACCCCTAAAACGCACGTGGAGGTGAAGGATTTGATGTCAGGCGTCAAGAAGTCGCGGTCCAGAAGTGACATATTTGGGAGTCAAACTGACTCTCTCAGCTACTTTTACTATGGGACCACGCAGATGTCAGAGAAGGCGCTTCTGGCTGGCTTTTTGATGATATGGTTATGGAATTGCGTCGTCTCAGGAGGAGCAGGTTCCATCGAGAGGATCGGTCGCCATTTTATTCTTCCCGCCGTTAAACTGGTGTTCGGAGTTAGGCTGGCCCTTCTTTCCGCCATGGTGTGCAGCATCCACCACGGTCTTCGGACCTTCTCATCCAAAGTTGTTGCGCGTAAGAAGACCTTGGATTTTGAGCGCGTAGAATTGCCTTTCCATTACTTGATGGTGTGGTTGGCGATGCATTACAAGTCTTTGCTGGGACCCGGGATAGCGGAAGATGCTACGGATGAAGATGCTTTCCTCTTCAAATGCCATCGCCAGTCTTGGGAATACAATACTATGCCGGCTTGTCGGAGGGTGCTGGCGAGGGTAGATGGGTGTCACCTTTTTGTATCTGTTCCTCCTTTTTCTGATGAGGATGTGAGTAAGGTACACCTTGATGGTACTGGACCTCCTCACTTTCTATCTCCGGATATGCTCACCTGGTTGCGTAACATCCGTCCTGCTCATTTGGTTTATCGCAACCGCGATAGGGTGTACCTGGAGCCTTACCTACCTAGTAGGTTTTCTCGGCAGTTCGGTTATAGCCAGTTATTCCTTGATCATCCCAATCCTGGTTTGGGCTTCGAAGGTAGTGTTCTTGATGGCGTCAGGGCATGGAATTATTATGATGCTTATCATACTCGAGCCAGCTTCTCGGTCTCTGATGCTCAGACGCCAAGGGAAATTTTATACGTGGCTGCTTTGTATCATGTCATGGCGAACAAGCCTCCTATTAATTTCGATCCGAGTACCAGTTTTATCGTGGGTACAGGCTTAGAGGAGAAGCCAAAGGGGGCTAAGGCCAGAAAGCAACTAGCGCTTCAGACTCCTCTCCCTGAATCAGAACCTTCCGAGTCGGCTGGGGAGGAAGATGACAGCGAAGATTCTCTTTTTGATGGAGGCGAAGAAGTAGCAGATCAACCGCTTCCCATCCCTGATGAACCGGCGGAGGGCCCATTGCTTTCTACAGAAGGTGGAAGAGTGAGGGAAGAACAACTTCCGGCTGTGTCTGGTTCCTCACGTAAACGAGTCAGGCACGAATCTTCTGGCAGTAGAGCGACCTTTTCCGTGAAGAGAGCTGCCGTTAAGTCTCGTTGATCGCTTATTACCGAAAGGGATGACGGTACCGATGCTACTCCGGAGGTAAGGCTAAATTAGATTTATTTCTTTGTTGTAGTTCCCTTTCCTCTCGCAGATATGATTTAATCACTTTTCTTTGTAAACGTCCGATGGACCGGGGTCTTCTGAACCATCTACTGCCTCCGAGGTTGATCCCGCCCTTGCTGTCTTAATCAGCGATATGTGCGCCGTGGTCCTTTCTGCTGGAGTTCTCCCGGAGGCGGCTGAAAGTTCCCGGGTTGCTGAAGCATCAGCTCGGGGGAACGAAGGTTCCTCTGGGCCCGCCCCCACGGTCGTTGAGCTTCAGCGAGATGACACCGTTCTCAGTACCTCTTCTCCCGGGGATGACTCTCTGATTCCTGATTCGGAGGCTATTGGTGAGGAGGCTGTGGTGGCTGTAAGCGAACCTCAGCCTCCATACTCCTCCATTGGTAAGATAGGCCATATATTGACTACCGAAGGGGCTTATTTGCTCTATCAACATATCCTTCGGGTCAAGTCGATTCATGGTTGCCTTGGCCCTACAGGTCCTGACCTTTTACCTCCCGCCGCGGATGTTCTCGGGGAGAGTTCGGTCGGCCATTATCCGGACGAAAGGAATGTTTCTTCTCCTCTCTCTCATGTTGAAGAGCCTCCTGCCGTCTCCGGGCAGACGGGGAGGGAGTTGGCAATGTTTTTTGCCTCGTCTTCCGCTGTTGACACGGCTCCGGAAGTCGACTTCTCGACCTTGTCGAGCATCCAAATCCTGCGGGCTGCTGAAGAGGAGTTGGCCGCTGTTCAAGCGTCTTACCGCACGGAGCTGGTTTCTCTCGTGGTAGGAGCGGCAGATTCTATCGCGTCTTCTTCTGTGCTGCCAGCCACACTCCCGTTAACACCGGCTTCCTCGGAGGCTTTGAACGAGGTGACGCAAGATGTAGTTGACAGCTTCTATCGCCACTTAGGGAGGGGTATAGATGCTGCCGTGGAACGGGGAATCCCTTTCACTATGTCTCTGAAGGGTGCTCGCGGCCAGATTGATACTTTGAAGGACCTTCCTGGCGGGATGGGGTTAGCCACGCTTCTGGAGCCCAAGTTGGTCGAGGCCGACCAGCTTGTGACTCAACTGCTGGCAACACGGCAGGCTGGCTTGCCCGCTGCAATTGAACGGGAGCGGGGTCGCCTCGTTGCTGCTCGGGACAAGATCAAGCTCACTCGGGATGCTGTCGCGCCAGCTGTGCGGGAAGACCTTGACAAGCTCTCTGTTTCATATGCCCATCTGGGTCGTCGAAGTCAGGCTTGTAGGGCTCGTGAAGAGTCTGCTTCTCGTGGAGTAGCGGCCACACGGGAGCGGATTCTTGCACTCCAACAGGAGTTGGCCTTCCTAGAGTTAGAGCGGGAAGCTGCTCGTGCAGAGCAGGAGTCGATTGCTCGGGAGGCCGAGCGGGTTTCTCGATCCTTTGCCACCTTGGAGCGGTCTTTTAAGGAGTTTGAGGACAACTGGCGAGCCTATGCTCATCTGGAGGACCCGGCGGTGCTGAATCAGGAGGCAGAGCGTCGAGCCAAACAGAGTTCTGAGCGGTCGGTCGCCTTGATAAAGGACCGCCTCACGGTGTTATGCGCCCCGGAGCAGTGATCCACCATCTGTCCTCTTCTGCTTCTCTTTTTATTTTTCTTTCATATGTGTATATTTTTATTTGCAAGGGATGTGATCCCCACTGATGTAGCTCCTTTGAATTTTGAAATAAATGAGCATGTTTCAACTCATCTTCTCTTTCTTGTTCTTGTGGTGTTCATGGAATTGGACTTGCTGGGGGATTATTCGTGGACTTGTTACCCTGGGTGTACCTTGGTTTTAAGTACGGATAACAAGTTTGATTAGGACGTTTTGGAGCAGCCATGGCAAAGTGGTCATGGATGTTCTTGGGGTTGGAAAAAGGAGTGCCATAGAGCAACTGGGCTCCTGGGGCACGGAAGAATGGCGGGTTTATGCTAAGGGGCTTAGCGAGGGATATTTGTGGACCTACTATCCTTGGCGTACCCTGGTTCAGGGTATGGATAATAAGGTGGAAGGAAGCCAGTCATATTTGCTCCGAGATTATGAGGACGTAGCAAACATGAGGGTTTTACCGTAGAATCTTCCTACTCAGAGGTAATGAGAACATGGTAGGGGAAGACTTCACGGAAGACTTTTCTATAATCAATAGTGGTCAACAGAGGACGTTTGTGGTCAACAGAGGACATTTGTGGTCAACAGAGGACGTTTGTGGTCAATAGAGGACATTTGTGGTCAACAGGGGACATTTGTGGTCAACAGAGGACATTTATGGACCTATTATCCTTGTCGCACTCCGGTTGTGGGTACAGATAATAGGTTGAAAGGGAACCAACATACTTGCTCAGAGGTAATGTGGACATGGCAAATATGGTGATTTCTTCGACGGAGCCTTCCCACTCAGAGGTAATGAGGACATGGCAGGAGTGGGCTCAATGAAGAAGGGGTGCATAGAACTACTCAGAGGTAGGAGGACATGGAAGTTCTATGCGAGGGGGCGGTTTGTTTTTGGTGGAAGTGAAAACGACTCAGAGGTAATGAGGACATGGTCGTTTCGAAAATTAGTGGATCGATTACCCTTTTTGTGCACTGGGAGCGCGGGTAGTGGATCATGAGGGAGGATCTCTTTCAGGAAGAAAGTTCAGAGGTATGATTATACGTGACTTACTATCTGAGAGAGTGACCAGAATGTAAGTACATAATTTGGATTTTTTAGAATATTGAGGAGATGAGAGTTCAGTGGCACCAGCGGGTGTATGGCTCGGTAATCTGAAATGTTGTGGATGTGGGTTCAGTGGTATCAATGGATACATGACTCGATAATTTGGAAAGTGGTGGGTGCGAGTTCAGGGGTACTAAGAGGGTACATGACTCGATAATTTGGAGAATGTTGTCTAAACATAGTATTTCTTCAGAAACTTGCCGTTGACGGGCAACATAAGCAAGTCCCCATTCTGCTTGGCGAGGCGGTAGGCGCCGTTGGAGAACACGGCCTCGATGACAAATGGACCTTCCCATTTTGGCTGGAACTTGCCTGCGGTCTTGTGAGTCATGACCATTGGTCTCCGGACTGCCAGAACGAGATCGCCCACTTGGAATGTTCTGATTTTGACCTTCTTATTGAAGGCTCCTGAGATACGTGCTTGGTATAGCTCGATCCTTTGCTGGGCTAGGAGGCGCTTTTCGTCTAAGGCCTCCAACTCTTGTAATCGACGTCGATAGTTATCATCCGTTGTCAATTGATAAGTGAGGGCGACGCGAAGTGAGGGAATCTGAGTTTCCAGTGGGAGGACTGCCTCACTCCCGTATACTAAAGAGAATGGTGTATTCCCAGTAGCTGTTCGAACCGTGGTGCGATAAGCCCATAAGCATTCGCCGAGCTTCTCGTTCCAGTCGCGTTTGTTGGAGGAGACAAACTTCTTGAGGAGTTTGATGATTGTTTTATTGAATGCCTCTGCCAACCCGTTTGCTGCCGGGTTATATGGTGTCGAAGCGACATTCTGAATGCGGTGTTTGTCGCAGAATCGATAGAATGCATGGCTTGCAAACTGCGGACCATTATCATGGATGATCCTCCGTGGCAGTCCGAAGCGGTAGATGACGTGATGCTTAAGGAAGCTGATCACGTTTGAAGTCTTAACTTCTGCGAGTGGGACGGCTTCCGCCCATTTGGAGAAGTAGTCGGTGATCGCAAGTATGAAGCGATGTCCTCGGGAGGAAGGTGGGGTGATTGGACCAATGATATCCATTCCCCATGCTTTGAATGGCCAGGATGCCACCGTTGGATGTAGAAACTCGGATGGTTGGTGAATGAAGTCCGCGTGGACTTGGCAAGCCTTGCATTTTCTGGCATAGTCTATTGCGTCTGCCACCATCGTGGGCCAGTAGTAGCCCATACGGTGAAGGCGGTCCTGTAGCTTAGGGCCAGGCTGATGGGCCCCACAGACACCGTCGTGAGCTTCTCGTACAGCTTCTTTGGCTTCTGCGTTTGACAAGCACCGGAGTAATAATCCGTCGTAGGATCGTCGGTACAGCATCTTTGTCTCTGTGTCGTAGAAGAATCTGAGAGAACGCCTCTGATGGAGGTGGCTTCCCTTGGATTCTCCGGAAGGATATCGTATACGACGAAGTCAATGAACGACTGTCTCCAGTCTGGTGTTTCATCGACCGTCTGGGTGGAATAGCTCGCCACGAATTGAATATTGTTCTTGGGACAGACCAGTTCGTGGCCATCACCTCAACCGAGTGATGCGCTTGGATCAGCACTGCTAAGGAAGCGGCAAGGCCTGCTAGGGCATCGGCTTCGATATTTTGAAGTCTGGAGACGTGTTCGATGAAGAATCCCTCGAATGAGGAGATAATGTTGATTGCTATTTGGTGGTAGGGGATCATGTCTTCATGGCGGACTTCGTACGACCCCCGAATCTAATTGACGATTAATTGTGAATTGCCGTATGCTTCGAGATATTCTACTCCCAGCTCCTTTGCGAGTTGGAGGCCAATGACCAAAGCGTTGTACTCGGCCACATTGTTGGAACAGGGTTCCGTGAGAGAGTAGGCGCGATTGATCACTAGCCCGGTAGGAGAGATCAATACTACTCCGACCCCGACGACGATATTTCCTTTGGGTCCGGTTCTTAAAGCGCCATCGAAGAACATCCTCCATATGTTGTCGTGGGTGGTTGTATTAGAATCGACGACCTCATCTGGGATTTCCTCGTATATTCTGGATGACCCCGATCCTGGATGGGCCGCCAAAAAGTCTGCCAGGGCTTGGCCTTTGACAGCCTTCTGTGGGACGAAGATCATATGATATGGGGATAGCAATATTGCCCATGTAGCGAGACGAGAGCTGAGCGCCCCTGGTTTAGTCATGAGGACCCTGAGGGGATTTACCCGTGAGATCACATGTATGGTTTGTCCTGTAACATAATGCCGCGTCTTTTGAATGGCGAATACCAAGGCGAGGCATTCTTTCTTCACGGCAGTGTATCGGTGTTCGGGCCCGACCATCATTCGGCTGAGGTAGTATATGGCCTGTTCGTGTCCTGCGTCGTTATTTTGTGCCAGCAGGGCACCGAGGGAGTGTTCCATTGCTCGTACATAGAGCAAGAATGGTTTTCCAGGGACCGGGGCCACCAGGACTGGAGGATTTGACAAATATTCTTTGATGTCGTCGAAAGCGCGTTGGCATTCTTCGTCCCATACGAATGAGACTCCCTTCTTCATGAGGTGTGTGAACGGCCGACATCGTCCGGAGAGATTGGAAATGAACCTTCTGATATAGGCTAGCCTCCCTTGGAGGCCTCTAAGTTCGCGGAGATTTTTCGGGGGACCCATCTCCATTATTGCCTTGGTTTTCTCAGGGTCTACATGGATACCCCGTGCAGTGATGATGAAACCTAAGAACTTTCCGCTGGATACGCCCAAGAACGACTTTGTAGGGTTCATCTTCAGGTTGTGGGCTCGCATCAGGTCGAATACCGTTCTCAGATCTTGCAGATGATCCTCCTTACGGCGACTCTTGACAGCGATGTCGTCGACGTAGTACTCCACTATTTTGCGCAAATGTTCTCTAAAAATGATACTCATAGCCCGCTGATATGTGGAACCAGCATTCTTTAGACCGAATGGCATGACTGTATAACAGTATGTGCCGATCGGTGTTCTAAATGATGTGTGCTTCTCATCGTCGGGGGACATCTTGATTTGATTGTATCCCGAGAACCCATTCATGAATGACATACGTTCGAAGCCGCATGTGTTGTCAATCATGATGTCCGTGATCGGGAGGGGAAATTCGTCTTTCGGACATGCCTCATTTAGATTACGGAAGTCGATGCAGATTCGGATCTTCCCGTTCTTCTTAAGGACCGGGACTATATTGGCGACCCAGTCAGGGTGTTGCTTCTCACGGATGAAGCCGCTGGCTATCAGCTTGTTGACTTCGGCTTCGATCGCGTCCATGACGCCCGGGCGGAAGCGTCGTTGCTGCTGCTTGACTGGCTTTGCATCCGGCCGTATATTGAGTTTATGGAAAGCAATATCGGGATCTAATCCCGGCATGTCTTCGTAACTCCATGCAAATACGTCAATGTATTCTCTGATGAGTTCCAGCAGTGATTCTCATTCCTCGTCTGTTAGGCTTTTACTGACGAAGATTGGCTTTGGAGAGGATTCGGTGCCGAGGTTGACCTGCATAACTTCATCCTCTGTAGGAGGTTCTCTTAGCTCGAACCGCTTTTCCCATTGTGCGTCTAACTGTTGGGCCCACGGCTCAAGCTCGAGGATTTCAGGAATGTCCTCGTCTTCTTCGTAAGCGTCGGCAAATGCCATGTTGACTGATAGGACTTGTCTGAATATGTCCCCAATGCTTGTGTCTGAGTCGGAAGTTGGTGACCCGGTTGAGTGTAACTGCCAATCACATTCTTCATCTGAACTCTCTGGAGTCGTTGTGGGAGTTACATACCCTAGTCCACATCGAGTTTTGCTATAGTAGTCCCGTGGTTTACCAGACGGTACTGGGGGCTTCAAAGGTAGTCGCCGTCCGGTACCGTAATTCAAACCTGGTGTAGTTTCTAGATCATATCCTTGTTTCTGCATGAGGTATTTGGACTGGGAACTATAAAGGTATAGAGGCAATCTCTCGGCATCTGACCTGAGATCGACTTCTTTTATGGTGAAGGGGTACGGATCGTCTTTCCGGCCGAAGATAATCGGGTGGTCCCCTCCCTCGACTTTTCGGTAAGCGTCTTCTGTCGGAGTAAGCTGGATTGTGGTATACACATTTGTCACTTGTGTGTGTAGGTGAGTGCCTATACCGTGGTCCATAGCATACATTGTACATAGCTTGTTGAGCTCGATGTAATTCAAAGATAGCCCTTTATTGATAAAATAAGGTATCTTCTCGAGAGGGATTACATCATCCGCGGAAGGGGTATCGGAGTGGGCAGCCACATACTTGGCTAATTCTGGTTCTTCTTCGGCCACCCCCTGTATAAATGAAGACTGAGAGAGTGACCTAGTCAGCTTGATCTTCAGAGGCTCGACCGGCGGAGCAGGTCGTGGAGTTGTTGGTAGACTAGCAACCCCCAGCTTGGCATCTGACGTGGGGCGAGGAGTGGCTGGTTCGCTGGAAGTGTCAGACCTCGCGTCGGGGTGACGACCCTTTTTAGGAAGACGTATCGTGAGCGGTCTGTCGGAGGGATCGAGTTTCTCCGCTTGGAGCTGACCGACTCTCGGTAGTCTGATGGTAAAAGGCCCTGGTGTGGGTCTCGGCACTTGGCCGGACCTCGGCAGCCGGATTCTCATCTGCTCTTCTTGCGCCGATAGACTGATTGCGTCCTTACGCAGAGTAGCCATAAGGGGTGCAGAACTGCCTGGTTTGCGAGCCTGGAGGTGGATCGTCAGGGGTTCTTCTGATCTTGTGGTTGTCTTGGTGTGAGCTTGCACCTCCTGTTCGACCAGATGCTTCTTTGATTTTTCGTACAGACAGGAGTCTGAGTAATAAGATTCGACCCCCTTGAAGGGATCGATATCAGCAAACTCTGTCCTCACGAAGCCGTGCTTATCGACATATTTGAAGCACTGGTGTAGCGTGGAAGGCACGATCATGTAATCGTGTATCCAAGGCCGCCCCAGAAGGATATTGTAAGAAGTGTCGGCATCTATGACGTAGCAGGTGACTTCTGATTGGAGATCGCCAATCTGACATTTCAAGTGAATCTTCCCTATTGGGTAGCTCCTGCCCGAATTGAAACCGCTAATGGCGGTGCTTGTAGGCGTCAGGCGATGTATTGGAATGCGAAGATGATGTAGCAGACCCTTCGGAATGATGCTTATGGAGGACCCAGGATCAATGTGCATTCGGTCCACCTTTACGTCGCCGATGTATCCAGTGTAGTACAATGGGCGATCGTGCAGGTTAGTTTTGATGAGCATATCCTGCGGAGAGAAGACAATATTGGGCATTGCACCTGTACACGCACTATCTTGGAGATCTGTAGGCTGATTATCTTCCGTGGGGTTGACCTGAGCCAAGTATGCGTCGGCATTTTGGAGCGCCTTACTTAGAGCCGTGCGGACATCCTTCGAGAGCCTCAGGAGTTCATATAAAGATAATTTGGCCGGTGTATTGGCCAATTGAGCCAAGATGTCGAAGTTGTAGGGTCTTTCCAGCCCCTGAGGTTTTCGGAAGGATTTGTCGAAACGGGTTTCTTTCGGCCTGGATTTGTCGGTCGTCGAAGGCTGAGCCGGTCCCGGAGTATCAGCGTTTGTGGGCTGCTGATCATTAGTCGGATCCTCGGCCACTGGTTGGGCTTGTGCTCCAGATCGAGTAGTGACGGCTGAGACTTCCTCCTCCTCTGCCGAGGCGGTGCGGCATGATCTGACCTTTCCACTTTTCCTTTTAGAAGGTAAAGTGGGCTGAGTCACCTCGTGGACTAGGTCCGGATGGACCCACATAATTTCTCCTCGTGATGTGGTGAGGGGTACTAGGCCGGGAGTTTGATCACGGGCAGGCAGAAGATTAGTGATTTCCATCGTTGCTAGAGGGATGGGTATGACACCGTCTTGAGTCTCTGTTGGAGAGAAATTACCGAATTGTACGGACACCATGTTGGCTGCTACGGTTACCTCCTCGAAGTTGATAGCCAGAGCGTTCGAATTGATGAGGTTCTGGATATACCGTTTCAGTTGGTAGCAGTCGTGTGTAGCATGGTGGACGTAGCGGTGGTAATGGCAGAACTTCAGATTTTCCAAATCAGCCGGCCGAGGTTCCCGCCTTGGTGGAGGAAGCTGAATTCTATCTCCTTGTATAAGCATGTCCAAGATAGGTTTGACGTGGCCGTCTTCGAAGAAATAAGTGATTTGAGGCCATTGTTTGTCTGCTGGCTGCGGCTCGGGCTTCTGGGCTGTATCGGTCACCATGGCCTGCTTGCCTTTGTTGTCCCGGTTGTTGGAGGGGCTACCCCCATTGTCGTTGCTGGCGTTGGGACGCTTCCCCTTGTTCTCTCTCTCTGAGATATGCAACCCCAGTTGGCGAGCTTTCTTCAATCGTTCCTCGGCACTTGTAGCGCTGATGATAAAGGCCTTCCAGTCCTTGAATTGACTTTCGCCCATCCAGAGACTAATTGTTGGAAGTAGTCTCTTTTGGCAAATTTCAATCAAGGAAGAGTCCGGGTTGCCAGATGGTAACTTCATTGCGGTTTGACGAAACCGCTCAATGTAATTCCTTGTCAGCTCTTTCTCTCCTTGGACGACGTCCATGAGGGTAGACATCGTGACGTCCTGCCCTACCTCATAGAACCTCTCCAAGAACAAGCGCTTGAAGCCAGCGAAGGAGTGGATGCAATTATCTGGCAGGTTGCGGTACCAATCGAAGGCGACTCCTTCTAGTGCCCCAATGAATAACCAGGTGAGGATGGCGTCATCATGGGGCAGATGGTCGATAGTGACCTCAAAGTAAGTGATGTACCGGCTTGCTGAAGTCTTACCATCATATGGGTTGATATTGAATGGCTTATATCTTGGGGGAAAGGGCACATCCCTCCATTCAGCAGGGTATGGTTGCCGTATTCTGAGGTCTTGAGAATTTTCTCGGGCGTGGAACATCGCTCGAAGCTCCTGAACCTCTCTCCTTACTTCTTGGGCTTCGTCTGTTGCGGTAGGGGCCGTTATCTCGGGAGCATTATTGCCCGGGTTTGGTGCCGCTGAATTTGAATCTATGTTGTTCGTGGGACCCGTGCTTGTCTGACCAGGTGTCACTCCCTGCAGAGTAGGAAGCGCTGCTTTGATCTCGTCTACAAACTTGACCAAGGTGTGCAGTATGGCCTCCAAAGTGTCGATACGTTGGCGATCGCCGGAACCACCTTGGCTGTTGTCCGTCATGAATACCGTCCTCACGTGAGGAGTGACAGAAGGAGAGGTGGCGGACATGCCCTCCGAGTCATACTCATGCATCGAGAAATCATCAAGATATGTGGGGATGTTCTCTTCAGGTTCGGACTCGAAAGGAACAGTACCCCCAGCTTCAGAGCTTGCTTCGTTTAGGACGTCCTCGGGGACGTCGGTATCTGTTATATCCGTCGGAGGATTTGCTTCCTCCAGTCCGTCTTCTTGGAATGTCGGGTTGTCGTGGAGGTTTGGAGGAGTGCTACCCCCAGTTCCGACGACCCCTAATGACGTAGACGGCGAACTTCCTACTGCAGCAGTTTTCGTTTTGAACGGGTATGTTGGAATACTCCAGTAGAGGATAATCCTTTAGACGATGGCTTCTTACCTGCAATAGTTGACACCTTTGGGCTGGAGATGCTTGTCTTCTTCCCTCTCCCCTCAACGGGGACTTTCCGTACTGAATTGCAGGAGCCAACGGGAGGTGCCTCGTCTTCCGAGCTCGGATGTTGTAATCTTTGGAAGACGGATGGCCGGTCTTCCGTTACTGCCGTGTTGTTGCAACAGCAGTTGACGATAATCTGGGTGCAGTGACGTCCCTGTGAGGACTCTCTGCACGCTGAGGCTCCTTCTCTTTCCTTGCGTTTGTGGAGGATAGCTTCACGCAGGTCAGAGGAACCACTTTGTCCGTTTGCCGCCGGGGGCTGGACTCGAGTGGTTTTATACAACTTTCCGTCAGAGGCCCGCGTGATACTCAGCGGGACGCCCCGATAGTTAGAGGTTGGGGCAGCTGTCTGGACTTGATGAGCCCGCGCTGCCCTAGACTTTTTCTTTTTAGCACTTGTGGGTGCGTAATAGGAAGAGTCGACATTAGGTATCACAGAGTTTGGATTTTCATCCAGAAAGTAATCAGAGTTAGGACCGCATGAGAGTCGGTCGAAAACTGATCGAGAGAAGTGTGGTAGAGACGCTATGCGGCTAGCGTTGGGTGCCGTGCAGGCTATCTGCATGCGACTGTCTTCTGTTGTGGGACGAGTTCTTATGCGGTTAGGAGTCACGGCCGTACAGGCTGTCCGCATGCGGTTGGCATCTGTGGCCGCATGGATTTTCTGCAAGCGGTTGACTTTACTAGCCGCATGAATCTCATCCATGTGGTTGGGAACTGTAGCTGCATAAGTTATGCGGCTGACAGAAGTGGCCGCATGAGTTTTCTTCATGTGGTTGACGGTTGTGGCCGTATGGATTTTCTTTCTGCGGCTACTACCCCTCTGCGGTTCAGGTTGAGCAGAGACCCTCTTTGCCCCTGCAAGTCCAGCATCATAGTATTTTCTTCTGCCGGACTTGGGGACAGCAGAGGTATCTGCGATCTGAAGTGGGGCCGCAGGAGAGTTTTTCTCGCCGTCTTGAGCGACCGAGGGTATCCCATCGAGGGCTTGGGGAGGAGCAAATGACTTTGGCCTCCACTCTTTGCGAGCCTTCGTGGTGCGGGTGCGTTTCTGGACCGGGCCAGCGCTGCCTTCAGAGAGCATCTCTTCGAACGCCTGTTGGTCGAAGCGGACGACCATCTTCTGTTGTGTGAAGCCAAGTTTGGCTGCATCCGATTGCGTCACCAACTCCTCAGCCGTGGAGAAGTTAGTCCCCAGCAGAGTCGCCATCGTGTTTGCCATTGATTGTAAAAGAACAGAACAATTATCGGAGGACTGAACTTAGACTCACAATACAAACTCGCTCGTACAAAGAAAGCCTAGGGACGAAAACCTAGGTACAGCAGACTAAGTACGATTGTTTATTTTTGATTCTGGGGGGTGACGATAGAGGCTCGGGAAAGCGATGGCCGCTCTGCCTTACTCCTTGGACGATCGGTATGCAGCCTTGGCTCGGGAAAGATCTGCTCGGCGTTGACGAAGAAAGGCTCTTCTTACTCTCCTCGGGTTGCTCTCCTGGCTTCTCTCTCTCTGTGATTATCAAGAAAAGGGGGAGCTCTCTCTGTGTATATCTCTCTCTTTTTTTTTATTCTTTTTGTTGCCGACCTTTTTTACATGGGAATGATGCTGGCTATTTATAAGAGTGGGGTGGGATCATTAGGGTTTGCTGATGATTATCTGTTTGGAATGTCGGCGCTCCTTCATTCTATCTGGGCCCTTGATCCTGATCATAATGAATCTCGGCCACTAATGCGGATAGCACCAAATCTTATGAGCAGTTAATGCTGACTGATTTAAATCTTTGTGATTGATTATGCCAATATTTGATTGCTCGCCACGTGTCCTATTGGCTTGATGATGAATGATATGCCCTGATCTCGGCAATTACGATGATGATGTCGAATATTCTCGTTGGGATTCTGTTGCATCTTTAGTGCCACATTTTTTTAATTGAAGATCCTGCCAGGGCCGCATAGGGTGACCAACACTTGAACCGCAGGTGGATACTCCTCGTGAGCCGCATGAGTCAATACCTCATCGAGCCGCAGGGGACGAACTTTCCGTGAGCCGCATATGCATAATCTTTGCGAGCCGCAGGGGACGATCTCTCCATGAGCCGCATATGCCTAGTTTCTGTGGGCCGCATGAATTAGTCGTGGTGTTGAGCCGCATAGACCGGGCTATGGGTGGACCGCATATGGCGGATTTTTGTTAATCATATTAGAGTGACTCCTCAATGAGCCGCATGAAGCTGTTCTCTATCCGAGCCGTATGAGACTTTTGCCACGTGGCAATCTAGGATTTTTTTGTCAGATCGGGTCAGAGATTTTCTTCTCTTCCCGAAGAGTCTGTCATTATGGCAGAGCCATTATGATAGTTTATGTCAGAGACAGCCGTCGAGTCGTGTCAGAGCATTAAATGAGGCTATTACTCCAGTGGCCAACTGTGGGGGGGGGGTCACACGTGTCGTCAATTGAGCCGCATATTCCTGCTGAACCGCATTCATCCCCGAGCCGCATGAGTCTGAGGGTCTTCTTTTGGGCCGCATAGGGCAACTCCAGTATGAGCCGCATAGACTTGCTACCCGAAACCGCATGGGCCATTTATGCCTTTATTCTAATATTTTCCATGCTTCTACAATTGTTAGTATTTCCAGACAAATAGAAAGTATAAATATTATCCTCTCTTACCCCTTCAAAAGCGATGTCTCCCGTTGACCTATCATAAATAAGGTATTTGTTTTGTCCAAAGTTAATGTCATATCCATGGTCAGCAAGATGACTAATGCTGAGCAGGTTATGCTTTAACTCGGTCACTAGGCAGACATCCTTTATTACGGAAGAGGGAGGATAACCAATATTATCATTACCTATAATATAACCTTTGAGGTTGTTGCCGAAGGATACATATCCTTCTCTCTTCATCGATAGTGATACGAAAAGATTTGCGTCTCCTGTCATATGCCGCGAGCATCCACTATCGAGAATCCACTTACTCTTAGTTGAGGAGGGAAGGTCCACCTACATCAAGAGTAGATGTGACCTTTGGTACCCAATTTCTTGAGGGTCCTGAAAAGTTAGTTTTTGGAAACCATGCATATATTTTTCTATCAACTAATCTTCTAATTCTACATTGTGGTGATATGTGTCCATGTAAACCACAATAAGTACATGTAGCATTCCTATTTATATTAGGAGCATGCTGATGATGTCTATAAGCAGTGTAATGAGCAGAAGTATGATGATTAGCATGTTGATGATGATTATGCATAGAGTGTTGTGGAGTGGCATGGTGATATTGTCTATATGGAGCATGATGATGTTGTCTATATGGAGCATGATGATGTTGTTTATATGGTATGACATGGTGATGTTGTCTATAAGTAGAGTGATGTTGATTGTGTCTTTGTGTAATATGATGATTGTATCTATGTGTAACATGATAATTTTGTAACATATGATAATTATTTCTACGTGCATGTGGTTTGTGTCCTTTATGAAATTGTGTGTATATGAAAGCATGATTATGTGTTGTAGATGGATGATGCAGATGACTAGCATGAGGAGTGTTATGCTTTGTGGGTGTCTCATGAGATTGGGTTTGAGGTTGAACAACCTGTTTTCCCAATCTAGTCTCTAATCTCTTAGAGACAGCCTGCAGTTCAGTAACCTTAGCATTTAAGCTATATATCTTAGTCATAGAAATCTTGTGTCTACTCTTTTCTTCAGCAAGCATCGTGTTGAGTGTTGTGATTTCTTGTGTTTGTTGCTCAATACGTGTTTCAGCATCATGAAGGCTTAGTTTAAGCTTCGATACCTCATCTGTGACTTTCGTGGGTGGAGTGTCTCTAATGTTATCAAGCAATAGAGAAAGTCTTTGAATTTCGACTTCATGACTTTTGATTTTGTCCTTGGCGTGTTTGTATTTACCAATGATCTTTTTGTGATCATCGAGTAAATCGGTGAAAGCATCGCCAAGTTCATCAAAAGAGAAGTCGTCAAGAGTTTCGTTTGATACCTTATCGGATGTTGCCATTAGGCACACATTAGCCGTATCTTGAGGAGAGTCCTTTTCTTCCTCGGAGTCACTAGCTTCGCTTTCATGCCAAATGCTTGTGTTGGCATATTTCTTTGATGAAGTCTTCTTGTATGGCTTCTCATAGCGGTTGCTCTTCTTCAAGAATGGACAATCTTTTTGGACGTGTCCAGTCTTCTTGCAACCATAGCAAGTTGGCTCTTCTTCACCATCTTCTTGTGGTTCCTTCTTCCTTCGATTGAAGCGAAGGAATTTCTTGAAATTGCGGACCATAAGGGCTTGATCATCTTCTTCTGAGTTGTCGTCATCCGTCTCTTCGGGTTCAGCCCTTCGTCGGTGAGCTTTGAGTGCGATCTCCTTAGCCTTAGGAGCAGGCTCTTCGAAGTCCTTGAGGTCAAGCTCATGAGTCATTAGCTTTTCCATCAAGGTCTCCATGGACATGGTTGTGAGATCATTTCCTTCAATGATGGCTGTCACCTTAGGGTTCCAAATTTTTGGTAGCCCCCTAAGTAGCTTGCGAATCTTCTCATGATTTGAATATTGCTTGTCGAGTGAAGACAGGGGGTTAATGATGTCGAGGAATCTTGTGAACATTTACGTGACCGTCTCATTTGGTTTCATCTTGAAAGCCTCGTATTCTTGTGTGAGACGGCTTATCTTTGATTCCTTGACTTGGGTAGTTTCTTCATGTGTCACTTCTAGAAGTCTCCATACTTCATGAGATGTGGTACATGTAGATACCCTGTTGAACTCATTCCTGTCTATAGCACAGAATAAAGCATTAATAGCTCTCGCATCTAGACTTGCCTGTTTCTTCTTCTCGTCAGAATATTTGTCATGTGATTTCTCAACGAGATCACCGTTGACAACTATCCTGGCAGACTTTTTGTAACCCTCAGTGACGATAGTCCACAGGTCAAAGTCTAGAGACTTGAGATAAAAACTCATCCTTGTTTTCCAATATGTGTAGTTAGTTCCATCAAATAGGGGAGGCCTATGAGTGGACTGTCCTTCACCGTGATTGGAAATCAAGGATTGTGTGGTTGCCATGGATCAGCTCTAGGATGTAAGTCCTTGTAAAGAAAACAGAGCTCTGATACCAATTGTAGAACAGATGGCAACTCTAGAGGGGGGTGAATAGAGTATATAGAGATAATATCTACTTAAAAAATTAACTCTATCACAAATAAAACTAATCAGAGTAAATACGGAATTTAAAGTAAGAATCAAGAGAGCATACGCAAACACAGCCGATTTTAACCTGGTTTTCCTCGTGGAGGACTAGTCCAGGCCTGAGAACTCTAGCTCAGGATTAAATCCACTATTTGTGAAATAGTAGTTTACAACCCGTGCCTTTTCTTCAGAAGAGCACGTCAACTTCTTACAGAGGATCGCAGTGGCGATTTGCTTGGAATTTTCCAAGCGACTTCTTCAACTCTTGCATAAGACTCCTAACTGAGAGATGCTGAGCACTCGAGACTTAGGAAGCTTATGGCTAGTAGATGGGAAGGGTATGGCTTATTGAGCTTAAGAGAGAAGAGAAGAGAAGATTGGATGATTTGAAATGAGAGAATTCTAGGCCTATTTATAGGATTTTTGTAGACAGAATTCGGCCAGAATTCGGGTAGAAAATTTCAAATATTTGGCCGTTGGACAACTAGCAACCAGCTAACCCTAAAATTAAGGTTGCTGATTTTTAGGGGACAGAGTTCGGCCCGAACTCTGTGTGGAGGCAGAGTTCGGCCCGAACTCTGTCTCCAGAGCACAGAACTGGTTCTTGGGGACCAATGGACATTTTCTGGATGGTGGAGTTTAGGAATTATTGGGTAGGCTATAGGTCAAGTCTCAAGAGCTCAGCATGACACAGTTTACATCAATCTAGACTCAATAAAAGTATAAAATACAGACTCATATATAACTGAATTGCAAAGACTGAGATGTCTTCTGACTTGAGCTTGATGTAGACGTCGTGTGTCGTATTGAATTATTACAAGTATTATTTAGTCAATGTTATCAATATTTGGTTGACTATGACTTTGTGTCAACACTTTTGTCATGAACTTGATAATCACGAATTTATTTAATATGTTTGAAATGATAATTATACACAACATGGTATGAAGTTAACATGACAAGAATGACATGACAAGAATGAATGGCCTGGACACCGTGGACGATTGTGTTTATACAAATGAACCAGTATTGACTTGCATCATGTCTAGGATAGGGACCCTTGAATACCACGGTCAGGGGTACCCACTGAAATCGACTAAGGCTAATAACTAGAAATTCCAGTAGTCATGAAGAGATTTCCCAGCTACAGGCAATCCCGTTATCTGGGCGCCCCATCATGGGATCTGTAGCCTGCCGTCGAGTAGGGCACATTTCCAGCACACTGACAAGTGTTGTAACCACCAAATTACTTAAGGGTACATACGTTTCTTGGATGATGTACCCACATGAATTCAATCCCCTAATTGCGTCTGGATAACCTGGATGGTCTGCAGGGCTTGTGGCTGTTGGAATAATCTCATTACATTTTGCTAGTAACTAGGCCTATGATAACCCTAGTTAGTTAAAGTATCAAGCCGTACTCATTGCTTGGCCGTGATTGATTGGGTGGAGTCTAGCCCAGCTTAGCCTGGTCCTGATCCTGTACAAGATTGTAACATGACATGATTTCTTGTGCCTTACTTATCAATAAATGATGAGATACCCAGTTCTGTTCAGATGAAGGGTTACAACCCCGGTCCTTGTTTGGTTTAAGGGTTGTAACTTGGCTATCTGAATAGTCCCATGGTTATCTTATCATATATCGTCCTGATTACTTATGCTTTCCTTAACAATATTGATCAGGGGACCAGTTCTGTTCAGGTGAAGGGTTACAACCCCGGTCCTTGTTTGGTTTAAGGGTTGTAAACTGGATCCCGGAGCAGTTCTGTGTTCTCTCCTCGTTTATTGTCCTATTGCACTCCATGTCATACTTGTCATGTTTTACAAGATTGTGACATGACATGATTACCTATGCTTGTCTTAACAATAAAGATCAGGGGCAAGGTTCTGTTCAGGCGAAGGGTTACAACCCCGGTCCTTGTTTGGTTTAAGGGTTGTAACCTGGCTCCCGGAGCAGTTCTTTATCCTCTCTTCGTTTATTGTCTTATTTCACCCTATGTCAAGCTAATCATGTTTTACTTTATCAACAGTATTTGGGACGGGTTTCTATTCAGGTGAAGGGTTGCAACCTCGGTCCTTGTTTGGTTTAAGGGTTGTGACCTGGCTACTTGAATGGTTTCCTCGTACCTAATTCACTGTTGTTGTCCCTGTTATTATCAGTTTCTTTTATAATTATCTTTAACATTCATTTATTATATGCTAGTTTTAGTTCCTAAGTGAAGCCTCTTTTGTGGTACTTGCTCTTTCTGGGGTCTGACCCAGCTGGTTTTGTATGGCCAGATATCGGAGCAGCTCTAGAGGATCTACCTACCTTCCAGCTAGATGGTGACCACCAGACGTAACTCTGGCAACGAGTTGGTTTATTTTTGGCTCTCCCACTCTATTGTAAAATTATTCTTTTGAGGCGTTTAGCTGGCGAGCACGTGTTAGCTCATATTGCACCTTTATTTACTGTCTGCCTACGGGCTGTAACATGATTGGCAAATCCTAGGGTTGATCATGTATGACTGAAACTCTTGCTAGTCTTGACATTTTGTACGACTAGCTTCATGATCATCTAGATATGTAATGTATGGGATGCCTTACTATTGTATATTTGGTGTTCTGACATCTTGTAAACTGTTATTGCCTGCTTGAGATTGAGACAATAGGCTTGTTCATGACCATAGGGGACTGATGGCTTGTAGTTAAACCCTCATGTATCTAGACAGTTGTGACCGTATAGCGAGGTGGGTTGCACTTCATTATATGTAGCTGGCTATGTACGCCCATGCTCTCCAGTATTTTGGTTCTGGGGCGTTACACAACTTCTTTAGAAAGTCTCCCTAAAGAATGGCGCTTCTCAACCCATCATCACATGGATTTAATCATAGGTGATATATCTAAGGTAGTAAGGCCATCTCCAATGGGGTTTATATCCCCTATTTCTATGGTAAAAAATCAATTTAGAAAAAACTTCTCCCAATGGTAGGATTTATCTCAATTTCTATCCTATGTGGCGGTGATGTAGGGTGGAGAGTTTCTATAAGGATTTTCACATGTAGTCACTCTCATAAAATTTTTCCATCTCTCATACCAATTAATATTGGGCCCCATGTTATTAAGTTGATCCTTTATTTGTTGCGATGTAAGATAGAAATAGAGAACCAATGGAGAGCATTTTGTGTGTGTGTGCAATTTCTATATAGAAGCTCTACCAACTAGGATAGAAATTTTCTTAAAGCACAATGACAAGTAGGATAGAAACTCAATTTTAGAAATCTCCATTGGAGATGACCTAAGTACTAATTCGTCTAACAAAAATATTATTGTAATTGTTGCTTTCATTTTATAAATTGAGCCTACAAATTTTAAAGAAGCTTTCATTGATGAATTTTGAATTTTTGCTATGCAAGAGGAATTAAACCAATTTGGAAAAAAAAATAAGTTTGGGAACCTGTTTCAAGATCTAATGATTATCCGATAATTGGTACAAAATGGGTATTCCGAATAAACTCATTAGGATTAGATAAGTCACACGTAATAAAGCACGTCTCGTAGCTCAAGGCTTCAATCAAGAATAAGGCATTGACTATGATGAGACATATGCTCCTCTTTCTAGACTTGAGTCCACTCACGTGCTTTGTGTTTTTTTTCTAGTTTTTATGATTCCATACTTTTTTTCAAATGGACATAAAAAGTGTAGTGTCCCGCTCCTTGCGGTCCACTATGTAATACCCACAGCTTGTTGACTCAATCTTGAACTGTGTATTTGGAAAAATCTTTGTCGGTGTCGATTGATCACGGACGGAATGCAAAGAACCTTTCTAACTGATGGATCGGCTTCTATTGAAATGAGTCCAAGAGTTTTCGTAGGATGTTTTCTTTCGCTGATTGATTTTGATGAATACATTTTTGTGTTGGTTTTCGATGATTGGTTTTCATTGTTCGCTTTCATCGCATTTCGCATTCATTCCGAATCTTGAGAGAAAAATATCGAAGTATGCTAATCAAGTATTGGTACCAATGTAGAACGCATAGGCGGTACGTGAATGGTGCGTGAACGGTGCATGAACAGTGCGTGAAGTCCCTCCTTCTCTCAAATAAGATTCATTTTGGTGAGTTGCTTTGACCGAGCTACCATTTATCTCCATGTCTTAACAAAATAATCTCTAGTCCACTCTGTTGTTGTGTCCCTGTGATCAACTATACTACAATAACAAAAGATAAGAGAAGATAAATGAATTAAATCAAATGCTCGATCATGTGCTGCGTGCGTGTGTTTTGTTTTGTCTAGTTGTATTCTGCAGGTATTGGCCTTGTGCAAGTGCAACTTTGGCTTGCACGACATCACGCCTTAGCGAGGACGAACGACCTTAGCATGATCGAGGCGTGACAAAGTGGTATCAGAGCACGATTTACGTCCTTAGCCTCTTTCAAATATCGATTTTATAAAGTATATAAAGTATTTTGATGATTTCAAATGGTCCCGACTTTGAGTTATGAACAATGTCCCATACAATAAGTCTATAATATTTTATGAGAGTGACAAAAGTTACACTCTTTTGTAGAGGAATGGCAAAAGGAGGTAGTCAGGATCCTCCTCGACCATTGGACTTGACTGATCCGGTAGAACGAATTTTGGACATGATGAAAACTCAGCGGAAGAAAGCTGAGGATCGTAGCATGGCCCAGCAGAGGTAGCTGGATGCCTTGACCCAAATAGTATCTTCGCTAGCGGACAATCATGATACCACCGTAGCGAACAATCCAACTGGAACTCCCGAGATTGGACCCGTGGATGCTGATGAGCAGCAGCAAGCTCGCAAGAAACCATTTGAGCCATTGGATTTTTTGAATGCTAAGCCTCTAGAGTTTGAGGGAAGAACATCACCAGATAAGGTGATGGATTGGATCAAGAAAATGGAACGTTTGTTCTCTTTTATCGACGTTCCTAGCAGCAAAAAGGTGGCATATACCACCCTACAGCTTCGGTTGCGGGCAGATGACTGATGGGAGGCTAAGAAGACAGAATTGTGCGCTAGGGCCAGAGACGGAAAGATTACATTGTCTATATTTAATCACGCTTTTATGGAACAATATCTTCCTCCCACAATCAGTCAGAAGAAGGAAGATGAATTTATGATGCTGAAATAGGGGAACATGTCCGTTGAAGACTATGAGTCAGAATTCTCCAAACTTGCAAAATTTGCCGACTTGATGCTACCTAATGAGAGGGCTCGCATGAATCGGTTCATAAAAGATCTGAATGATGACATCCAAAAAGACGTTCTGAACAGAGAGTGTGAATCATATACCAAGGCCTTTGAGGCGGCGGTGTCACGACCTGATCCCAATATGTTTAGGACATGTCGGATCATGTCCAGCCTATGCCGTAGTGAGACGGCGTTAGTAAGCTGTTCAGGTGCAATACAATAACTCACAAAATCACATCTAATTAATGCAGAAAAGTGAAACTTTTTTTTCAAATCAAACTTGCAAGTTTCTAAGGAACGGTACTGAACATAAAATTTATTATCACAACTTCAAAGTTCTGAAAGGGAAATGCTAAACATGAAATAAATAACTCCAACTATCTAAGTAGATAGCTTGGGTGCCTCCGGGGCAGTGTTCTCCAAGTTGGGCTCCAGGAACTTCTCAGGGTACAAGACAGGATCATAATGGCTATTGAAGAATAACTCTTCATCCTCAAACTCACATATGTTGAAAAATTGGGTTTCCAGTCAGGAATAAACATGTACATGATACCGAACTCTAGCATTTTAAGCAACAGTTGAAAAATGCATATTTGAAACAATTAAAAATATTTGATGCAAGGAAACAATTGAAATATTTTGATGCAATGGAAACAATTGAAATATTTCATGCAATGAACAATTGTGATTTGAATAGGTAGACACTTATGACCGACTGGTAGATTCAATTTGTATTCTAGCATACGATCCGGCTTCAGCACACGTGCAAGTGTGGCTTCAGCTATTCACAATAATTTTAAGGGGGGTTTGGTCACAAGTGCTACACTACTCCCCAATCCTCGAGTCAATATTTGAGTTCATAGGAAAGAACTCCATGGCGCAATGTGTCAATATGCAATAAGAAGAAAAATAAACCAGAATCCAGTAGTGTACTTGCCTTGATTTCTGTAATAGGGAGGTGTTGGCAAGGAGGATCTCAGTCTAATCCTCGAACCCTACATTAATTAAGAGTCCGACTTAGTCTTGAAATACAGCCATTCCTAGGGTGTCTTAGTTATAATCTCTAAAATAAAGTACTAGTCAGTTTTTATTTAGTTATTAATCACACTAACGGTCATTAATTCTAATGGTCAATTATTTCTAATGTTAAATTGCTACATGATAAGAGAGTTAATTATAATAATTTGGAAAATAGGCATTCGATTTATTGGAAACTTTTGTATTTTACTAATAGTTTATAAAACATAATTTTCCTTTTTAATGATAAACATGAGTTTTATTCAATTAACTACTAATAATAATTCATTCTTATTAGTCGTAAGAAAAACTTTATTTCTTATTATAAACAGTAAGGTAACTAATTTCTAAACACTAGCCATTTTAACGAGATTTATTACAAAAGTAAGCTTGGGGTTTATAATTACCGAGAATACTCATTTAATTTACATAAATAGAAAACATAATTATTAAAAGAATAATAAGCTAACATTTTCTAAACTACTTAACCATAACTATTTATGAAATCCATTTATTAACCAAAATCCTAATTTATGAAAAATAATTATTTTGAGAGTAATAATAATATTTAGATATTCTAATAATTATTATAATATTTAAAATTTCTTTTCCAAGGCATCTATAAACATCATTTTAAACACATTATTCAGGAAACTACTTGTATGACCATAATTATTAATAATAATGGCCTAAGGATTTTTTTATACTAACATGCAAATTTTAACTATTAATTATGCAACATAACACTAATCAAACATTCAATAATTAATTAGTCATTTTCTAATTAAACTAAATTATTCCCAAATTGACAGAGCTTTATTCTGTTAATCTGGTCGGACAAACTACATGTTTCTGTTTATATTCTGGGAAATGAAATGGGTTTTTGACAGAACCTACCTGATGTCTGATGAAGGAGAACCGAGGGAGGCCTCGAACTCGGATCAGTGTACGAAGGGTGCTCGGAATGCCGAAAAGCCAGGAAAGTGCCGATAGAAGTCGGACAAGGGCAAGGAAGTCGCCACACGGCGGGCACGCGGGCGCGTGGGGACACAGACGCAGTGGGCACACGGGGGCTGGCGGACATGGGTGGGCGGACGTCGGGGCACGCGCGGGGCTGGCGAACGCGGGCGCGGGGAGGCTGGTCGGTTGCGCGGGGGTTGGCCTCGAGGGTGTTCAAGGGAGTGGGGTGAAACAAGGAGCGTGGAGGCATATATGATTAGGGGGAAGGTGGAGCGTGGAGGGAGTTATGGTGGAGTTTATGAAGCTTTTGGTGAAGAAAATGGTTCTAAGAAAGGTTCTGTAAAATCCTATTTATTTCTACGGAGGAGAGAAAGATGGGTAGTAGTGCGATAAACGTGGATCGGGGAGTCAGAAGCGATAGGTGAGGTTGAACCGGTGAGAGTGGGGTGAGTTGGGTTTGAGGGTTTGGGCTTTGGGTAGTGGGCTTAAGAGCTAATTAGGAAAAATGCTTAAGGCTTTGGGCTAGGAATTAAATAAGGGGGACGACTAATTTAAATTAAATAATTACAAGGAAGGGAAATGGGCTCTAAACAATCAATTCAATCCAACAATTAATAAAATGATAATAATAATAATATTAACCAACTAATATATTTAATAATAATAATAGTAATAATAATATTATTAATAATAATAACTAAACTAACTAATTTATACTAAACCAAATAATTCTCGTAAATACCCAATTTATTAAAAATCTAAGTTTTGGGTTTTACAAGCTTCCCTCCTTAGAAAATTTTGTCTTCAAAATTTTAAGGGTAGAGATAAGGGGATTAGTCATACCTTAAAACAGAGAAGGATACTTCTTCCTCATGTCGTCCTCTCGTTCCCAGGTGGACTCGCTTGGGGAGTTGAGCTGCCATTCAATACGAACTAGAGAGATCACTGTGTTCCTCTTCTTCTTCTCTCTGCGGTCTAATATCTTCACTGGCTGATCTGGCACTTTAAGACTGGGACCAATCTCCAACTACGAATGGTCCAAGATGTGGCTCGGGTGTAGAATGTAACATCTCATCTGTGAAACATGGAAGATGTTGTGTACGCCTTCGAGATTAGGTAGTAATTCCACCCGATACGCCACTTCTCCAACTCGGCTCAATAACTCGAATGGGCCGATGTATTTGGGGCTAAGCTTTCCAGCTCTTCCAAACCTGATGGTTCCTCTGGTGGGGAGATCTATAATTGTTGGGCTTCTTAGAGTTGCCTTGGGAGTTGTTAGATGCCGAAAAGTCTCTCTTGGAATGAGCAGATGAGCTAGCTTTGATTCCCCATGCCACCTTTAGCATCTTTTCATAAGTTCTGGCACCATTAGTAGCAACTAGGGGGCGAAGCACCTCTCGCATTCCGTAACTAAATCTCTTGGCACGGTCTATGGGGTTCGCTACCAGGGAGGTAGCAAATCGGCTGAGTCGACTGAAATCTGCTGCGTACTCATCGATTGTACGGTTCTCTTGCCTAAGTCTTGGAATTGCCTCCTCATAGATTTTAGAGCTTCCTCCGGAAAGAATTTCCTCTTGAACAACTTCTTGAAGGTGTTAGCCCAATGACTACATCGTGTTTTTGAATATGGCTAATCAGTTAAGTTTAACACAATGATGTCACTAATATTTATATACTCATTATCATGTTGCTACTTAAACTTAACATTGTCCTAATTGTCCTATATCATATTGCCATGCTTGTATCGTACTGCAACATATTTTTCTCGCCTAACATGTATTTGTAGACATACAGTAAGCATGATTAAACATGATCAAACCAGGACAAAGGCAATGAAGAATTAATGATGGACCAAAGATGGCGTCATACAAAAAGATTTCTCTGAACCGCCTAGCGACCTATCCGGGGCCTCGTATCTGGGGCTCCGCTGCCCGATCAGCGGACAGGGGTCGAGGGGGCAGCGCCCCCCGTCGGGGGTTCGGGGTCGAAGCCCTCGAAAGGTATTCAAATTTTCAGATCTGTTTATCTTTGGACGACCGCTATCAAGAAAGAAAGTCGTCTTCAGGTCTGCTCAAATATCAGAAGAAAGGTGTCATCAAAGGGCTCTTGGTTTTTCTATTTGTTCCAAGTCTGTAATCTTTAATTTATTGAGTTTAGGAGAATGTGTACGTTGAGTCGCACTGTGTCATCTCAACCCCTAGACATCTTTCTCCAAGCTCTACCATACAAACAGACAAATTCCTGAACCAAGCCTAAGCTCCACCAAGCCAAATAAAGCCTAAGGGTTTAAAGGCCATTCTGCCACCTAGGAGGCCCACACCGAGTTTGGGCCGAACTCTGCCCCCTGATTTTTAGCACCCTAATTTTTAGGGCCTACTTGGTACAAGCTGTCCAACGTTCAAAAATTTGAATTCTTAGGACAGAATTCGGGCCGAACTCTGCCTCCCCAGAGTAGTATAAATAGAGCTTGAATTCTCTCATTTTAAATCATCTCTCACCTTCAAATATTCAAGCTTTCTAAGCTCTACTACTCAAAGCCTTATTCTTCCATATCTCCGAAGCCACAACTCTCCTTAGCCCAAGGTGCTCAGTACGATATCAGCTAGAAGTTGTGTGCAAGAGTGAAAGAAAAGTTACTTGGACAATTCCAAGTTTCACCAGCTACGAATTTGTAAGAAGTTGGCATGCTCTTCCGAGTAAAGGCACATGGTTGTACACTATTTTACAAGTAGTGGATTTCAATCCTGAGCTAGAGTTCTCAGGCCTGGACTAGTCCTCCATGAGAGAAACTATGTTAAAATTGTTGTGTTTGCGTATGCTCTTCTGATCTTTATTTACTTCCGTATTTCTCTCTGATTTATTTACTATCTTGATAGTTGTTTTGTGGAGGTGATATAGAGTTAATTTTTATTTTGTGATTATCGACACAAACTCTATTCACCCCCCCTCTAGAGTTGCCTACACGTTACTTCAATTGGTATCAGAGCAAGGACTCTATTGTTAGGCTTAACATCCTTAGAGTAGATCCTTGTTTATTTTTATATGGCATCGTATTCCTTCTCCTTAGATAAAGATGGTTTTACTTCTAGTAGCATGTACAATCATATTTCTTCTAAATGCAAGAAATGCTCTAAGTGGAAAGCTATGACTAAACAATCCTTAGAGATTCTTGAGGACTTTCATTCTACAAATGAAGAACTTTCAGAAAAGGTCATTCATTTAGAAGAATCTAATGATTTTTTGAGAAATGAAAACAATAATTTATTATCTAGACTTGACTCTCAAAACTCATCTTGTGCTTCTTTAAAGAGTTTGAATGATTCTTTAATTTTGAAAATCAAATCTCTTTCCTTATCAATAGAAGATATTAAGAAGCAAGCACATGAGCTAAATTATTTGCATGATTCTTCTATTGACTCTTTAAAGAAACAAAATGATGATTTTATTTCTAGAATTGCTTTATTTGAAAAAGTGAATTATGCTTTAAATGCTAAATTTGATTCTCTTACTTGTTTGTATAATGATTTGCTATTAGAACATGATATTCTTAAGACCAAATCCATGTATGCTCACTCTAGAGATATTTATCATTCTAGTATGTCACATGTTCATAATCATGCTCATTCCGATACATGTGCACACACTAGTATTAGGTGCTTCTATTGCTCTCGCATTGGACACATAAGTATAAATTATCCTATTGGTAGAAGTTTTTCTACCAATGCTAGAATAAATAGTATATGGGTCCCTAAAGCTAACAAATGTGGATCCAAGTTTATTTGGATACCAAAGTCTTCGCCTAATGTTGTAGGTGGAGCTACTTATATCAGGACAGCACCGAAGAGCGTGTTGGTGGTTGCAAAGCTCAAAGGTCATCTTCCAAGCAATTGCACCAACACAAGTGTGGCCACTAGAGCCACTTTGGTAACATGCTAAACGATTCTCTTTAAATGGTTTATATTTGTAGAATCTAGCATGTTTTTCTTGATATCTTGCTACTAGCTCACATTGACATCCTTTAGTTGCTTATTATATAAATCAATGTGAGACATAATACTAGCATGCTTAGTTAATTTTGTTATTATTTCTTTTATCTAGAATGACTAGTTACTTAGCTTAAATGATTAGTTCATACTATGTAGTTTATCATTCATTTTCTACTAGTATGACACATTTATATATGCATGCTCGTTATTCTTAATCTTTATTTATAGAGCATGCATATCACTCTAGTCCATAGGACCTTGGTTTTGATTTAAGTTAATTTGGTTTTAACTCTCCGTCTTTAAAAGTTTTGAGATAGTTACTTCTTGCCGATTTGTATTTAATATGTCATATTTATCTTAATCGGTATTTGTGAATATATGTGTTTAGCACAAGCTTCTTATCACTTGACAAGTATACACTTATACTTCCATTTTAATCTTGTGCTTACATAATATGTTCATTATTGATTTTTATGTTTTATTTTGATTAAACCTCTTATGAATCAATTATATATTTGCCTAATAAAGTCTATTTATACGTGTTTTTGAATTTGTGATAGTTTTTCAAACATTCATTAAGAATACATGACTATATTCATTAAAATCTCCGTTTGCATGTAGATCATGTATTTCTTATATTGATATATATTTTTGTATAAATAACTTTTTGTGGGCATATGAGTTAAGCTCCAGTTTTATATTATTTTGAAAAATATTTTTGCTTCCTTTAGCTATTGATTCCTTGACCAAATTTGTGTATCTCTTCTTGAATCAATTAGCTTCTTCCTTAAAGTCATCTTTTGATGATATCGCCTTGGTTTTTTTTTTGGTTGACTTTATGGATACATGTCTTTTACTTGATTCTTGTATATTTTCATGTATGCCTATTTGATATATATATATATATATATATATATATATATATATATATATATATATATATATATATATATATATATAGTTTTATTTATGTGATTCCAAATGTTGATATTTATTTATTCAAATACCTTTAAGTTGTAATATTGAGAGAAAATGTTTATTAGTGTCTTGTTCATAACTTTTATGGAAGTTCTTTTAAGAATTGCTTGGTTTTGTGCTTTACCTTACTTGTTAAAATCATCGTACTTATTAGTGCATATTTTGAGTATGTATCTTTTATATATTTATCTACATAAGTGCATTATGAAGATGTTTGTTTTGAAAATATTCTTAGCAAATTTTGATGATCATTCTTTCATTATTATTTGGGTATTTACTTTTCTTATACTTAGGGATTTTGGATTTTGATGTTGTTTCATGATACTGCATATATTGCTTTAAATCTAAATTCTTAAAAGTAAAGAACATTTTGGGAACAAGCCGAAAGGGTCATTCTGTCATGCAGGTGTAAATAGCCTAAAGCGACACGGTGTACTAGTCTTCAGACTACCGCTAGCTGGGAACCGGTCCCTACAGCTAACCCAAGGTGATCAATACTTTATAGACTTAAGATTTATTAAGGTCTACTTGCAACCATTATCTAGCTCTGGATCCACCCCTAAGTTCCAGAATACATCATTATATCTAGCTATAAATATTTTATTATTATTGTCCAATGATGTTTTTGTAACACATGAGAATACATGTAATTGATATATCATACTTCTCATGTCCTTAGCTACTATGGTTTGAGCTTATGTGTTGAGATTTTCTATTTCTAGAGAATACACTTATTTCATAATGGCTATAATATTTTGCATTCTCTAGATCGATCTATTATTTCATTATCTTCAGTTAACCTCAATACTTGGCAAAGAGATTTATTCTATTATGATTTTATTTTCATGAACATCTCTTTCGTCCTTTACTTGATGAGAGTCTACTTCATTTACTTGCCATCTTATACTCTCATCCTTGCTTAATAAAGAGTATATAAATTATTTTAATCATTCAAAATGTATCACCCTTATTGTGAACTCTATGCTTAGGCATGTATCTTTAGTATTAGTGACTTAAGATTTAATGAGCACATTTATCCTGTTAATGGCCTACCTCATTAATCTTAATTAGTTATGTAGCTTGCTTATTTACGATGTATTGTTAAGCTACATAATTTTTGTTCACTTTCACTCATCTAGCTATCTTCTTGAATTTCAATCTATATGTGATATGATAGTTTACAAAAACAAGATTTATGAATTTTCTTGATGAGATTTGATTCTATTTTAGATACATACGTTTGGTCTCTAAAATTAGTTTGACAAATTTTTTTTTTGTTTCCATTGAGGTTTGTGATTCATCACTTTAACTTCCTTCCATACTAGTCATTGGTAAGCATCTCTTAAACTTCTCTCATCTTTTGAGTCATGATTTTATCATATTATCAGATTACATCTCTTTAGATTAAATATGTAATAATTTAAATGATATTGACTTTTCTCTCCATTTTTTTATCGATTTGTAAGATTTTATTATAAATATGGATTTCGGATTTTCTCTTGATAAGATTCGTTAGATCATGTTTAATGTTATTGATAAATGATCCTAATGGTTGAGTAATACTATATTATCTAATTATGTGGTTATCAAGTTAATTTATTACTCTACTTTGACTACTCATGGATTATCACATATGCTCTTTGCTATTTGAACTTCATTGGTTTCTCTTAGCAAGGTTGGATTATTACCCGTTGATGGGTACATATGTGGTAAAACATACATGGTTCATGGAAAGTAATAAATTGGTTGATTCATTCTTAATTAGATAATTATGGACTTTTTTTTAGTTTTATTTTTATTTTTGAGCTAAATTGTGATTCTCATCATGATGGTTTTAATGGACCTTATTTCTTTTCATGATGATCTTCTTCTCAAAAGCTAACATGCATTGATATATAATATTTAAATATGAGATTCTTCTATATAGGCTAATGTATGTCATCTTTTGATTAAATGTGCTTAATTAAAATATTATTTTGATCGTTCATCTTTACTAACTATTAATTGGATATCTCTTCTAAAGATGATATTGTTCGTTCTATGACGTTTTTATAGACTTATATGTATTGAGCAAGGGGGAGAAATCAATAGTTGATTTACCCCTAGATCTTGAAGTTATCATTTTTTATGCTATAAGTGCTTTGGAACTAGATACGCATATTTTAAGGGGGAGCAAATAAATTGGGTCAATTTATTTATACCCTTTAATATGTCATATACCTAGTTCATCATTGACCCATATTTTTATCACTATTTATATATTAGTGATTGAGGTTATGATACTGTTATTTTGTGAAAGGTTTATGAGAGTATATGCAATTATTTTCATCATATTATCTCTCTCTTTAATATGAGTCATCTTGTTAATATTAACTTTTGTATCTTATCTTGATGATTATTGTGCTTTCTTTGATTTGGATTTCTTTGTATGCTTAATTGATTTGGCTTTCCTTGTTAAGGACTTACCTAAAATTCATGATTTTATCTATATTGAGGGAGAGCATTCAAGTCGACTGAATTTCTCTTTCTCAAACATTTTTCTTATTTACCTTCATGTTTATCTAAAGGGTATTCATATAGCATGATAAGGTAATTGAGTTCAAATGCATGAATTTTGGATAAGCAAATTGACTTGCAAATAATGAGATTATTTTATATCAATTGCTCTATTTTACATTGATCATTCGTTTATTTTGTTCCACTGTTTATCTGTGGACAATTGTGACTATCATAGTTTCATTGATCATTGTTTCAAGTTTATTTATTTCAATTGATATCAAATTTATATATTTCAATATCTCAATTGGTATCTTTCTTCTTTGATATATATTATTTGCAATTATCTAATCTCTATGGTTTTTGACTGAATTTTTTTATTTTATAATTCTCTTCCAAAACTAGAGCAATATTCCATATCATGCTATGTTTTTGGATGTCTTTCTTGGATTTCATATTGGTAAACTATCTATTGATTATTTTCAAATTCTTTTAGTTTTACCAACTATTTGTGTTTTGATAAGCTATTTTCTATTTGGCACTCTACATTTGGTATGTAGTTTCTTTACTTGTCTTTACACACTTCTGCCATTGTTCCTTATTTAGTATATCTTGATCATGATTGTCTATGCCTTCCTCCTTTACTTATGCTTGAGTTCGGTTTATCTCTTATTACGGGGGAGCTTATTTTTTTGATCATGTCAAAGGGGGAGAAATAAGTTTAAGTTAGCACACAATCTTCTAGTAATATGTGTTTATTAGTGATACACGCATCTATCGTATTTGTCTTAAACTTAAGCGATTTGCCATAATCAAAAATGGGGAGATTGTTAGCCCAATGATTACATCATGTTTTTGAATATGGCTAATCAGTTAAGTTTAACATAATGATGTCACTAATATTCATACTCATTATCATGTTGCTACTTAAACTTAGTATTGTCCTATATTATATTGCCATGCTTGTATCGTACTGCAACATATTTTTCTCGCCTAACATGTATTTGTAGACATGCAGTAAGCATGATTAAACATGATCAAACCAGGACATAGGCAATGAAGAATTAGTGATGGACCAAAGACTGCATCATACAAAAAGATTTCTCTGAACCGCTTAGCGACCTATCCGGGGCCTCGCATCGGGGGTTTCGCTGCCCGGTCAGCGGACAGGGGTCGAGGGGGCAGCGCCCCCCCGTCGGGGGTTTGGGGGCGAAGCCCTCGAAAGGTATTCAGATTTCCAGATCTGTTTATCTTTGGACGACTGCTATCAAGAAAAAAAGACGTCTTCAGGTCTGCTCAAATATCAGAAGAAAGTTGTTATCAAAGGGCTCTTGGTTTTCATATTTGTTCCAAGTCTGTAATCTTTAATTTATTGAGTCTAGGAGAATGTGTATGTTGAGTCGCACTGTGTCATCTTAACCCCTAGACATATCTCTCCAAGATCTACCATACAAACAGACAAATTCCTGAACCAAGCCCAAGCTCTACCAAGCCAAACAAAGTCCAAAGATCCAAAGGCCATTCTGCCACCTAGGAAGCCCATACAGAGTTCGGGCCGAACTTTGCCCCCTGATTTTCAGTATCCTGATTTTTAGGGCCTGCTTGGTACAAGTGTCCAACGTTTAAAAATTTGAATTCTTGGGACAGAATTCGGGCCGAACTCTGCCTCCCCAGAGTAGTATAAATAGAGATTGAATTCTCTCATTTCAAATCATCTCTCACCTTCAAATATTCAAGCTTTCTAAGCTCTACTACTCAAAGCCTTATTCTTCCATATCTCCTAAGCCACAACTCTCCTTAGCCCAAGGGGCTCAGTGCGATATCAGCTAGAAGTTGTGTGCAAGAGTGAAAGAAAAGTCACTTGGACAATTCCAAGTTTTGCCACCTGCGAATCTGTAAGAAGTTGGCGTGCTCTTCTGAGTAAAGGCACGTGGTTGTACACTATTTCACAAATAGTGAATTTCAATCCTGAGCAAGAGTTCTCAGGCCTGGACTAGTCCTCCAAGAGGGAAACCAGGTTAAAATTGTTGTATTTGCGTATGCTCTTCTGATCTTTATTTACATCCGTATTTCTCTCTGATTTATTTACTATCTTGATAGTTGTTTTTTGGAGGTGATATAGAGTTAATTTTTATTTTGTGATTATCGACACAAACTCTATTCACCCCCCTCTAGAGTTGCCTACACGTTACTTCAGAAGGTGTTCCAAGCTATCCCTTGGATCTAGAATCGTGGTTCGTTTCTGAACCAGATACTCACCAAGTCCCACATCTGAAGTGCTACGGCCTCAACCTTGATTCGTCTGGAAGTCGAGTAATGCTAAGAAGACGTTCCATGTCTTCCAACCATTCGTCAGCATAGATGATGCCCTCGGTTCCCTTGAAGGGTCATGGTCCCAGCTTCTTGAAGTTCTCTATAGTACCAGCCTTGACCTGGGCAGCAGGCCTCTGGTCAGACGGAGTTGCATCTCCTCTCTCTAGGATAGCTAAGGCAACATTGTAGGCGTTCTCCATGCCCTCTCTCATGATCGCGATCTGCTCGCAATAAGCCTCAGCTTGGGCTCTTTGGGCCTCTAAAATGCCTTAAAGCAGGGTTAGAAGCTGGGTAGGGTCAACATGCATAGCTCCTACAGGTGGAATGACTGGTGCGACCACACTAGTAAATGGGGTAGTGGCACGGTCCTAGGAGGAATGGGTGGCACGACATGGGCTGCAAAAACATAAGCAGAATGGGGAGGTGGTGGAGGATGGGGATGATCGGTAAGCGATAGCTGTAGAAGCCTAAAAAATACACTCAGCACGCTGCGCTACTCTTAAGAAGTGCCAACATTTAGATCTTCAAGTGGCGCCAGTCATCAGATGGAGCCATACATCAAGTGGCGCTACCCGCCACGTGGCCATCTTTTCGGAAAAGCTAAACAGTTATCATCATGACTGACAGCATGACAGTCGAGAAAAATCCGTTCGAATTTCGAGCACGTGGCGCTCGAAAAGATTTGGTCAAACATGGCAGATCCGCCATTAATGACCAACAGCTGTCTTGCACCATCTGCAGTTGGCGCAAGATGATCATTAGTATCATATCAATCAGTGGCGCCACTCAGCAAGTAGAGCCTTGTGCCACCTAGCAGTGGGTGCCATTTGATCAAATTATTCTGAAGCAGTTAGATTACGTGGCCCACATGCCACTAATCTCGAAGAACGTGTACGTGACACTACCCATGACCAAGCGCATATCAATCACAGCATGCCATGCGTCCAAGCAGTTAAACCAACCATTCGCGCCAAGGGGTGAATGGCGCGCCACTTGCAGTGTGTGTGCCAATCAGGATAACTACTTAACAGTTATCTCTAGAACTCTATAGATAGCGTTTCAAATCACTTGCAAAGCATCACTAATGATTATAATCTCCTAAGCACTTGCCGCAGTACTCTCCAAAGGCTTTGTTCTTCGATATCGCGTCGTCCAAAGGATAAAGTGATCGTCGTCTAATTAGATTCTTACAGTTGTACTTCCCCAGAAATTAATTGTACTCTTGTACTTTCTTTTTTCTAGTTTGTAAAGGAAAACTTTTGTTTTTTGCAAACAAAATGGCGACTCTACTGGGGATGACTTTCTCCTCTGACGAGAAAGTGACAACTCAATACGATATTGCATCGGTCGGAACGACGCAGAAAACATTGGTCATAAAAGTCGACCAAACTGCCTATGAAGCAATGATTGGCACAGGGGGTGCCAAACGCACCACTGTTGCTGCCAAGAACAAGGCGTGCGCCATCTGGACTCCAAATTCCTTCACTGTACCAATCACTGCTGCTGCGCCAGTCATGGAGAAAAGCTTTGTAGCCACTTCTTCCTCCTCATCAATTCTGAAATTGGTAGAGAACAATCAAAACAATGCTCAGGCGCCAATCAGGGGACAACGCCACCAGGCCACTCCTTCTTCCTCCCCAGTTCTAAACTCGGTGGAGGGTGCGCTAACCAATGCTCAGGTGCCAATCAGGAGACAGCATTGCCAGCCCACTCCTTCTTTCTGCCCAGTTCTAAACTCGGTGGAGGGTGCGCCAGCCAATACTCAGGCGCCAATCAGGGGACAGCGCCGCCAGGCCACTGCTTCTTCCTTTCCAGTTCTAAACTTGGTGGAGAAATTACAGACTTTTGCCCCTGTTTAGAACAAAGGAAAGTGCCCTATGGCCTTTCCTTATCATTCCCCAGTCCTGGACTTGGTGGAAAATGCATCTGATTGTGCCCCTGTGCCAGTCAATGCAAGAGTGCTTCTGAGTAGAGAGCCTACTCCTCTTGGCAAAGATAATCAAATCAATGCCAAGAGACAAGATTCTGCTCGAAGTTTACCTTCTGCTGCTCAACTGCGTCGTGCCAAACAAACTAAAAAATGGTACGCAGAACAATAAGGCATCCCGCCCACTCCTCATGGCCAGCGCCAGTCAAGCCAGAGCCAAGATCTGCCCACCCTGCACATTTCAAGAACAAAGCAAGGTAAATTGAAGGTGTCTCGGACAAATAGTCAAGTGGCACACAACCCTGACATGTGCACCTACCTTAACCAACGCAGAACAATATCAAGCATGCAGCAAGAACAACCTGCACCACCTGCCAAGTTATGCACAAGAGGAGTTTTTCGAATCAAGAATCCTCTCACCTATGCCAATGAAGTCAGTACCTCTCTATACACACAGGGAACAGGGCACCTCGAGAACCGGAATCATGTTCCTAACATCATCAAGAAATATGTACCTTTGACTTCTCCTTATCCTGTTACTATAACAGATCTCCGCGAACTTCTCGTACAAAAGTAGAAGATCGCAGGACCATCTCGTCCATCTGTAATTCTGTATCAAGAACATCACCACCACGAAGTAGTAATCAAATGCTGCTGCCAGTCAGCTAAACGGACTGTCTTCGACCGTTTGAACTACACTCGAACTCTTGAACTTGTGATGGTGGACAAAGATGAACTGTTGTATGCTTCAATCAGTACGACATCTCGAAGCACTGGAGGATAAATGATGGAACTGGGGATTCCCAGGACCCTTTCTTTGGTGTGCGTATTGATCGATAGAAAGTTAAAAAGATCTAATACGTGTTCTAACCCTTCATAGGTGGAAACTAGGGTTCACGAATTATACCTGCGACGAAAAGGAGACAAGTAATTCCTGGCAATCTCGAGCGGACGACCCCAAGATCTTCTGCACGTATTCCTTCATCGAGTTGGACGTCGTATGGGCGACGATCTCCCAACCTTTTCTTCTCCTTGGCAGCCCTCTCTTTCTCTCCTTACGTGAATCACGAATTTAGAGAAAGTATTTGATTTCTGATTAGTAATCTGGCGGCCAGAGAATAGAGGATATATATAGGCTAGGCAGGGACCATGAGGAGAAATTAGGGTTAGGCCTCCTAACGGATCTGGATATCCCGTGTTCAGCCCGAACACACAATACAGGCCCATTAACAATAGCTCGGTCCACTAATGAGCTATTGTTGCACTACCTCCCTAATTCCAAATTATGTTTGTGGGCTCCTTTTATTATATGCTTGTTTGGCTCCCCATGTTAAGATATCGTATGTCCGTCGATCAAATTAAGTTACTGACAACTATATTGATTCGACATCTTTTATCCTTAAGTAGTACCGCTCAACTTTATTTGTCATGTCAGATATAATCCACCTGCAGGGTTTACATGACAATCCTTATGAGCTCCTTAAGAGGACATCATCAACCCGATGTATCGGGACATGGATTCTATTTATAATCAACAGCCCATTATACATACAATGTTATTACCCAATTCATAGAGGTTGTTGATCCATAATGAATCTCACTCTTTTATGAGTCAAAGTAATGCACATTGCATATACATGTCTGTTATTATATCCGGATTAACAGCACAAGCATCCATAATAACAGAGGTGTTTGTTCTCATATGTAGTCAGTACAAAGAGAACAACCTCAAGTGGTCCTGGTCAATACACACAAAGTGTACTAGTGTAAACCTATAGTCAAGATAGACTAATACCAGATTATACTACAACCTTTCCAATAGATTGTCCAAGTCCATCTAGGTTGTGAACTATTTATATACTCCATAGGGAACTGATAATATGATCTTCTGTGTGACACCACACACCATATTATCTACAATATAGAATATCAGACATTTGCATTAACACTTGCAACAAATACAATATGTAAATATTTGCCCATATAATTCTCATTCAAAATTTAAGGAAATAAGGTTACTACAAAAGTGACGCTTTTAGTATATAACCCTAACAATCTCCCACTTATACTCAAAGCAATGTTTTTCAGTATACTGTTACAAATCTCCCACGTATACTTAAAGCTATGCTGCTACACATCTGACTCCCATTCCCTCAACATGACTATCAAAAGCCTTAGCTGGTAAGCTCTTTGTAAATGAATCAGCTAGGTTGTCGGCTGATGCTATCTTGATCACAGCAACTTCTCCTTTCTTTACGAAATCTCGTATTAGGTGGTACTTGCGCTCAATGTGTTTGTCTGTCTTATGGGCTCGTGGTTCCTTCGAGTTTGTAACTGTACCACTATTATCACAATAAAGTGTAATAGACTTAGGCAAACTAGGTACCACATCCAAGTCCAACAGAAAGTTTCTGAGCTAAACCGCTTCTTTGGCTGCCTCAGAGGCTGCCACATACTCGACTTCCATGGTGGAATCAGCAATACATTTTTGCTTGATACTCCTCCACATAATGGCTCCACCTCCCAAAGTAAACACATAACCTGAGGTAGATTTCCTGGAATCCCTATCTGACTGAAAATCTGAGTCTGTATACCCCAAGGGAACTAAACTATCTGCTTGGTAAACTAGCATATACTCTTTAGTCCTTTTCAGGTACTTCAAAATATGCTTTACGGCAGTCCAGTGCTCTTGTCCTGGGTTAGACTGATATCTGCTGACCATGCCTACAGCAAAGCAGATGTCTGGTCTCGTACATAGCATTGCATACATTAAGCTTCCTACTGCTGAAGCATAAGAAAATGCCTTCATGTTCTCTATCTCTTTAGGTGTCCTCGGACACTGCTCCTTTGATAGAGCAATTCCATGTCTAAAAGGTAAGAAACCTTTCTTAGAATTTTGCATACTAAAACGAGTTAGTATAGTATCGATATAGAAAGCTTGGGATAAGCCCAACATCCTTTTCTTGCGATCTCGTAGAACTTTGATCCCAAGGATGTGACCTACTTCTTCCAAGTCCTTCATATCAAACTGTTTGGATAACCATACCCTTACATCAGATAACACCTTCACATTATTTCTAATGAACAAGATGTCATCCACATAAAGTACTAGGAACACCACCACATTTCTGTCACACTTTCTGTATACACATGATTCATCCAGACATTAATCAAATCCATAGGATTTTATCACCTGATCAAAACATATATTCCAAGATCTGGAAGCTTGCTTAAGTCCATAAATGGACTTCTTGAGCTTACAAATAAGATGCTCTTGGCCCTTTTCAATGAACCCGTCTGGTTGCTTCATATAGATGTCTTCCTCAAGACTTCCATTAAGGAAAGCTGTCTTGACATCCATTTGCCAAATCTCATAATCGAGATGAGCTGCAATAAATAAAAAATCCGGATAGACTTAAGCATGGCTACAGGAGAAAAGGTTTCCTCATAATCGATACCCTCTCTTTGAGTAAAACCTTTTGCTACAAGCTGAGCTTTAAAGGTTTCAACCTTACCGTCTGATCCTCTTTTTCTCTTATAGACCCACTTGCATCCAATGGGTTTTACACCAACGGGTGGTTCTACAAGCTCCCAGACCTGATTAAAATCCATAGATTCTATTTCAGATATTATTGCTTTTTGCCAAGACTCTGTATCTTTATCTTGGAGTGCTTCATTGTAGGTTCATGGATCATAATTTTGTTCCTCAGGGACGAAGTCTGACGACTCTCCCAAGAACATATATCTATCAGGTTGTATCACAACCCTTCCACTACGACGAGGCACTATCGGTTGTGGTGTAACATTTGTGACACGTTGTGCAGTTATTTGTGGTTCATCCTCTTGTACTATTGGTACTGAAGTACTTGGTGTCTCATGTCTCAGTTCTTCTAGAACAACTCTACTTATGGGTTTATGGTTCATCACATAGTCTTCCTCTAAGAATCGGGCATTGGTGCTAACAATGACCTTCTGATCCTTAGGACTATAAAATAAACCTCCTTTCATTCCTCTTAGATAGCCTTTAAATAAGCATACTTCTGTACGAGATTCCAACTTATCTGCTTTCCCATTCAGCACATGTGTTGGACTACCCCAAATGCGAACATGTTTCAGACTAGGCTTACGCCTAATCCACAGCTCTGTGGGAGTAAGAGGTACTGACTTAGAAGGAACCAAGTTCAAAATATAAGCTGCAGTCTCTAAGGCATATCCCCAAAATGAATCTGGCAAATCCGAATAACTCATCATTGATCTAACCATCTCCATAAGAGTTCTATTCCTTCTTTCGGCTACACCATTCTGCTGGGGCGTTCCAGGTGCAGTCAATTGGGATACAATCCCAGCCTCTGATAAATAATCTCTAAACTCTCCAAAGAGGTACTCGCCACCACGATCTGATCATAATGACTTGATATATTTTCCATGACGTTTCTCCGTTTCAGCCTTGTACTCTTTAAATTTCTCAAAGCACTCAGACTTACGACGCATCAAATAAATGTATCCATACCTTGAATAATCGTCAATAAATGTGATAAAATATTAAGCCACCTCTAGCTTGGATAGTCATGGGTCCACACAAATCAGAATGAACCAATTCCAACACATCTTTGGCCCTATACCCCTTCGCCGTAAAAGGCCTTTTGGTCATTTTACCTTCCAAGCAGGATTCACAGACTGGTAGTGCCTGCACTTCCAATGAACTCAAAGGTCCATCTTCAACCAGTCTTTGAATCCTTCTTAGGTTAATATGCCCCAATCGCAAGTGCCAAAGATATGTTTGGTTCATACAAGAAGGTTCTTTTCTCTTATTTAAGTTAGATGACATATTATTCATTTCCATAAGTTACATTGTGGGCGAAATAGGATTAATGACATACAGATTATCAACCAATGCACCAGAACAAATAAATTGTTTATTCTTTCTAATAACAATATTGTCATTAAAATAAACTGAATATCCATCCTTAACTAACATAGAAACAGAAACTAAATTCCTTCTAAGTGAAGGTGCGTAAAGACAATCTCTCAATGTCAAAGACTTATTTCTACCAAAAGATAAATTAACATCTCCTAATGCAACGACCGATACTTTTGTAGCATCATCCATGAACAAGCATATCTCTCCATTACTGAGCCGTCTTGTTTCTTGGAACCCCTGCAATGTATTGCAGACATGATTAGTGGCTCCTGTATCTACACACCAGGTGCCAGTAGATAACAACGCTAAACATGTTTCAACTACTAGTAAATGAGATATACCTTCTTTGTTCCCTTATTTGAGAAGTGGACAATCAGTCTTCCAATGTCCTGACTCTTTGTACTTGAAATATTTGTCTTTCGGCTTTTTTACCGCGCCTTGAGGTCCCATGCCCTTCTTTGATGAGTTTGCCTGTTTCTGAATGTTATTCTTCTTCTTACCGCCTTTTGGCTTAGAAGTAGAAGCATTTTCAGAAACAAAAACATGACCACTCTACCTAAAGAGAGATTCAGCATCCTGTAGCTTTTTTGCAAGTTTTGCCAAACTATACAACCTTTTGTTCATGTTGTAATTAAGGAAAAATTGTCAAAACTTTTAAGCAGAGTTCCGAGAATGATATCGACCTGGGATTCCCCATTGATTTCAGCTCCAAGGATCTCCATCTCATTCAGATGACCCATCATCTTGAGAACATGATCCCTTACTGGTACCCTCAGCCATTTTTGTATTCATCAAACATTTTATAGCAAACTGTCTAGCTGCTCTACTCTGATGTCAAAAGAGTTCCTTGAGGTTATACATCATGTCATAAGCTGTGGCCATGGCCTGATGCTGATGTTGCAGTACATTTAACATAGATGCCAGAATGTAACACCGCGCCATCTCATCTGTCTTTTTCTACTTCTTATAAGCCTCTTTGACCTCTTCATCAGAGTTAGCATCAGGCGTAGGTGGACATTCCTCAATAAGTACATATTTGTACTCCTCAACAGTCAGAACAATGTCTAAATTACGTTTCCAGTCAATATAATTTGGTCCAGTAAGTTTGTTTTCTTTAAGAATCACCATAAGTGGACTGAAAGAACCCATTTTTGAAATCCTGAGAATCACATAAATAAAATTATGTAGGACAAAAACAAACTTTTTGAATTAACTAAATATTGATTCCCTCAAAACAATAATAAGAAATTCACCAACACCTTGAACACCATGAATTTAGCATGCCACGATAGTGTGGACGTATACAAATTCAACTTTGTTCAAGTAGGTTTTTCTTATTAATTTTACTATCATGTCAACATAACTTTATGACAAATTAAATTAATATGCTGGTTTTGCTCTGGTCATACAAATAATAGTAGTGACTCCGATGGGGAGGATACCATTATTTGTATCTAAGTGTATACCATTACTTAATACTAAGTCCATTACCTTGTAATGAGTTCCTTCAGATGGAGAAGTGAACACATACTAGGTAACTTTCTACAATTATCCCTAAGGAAGTTTGTACTGGTGATCCATAATTATACTCATCCGATATGGAGGAAAGCACTAAAGCCAACGCGCAAGTATAATTACATCACCTACAAACCAGTAATGGAGACCATAGGATTTATACTAAATAAATATCCTCTCCCACTTAGTTATTTAAAAATGAGGGTTTTTCTACTAGTTGATATTATGTCCATGTTGTCTATTATTAATGTAGGCTTAGTTTTTCAAAAAAAAACATCCACACAATAATAAACATGCATAATCAGAAAAAAGCAAAATGACAAAAATAAGAGAAAGTATCCAACTATTATGGTCATCGTTGCTGCTCCATCCTCAACTATCCGAATCCAAAATCTGGCGCTGTGCAGATCTTTTTTTAAGGTTTTGGCTGTCGATTCCTTCATCGAAAATCATCTGTCTGCCTCTGGACTGCTTAAAACCAGCATCTCGTCCGGCGTCAGAAACAGCCACCACCTCCATCACGATTGATAAAAAATAATTAAAATTACATCAATCCTATGCCTTCCGAAGGAGTTCACACATAATCTAGATTGAAAAATTAAAATAATAAGCACGATCAACCCTCGTGATTTTAATTACATCCACAGCAACAATAACATCCACGACATGTCCGTGGTTTAAACAACACAATCAAAAACATGCATTGGACCATAATAGTTGGATCTAAGATGCCTGCAAAACCGAGTTAAAACAGATCTACATCTACCAACTATTACACAGCACAGGTTTTATTGGACAACATGGACGTATTAATCAATACGTAGATCCAAAGTGGCTCTGATACCAATTGATGGAACTGGGGATTCCCAGGACCCTTTCTTTGGTGTGCGTATTGATCGATAGAAAGTTAAAAAGATCTAATATGTGTTCTAACCCTTCATAGGTGGAAACTAGGGTTCACGAATTATATCTGCAGCGGAAAGGAGACAAGTAATTCATGGCAATCTCGAGCGGACGACCCCAAGATCTTCTGCACGTATTCCTTCCTCGAGTTGGACGTCGTGTGGGCGACGATCTCCCAACCTTTTCTTCTCCTTGGCAGCCCTCTCTTTCTCTCCTTACGTGAATCACGAATTTAGAGAAAGTATTTGATTTCTGATCAGTAATCTGGCGGCCAGAGAATAGAGGATATATATAGGCTACGACAGGGACCATAAGGAGAAATTAGGGTTAGGCCTCCTAACGGATCTGGATATCCCATGTTCAGCCCGAACACACAATACAGGCCCATTAACAATAGCTCAGTCCACTAATGAGCTATTGTTGCACTACCTCCCTAATCCCAAATTATGTTTGTGGGCTCCTTTTATTATATGCTCGTTTGGCTCCCCATGTTAAGATATCGTATGTCCGTCGATCAAATTAAGTTACTGACAACTATATTGATTCGACATCTTTTATCCTTAAGTAGTACTGCTCAACTTTATTTGTCATGTCGAATATAATCCACCTGCAGGGTTTACATGACAATCCTTATGAGCTTCTTAAGGGGACATCATCAACCCGATGTATCGGGACATGGATTCTATTTGTAATCAACAGCCCATCATACATACAATATTATTACCCAATTCATAGAGGTTGTTGATCCATAATGAATCTCACTCTTTTATGAGTCAAAGTAATACACACTACATATACATGTCTGTTATTATATCCGGATTAAGAGCACAAGCATCCATAATAACAGAGGTGTTTGTTCTCATATGTAGTTAGTATAAAGAGAACAACCTCAAGTGGTCCTGTTCAATACACACAAAGTGTACTAGTGTAAACCTATAGTCAAGATAGACTAATACCAGATTACACTACAACCTTTCCAATAGATTGTCCAAGTCCATCTAGGTTGTGAACTATTTATATACTCCATAGGGAACTGATAATATGATCTTCTGTGTGACACCACACACCATATTATCTACAATATAGAATATCAGACATTTGCATTAACACTTGCAACAAATACAATATGCAAACATTTGCCCATATGATTCTCATTCAAAATTTAAGGAAATAAGGTTACTACAAAAGTGATACTTTTAGTATATAACCCTAACAATAAAAACGTCCAAGACGTAATGCAGCCCGCAACCATAGTCAACAATACCTTGATCAGATTCGTGACTCCGACGAAAGAGTCTACCGACATACCAGATCAAGAAGCCGAAAGACAATCGGTCAAAGGAATCTTCCTTCCGACCGAGAGAGAATTGGTCAAAGGAATCTTCTTTGCGACCAAGAGACAATCGGTCAAAGGAATCTTTCTTCCGACCAAGAGACAGTCGGTCAAAGGAATCTTCTTGATTTCGATCAGAGTTCTTCGATCAAACGAATCTTTCCACTCTTTATCCTGGGGGTGGTTTCTTGCATGACTTCGATGCCGATAGTGACTGTCACGTCCCGACCCGAAATCCATCCGAATTATCGTCCTCGCAGGGGGCGTGATGCCGCACGAGCCTGGAGTTATGCTCGTGCAAGACAAGATGACAAGTTTTCAAAATGGTTATCTTAAATTTGATATTAGCAAATGGAAGAAAACATAGTATACGAAATAATTCTCTTTATTGATAATGAACTGAGATTACAAAGGCTTTCAATAGCCCAACTGAATTTGCCAGGTTGGCTACAACACTCAGGTTCTATCTTGCCCACAAAGGATTTTACCGTTCCATACATCATGCCTTCTATATCTCGGCCGCATCAATCCTGTTGCCAGTCCGAGCGTCAATGCGATCGTACGCTTTAAACGCTACGACATTATATGCCTCTGCGCGATCAAGCGAAGCTTCATCGTGAGCAATCTATTCGCTTCATCCTGCATGAAAGCTGGTGGGAGATCAGTACGTTCGTCCTCGCATGTACTGATGAAAAGACCATCCTTCTACACCGATATTTTAGTATTTATATCCAATCATGCAACTTAGCTTATGATCTTGCTATATTCTTCTTAGGGTCAATTTTATGGCATATTCGAAAAAGGTAATGCATGTTATTATGGCAAGCATGTTATTGGAATTGAATAGACAAGTAGGCAAGCAATCTCGTATTTGTTTTGTGGTACGACTTCTTGCCAGCATAGATGCACTCGCCCTTGCACCGACGCAAGGTGAATACGCCCCATTCCTTCCCTGTCATATTATAGGTCCTCTCTATGCAGGATCTATGTGTGCATGATACATACGTGCCTGCACTTTCAACCTATCGTTCCTTAACTATATGATGGTCGTTGGCGTATCCGTGCCAGAATATATAGAAGCATAGAAAATACTAAAGAAAGATCCATGCGGCCAGGAAAATCCATGCGGCTCGGAGAGTCATGCGGCACAAAGGACTATGCGGCTCAAGACGTCCCATGCGGCTCAGAAGAGAAGACACGTGGCTTGCAAAACAGTTCTTCCCTCCTGCATTAATTACTTTGACGGCTGACAACTCTGAAAAAAGTGACAGCCCTGACACAAAAGAGGTAATTATGACTCTGTCATAATGACAGACCTCTAGGGAAACGAAGGAGATCTTTGACACAATCTCCCGAGATCCAGTAAATACCACGTGGCCCTGGCACGTGGATGTTCGTATGCGGCTCAAGCGAAGACTCCTCATGCGGTTCAGGATGAAGCTGCCCTATTCGGCTCAGGCCGAAACAGTCTCATGCGGCTCAAGCAGAGGCCCCCCATGCGGCTCCTAAGGATCATCTCCATGCGGCTCATTACCCATTATGCGGCTCAAATTATCATATGGTTCGAAGGTTCGGGGGCCACTCCCCAAGCAGACCCGACTCGTGGCCAGTCTTATGCGGCTCCATCCTTATGCGACTCAATCCTTATGCGGCTCAATCCTCATAGCGACTCCCAGGACACGTGTCATAAAGCCAATCAATTTCCCAGATTTACTGCAATCAAAGATTGGGTCAAATCCCAATAATCTGGGACACGTGGCAGGAGAATGAATTAAACTTATTCATCTAGATTCGCAGACATCAGCAAATCATCATCACGAGGATTCATTCCAATCAGCATTAATTACTGATGGGATTTGGTACAATCTACATTAAGTGGCCCAGATTCATCATACTCAAGATTAATGGCCCAGATTGATCAATCAACAGGCCGCCGCCACTCTAAGGGGCAATCACTGCAAACCCTAAATATTGCATTCCCCTTCTTATAAATAGCGAGGTGCCATTCCCTTGCAAGAGGACCCCTTTTTCGAGATCAGAGAGCATTAGAAGACTTGGAGAAAAAGAGCAGAGAGAGAGAGCAAAGAGAGCATTTCTTCAACGCCAAGCAATCTTCCGGAGCCAAGGCTGCATACCGATCGTCCAAGGAGTAAGGCAGAGCGGCCGTCGCTTTCCCGAGCCTCTATCGTTACCCTCCAGAATCTAAAATAAACAATTGTACTTAGACTGCTGTACCTACGTTTTCGTCCCTAGGCTTTCTTTGTACAAGCGAGTTTGTAACGTGAAGTAAAAGTCCAGTCCTCCGATAATTGTTCTGCTTTTTTATATTTCATAGCAAACACGGTGGCGACTCTGCTAGGGAAAAACTTTTCCACGGCTGAGGAGTTGGTGACGCAATCGGATGCAACCAAACTTGGCTCCACACAACATAAGATGGTCGTCCGCTTCGACCAACAGGCGTTCGAAGAAATGCTCTCCGAAGGAAGCGCTGGCCCGGTCCAGAGGCGCGTCCGCACAACGAAAGCTTGCAAAGAATGGAGGCCAAAATCATTTGCTCCTCCCCAGGCCCTCGATGGAGTACTCTCTGCTACCCAAGACGGCGAAGGCGACTCTCGCACGGCCCCGCTTCGAGCCATAGAAGACTCTGCTGTTTCCAAGTCCGGTAGAGGAAAACACTACGATGCTGGACTTGCAGAGGCAAAGAGCGATAATATGGGCTCCAGGAAGAAACCAAACAAGGGTACTAGCCGCAAAGCGAAGACTCATGCGGCCAAGATGGCCAGCCGCATGAATGATGACCATGCGGCTGAAACTGCTAGCCAAATGCATAGTACTCATGCGGCTAGGATTTCCAGCCGCATGGAGAACACTCATGCGGCCAGAGTTTCCAGCCGCATGGAGAACACTCATGCGGCCAGAGTTTCCAGCCGCATGGAGAAGACCCATGCGGCTACGACTGCCAGCCTCATGAGGATTGGTGATTCCAGCCGCATGACGTCTACTCTACGAGGTTCTGCCTTCGACCGCCTCACCTATGGTCCTGATCTCCTGTGCTCCCAAGAAGATATGTCTGATTCTCTCCAGCACCACTTAGACTCTTCGTACTATGTGCCCTCACGCACTAGAGTGAAGAAGTCTAGGGCAGCACGAGCTTGGCAAGATCGGTCCGTTGATCCGACCTCTGACCATCCGAGCATCCCGTGTACTGTTATGCGGGCCTTTGATGGGAAGTTGTACAGAACTACTCGAGTCCAGCCCTCGACGGCAAACGGATAGAGAGGTTTCCAAAAGTCTCCCAAAATCCAGGGAGCAAACATGGTCGATCCGGACCCGTCTGACTTGCGTGAGGCCATCCTCCACAAACGCAAGAAAAGAGAAGGTACCCCGGGGTACAAAGAGTCCTCCCACGGACGTAACTGCACCCAAGTCATCGTCAACTGCTGTTGCAGAAATGCGACGGTACAAGAGGACCGGCGGTCCGTCTTCTAAAGACTGCAACGATCAAGCTCGGAAGATGAGGCGCCTCCCGTCGTTTCCTGCAACTCTGCTCAGAAAGTCCCCGCCGACGGAAAAGGGAAGAAGACGAATGTTCCTAGCCCGAAGATTTCAACCACTATGACTAAGAGACTCTCGTCTAAGCGGGTGCCCACCACCGGAGTTTTCCAAAGTACCCGTTCTAAGACAAAATCTGCTACAGTAGAAGATTCGTCATCCACAACACTGGAGGTTGCTGGGACTGGGGATAGTACTCCTCCGAACCTCCACGATAATCCGATGTTCCAAGAAGACGAGCCGGAGGAAACAACTCTCCCATCAGATACAATAAACCCCGACGTCCCCGAGGACATCCTCAACTCCCAAGACGAGGCAAACTCGGAGATTGGGGGTACTGTTCCTTTCGAGTCCGAACCAGAGGAGAACATTCCCACATATCCCGATAACTTCTCACTACAGGGGTATGATTCGGAGGGCGGTTCCTCCACCGCTCCGTCCATCTTCCCTCACGTAAGGACGGTATTCATGACGGACAGCGACCAAGGTGGTTCCAGTGAGCGCCAACGCATCGACACTCTGGAGGCCATACTGCTTGCCTTGGTCAAATCTGTAGACGAGATCAAAGCGGCTCTTCCAACTCTGCAAGAAGGAACGCCTGGCCAAACAAGCGCGGGTCCCGCGGTCAATGCGGACTCGAATTCAGCGTCACCGAACCCGGACAACAATCCTCCTGAAGGAACGGCCCCCACCGCCGTGGATGAAGCCCGCAAAGCGAGAAGAGAGGTCCAGGAGCTCCGAGCCATGTTTCACGCTCGAGAAAATTCCCAAGACCTCAGAATACGGCAACCGTACCCTGCTGCCTGGAGGGATGTTCCATTCCCACCAAGATATAAGCCGTTCAATATCAATCCTTATGACGGCAAGACCTCAGCAACTCGGTACATTACTTACTTTGAGGTCACCACCGACCATCTGCCCCATGATGATGCCATCCTCACACGATTATTCATCGGGGCATTGGAGGGAGTCGCCTTCGACTGGTATCGCAACCTGCCAGACAACTGCATCCATTCCTTCGCCGGCTTCAAGCGCATGTTCTTGGAGAGGTTCTACGAAGTAGGGCAGGACATCACAATGTCCACCCTCATGGACGTCGTCCAAGGGGAGAAAGAGCTGACAAGGAACTACATTGAGCGGTTTTGCCAAACCGCAATGAAGCTGCCATCTGGAAAACCGGATTCCTCCCTAATTGAAATTTGCCAAAAGAGATTGCTCCCAACAATCAGTCTCTGGATGGGCGAAAGTCAATTCAAGGACTGGAAGACGTTTATCATCAGTGCCACTAGCGCCGAAGAACGGTTAAAGAAGGCTCGCCAACTGGGATTGCACATCTCGGACGGAGAGAAGAAGGGCAAGCGTTCCAACACCAACAACGACAATGAGGGTAGCCCCTCCAACAATCGGGACAGCAGGGGTAAGCAGGCTATGGTGGCCGATACAGCACAGAAACTTGAGCCAAAGCCGGCAGACAAACAATGGCCGTAAATCACTTACACCTTCGAAGACGGTCACGTCAAGCCCATCTTGGACATACTTATACAAGGAGACAGAATTCAGCTTCCTCCACCAAGACGGAAACCTCGGCCGGCAGATATGGAGAATCCAAAGTACTGCCATTACCACTGCTACGTTCACCATGCCACACACGACTGCTACCAACTGAAATGGTACATCCAAAATCTCATCGATTCGAACGCTCTTACCATCGATTTCGAAGAGGTGACCGTGGCAGCCAATATGGTGTCCGTACAATTTGGCAGCTTTCCCCCAACCAAAGCTCAAGACGGTGTGGTACCCATCCCTCTGGCGACAATAGAGGTTGCTAACCTTCCACCTTTCCGAGATCAGGCTGCTGGGCTAATGCCCCTTACCACGTCACGAGGGGAGATTATGTGGGTCCATCCAGACCTGGTATCAGAAGTAACTCAGCCCACACCATCGTCCATTTGCAAGAAGAGTGGAAAAGTCAGGTCCTGCCATACAATCTCGGCAGATATCGAAGAAGCTACAGCTGTCGTTAACCGGTCTAGGGTACAGTCCCAACCTGTGGCTGATAACTCGGCTGAAGATTATTAGCCTGCTACAACTGACACTTCGGGACCGGCTCAGCCTCCGACGACCGACAAGCCTAGGCCGAAGGAGACTCGCTTCGACAAATCCCTCAGAAAAGAGGCACCACAGGGGCTGGAAAAGCCCTACAACTTCGACATCTTGGCGCAATTGGCCAACACACCGGCCAAGTTGTCATTATACGAGCTTCTGAGACTCTCAAAAGATGTTCGCACGGCTTTGAGCGATGCACTCCAAAATGTCGACGCATACCTGGCTCAGGTCAACCTCACGGGAGAAAGCCCGCCTGCAGATCTCCAAGACAGCGCTTGCACAGAAGCGATGCCCAACATTGTCTTTACTCCACAAGACATGCTCATCAAGACCAATCTGTATGATCGTCCGTTATACTATACTGGATACATCGGGAACGTGAAGGTGGACCGAATGCACATTGATCCTGGGTCTTCCATAAGCATCATTCCGAAGGGTCTGCTACATCATCTTCGTATTCTGATGCATCGCCTGACGCCTACAAGCACCGCCATCAGCGGTTTCAATTCGGGTAGGAGCTATCCAATTGGGAAGATTCGTCTGAAGTGTCAAATTGGCGATCTCCAGTCGGAAGTCACCTATTATGTCATAGATGCAGACACTTCTTACAACATCCTCTTGGGATGCCCTTGGATACACGATTATATGATCGTGCCTTCCACGCTACACCAGTGCTTCAAGTATGTCGATAAACACGGCTTCGTGAGGACAGAATTTGCCGACATCGATCCCTTCAAAGGGGTCGAATCCTACTACTCAGAATCCTACCTATATAAAAAGTCGAAGAAGTACCTTAGTGAAGGAGATGTGCAAGCTCGTATCGAGACAGCCACAGGATCAGAAGAACCTCTGACGATCCACCTCCAAGCTCGCAAACCTGGCAAGTCCGCACCCCTTACAGCCACTCTGCGTAAGGACGCAATCAGCCTCTCGGCACAAGAAGAGCAGATGATAATCCGGCTGCCAAGGTCTGGCCAAGTGCCAAGACCCACAACGGAGCCACTGACAATCAAGCTGCCGAGAATCGGCCAGCAGCAAACGGAGAAGCTTAATCCCTCCGACAAGCCGATGACGATACGTCTTCCCAAGAAGAGTCGTCATCCTAATGCAGGGTTTGGGACTTCTAGCGAACCAACCACTCCCCGCCCAGCATCAAGTATCAAGCTGGGGGTCGCTAGCCTGCCAACAACTCCACGCTCTGCTTCACCAGCTGAACCTCTGACGATCAAGCTGCCCAGGTCATCCTCTCAGTCTTCGTTTATACAGGGGGTTGCCGAAGAGGAACTGGAGCTAGCCAAGTATGTGGCTGCCCACACTGATGTTCTCTCCGCAGATGATGTAATCCCCCTAGAAAAGATACTTTACTTCATCAATAAAGGGCTATCTTTGAACTACCTCGAGCTCAATAAGCTATGTATAATGCATACTATAGAACATGGTATAGGTACTCACCTACACACACAGGTGACAAATGTACACATCGCAATCCAGCTTATTCCAGTGGAAGACGCCTACCGCATAATCGAGGGAGGGGATCATCCAATCATCTTCGGCCGGAAGGACGATCCGCATCCCTTCACCATAGAAGAAGTCGACCTTGGGTCAGATGACGGAAGACTGCCTCTATATCTTTATAGCCCTCAATCCAAATATCTTATGCAAAAACAAGGATATGATCTGGAGGCTACGCCAGGCTTAAACTACGGCACTGGACGACGATTACCTTTGAAGCCACCAGTCCCGGCTGGCAAGCCACGGGACTACTATAGCAAAACTCGATGTGGATTAGGGTATGTAACACCCACGACGACCCCTGAGAGTTCAGATGAAGAGTGTGACTGGCAGTCACATTCAACCGGGTCACCAACTTCTGACACGGATACCAGTATTGGAGACATATTCAGACAAGTCCTGTCAGTCAATATGGCATTCGCCGACGCTTATGAAGAAGATGAGGACATGCCTAAAATCCTCGAGCTAGAGTCGTGGGCCCAACAGTTGGATACACAATGGAAAAAGCGGTTCGAACTAAGAGAACCCCCTACGGAAGATGAGGTTATACAAGTGGATCTCGGTAGCGAATCGTCTCCAAAACCAATCTTCGTCAGTAAAAGCCTAACAGACGAAGAGCGAGAATCACTGCTGGAACTTGTCAAAGAATATATTGACGTATTCGCATGGAGCTATGAAGACATATCGGGATTAGATCCCGATATTGCTATCCATAAACTCAACATTCGGCCAGATACAAAGCCGGTCAAGCAACAACAGCGACGCTTTCGCCCAGGCATCATGGATACGATCGAAACCGAAGTCAACAAACTGATAGCCAGCGGCTTCATTCGCGAAGAACAACATCCTGACTGGGTCGCCAATATAGTACCGGTCCTCAAGAAGAACGGGAAGATTCGAATCTGCATCGACTTCCACAATCTGAACGAGACATGTCCCAAAGATGAATTCCCTCTCCCTATTACAGACATCATGATTGACAACACATGCGGCTTCGAACGTATGTCATTCATGGATGGATTCTCAGGGTACAACCAAATCAAAATGTCTCCTGACGACAAAAAACATACATCATTCCGAACACCGATTGGCACATACTGTTACACAGTCATGCCTTTCGGTTTAAAGAATGCGGGCACCACATACCAAAGAGCCATGAGTATCATCTTCAGAGACCATTTGCACAAGACGGTGGAGTGCTACGTTGATGACATCGCCGTCAAGAGTCGCTGTAAGGTAGACCATCTGCAGGATCTGAGAACAGTATCCGACCTGATGAGAGCGCACAACTTGAAAATGAACCCTACGAAGTCCTTTCTGGGTGTATCCAGCGGGAAGTTCTTGGGTTTTATCTTCACGGCCCAGGGTATCCATGTAGACCCTGAGAAGAAAAAGGCAATAATGGAGATGGGTCCCCCGAGAAATCTTCGCGAACTCAGAGGCCTCCAAGGAAGGCTAGCTTACATCAGGAGGTTCATTTCTAACCTCTCCGGGCGATGTCGACCATTCACCCATCTCATGAAGAAAGGCGTCTCATTCGTATGGGACGAAGAATGCCAACGTGCCTTCGACAGCATCAAAGAATATTTGTCGAACCCTCCAGTCCTGGTGGCTCCGGTTGCTGGAAAAGCATTCCTGCTCTACGTACGAGCAATGGAGCATTCCCTCGATGCTCTGCTAGCACAAAACAATGATACAGGCCATGAACAGGCCATATATTACCTCAGTCGAATGATGATTGGGCCAGAGCACCGATACACTGCTATGGAGAAGGAATGCCTCGCCCTGGTGTTCGCCATTCAGAAGATGCGGCACTATGTTACTGGACAAACCATACACGTGATATCATGAGTTAACCCTCTCAGGGTCCTCATGACGAAACCAGGGACCCTCAGCTCCCGCCTCGCTACATGGGCAATATTGCTGTCCCCTTATCATATGATCTTCGTCCCACAGAAGGCTGTCAAAGGTCAAGCCCTGGCAGACTTTTTGGCAGCCCACCCGGGCTCGGAGTCATCCAGAATACATAAAGAAATCCCAGATGAGGTCGCCGACTCGCATGCAACCTCTCACGACGATATATGGCAAATGTTCTTCGATGGTGCTTCGAGAACCGGACCTAAGGGCAACATCGTCGTCGGAGTCGGCGTGGTGCTGGTGTCTCCTTCCGGATTGGTGATCAATCGCACTTACTCTCTCACAGAACCCTGCTCTAACAATGTGGCCGAGTACAACGCTCTGGTCATTGGCCTCCAACTTGCAAGAGAGCTGGGGGTAGAATATCTTAAAGCATACGGCGATTCTCAGTTAATTGTCAATCAGATCCGGGATTCATACGAAGTCCGCCATGAAGACATGATCCCCTATCACCAAATAGCGATCGACATCATCTTATTATTCGAAGGGTTCTTCATCGAACATGTTCCCAGACTCCGAAATATCGAAGCCGATGCCCTAGCTGGCCTTGCCGCTTCCCTAGCGGTTCCAAACTATGCTCATCAATCGGTGGATGTGATAGGCCACGAACTGGTCTGTCCCCAGAACAACGTTCAGTTTGTGGTGAGTTATTCCTCCCAAATGATTGACGATGTCCCAGATTGGAGACAACCATTCATTGACTTCGACGTCTACGATATCCTGCCCGAGAATCTAAAGGAAGCCACCTCCATCAGACGGCATTCTCTCAGATTCTTCTATGATACAGAGACGAAAATGCTGTATTAACGATCCTACGATGGATTATTGCTTCGGTGTCTGTCAAATGCAGAAGCCAAAGAAGCCGTACGCGAAGCTCATGACAGTGTCTGTAGGGCCCATCAGCCTGGCCCTAAATTGCAAGACCGTCTTCGCCGAATGGGCTACTACTGGCCCATAATGGTAGCAGATGCGATAGATTATGCAAGAAAGTACAAGGCTTGCCAAGTCCACGCAGACTTCATCCACCAACCATCCGAATTTCTACATCCGACAGTGGCATCCTGGCCATTCGAAGCATGGGGGATGGATATTATTGGTCCAATCACTCCACCTTCCTCCCAAGGACATCGCTTTATACTCGCGATCACGAATTACTTCTCCAAATGGGCGGAAGCTGTCCCACTTGTAGAAGTGAAGACTTCAAACGTGATCAGCTTCCTCAAGCATCACGTTATCTATCGCTTTGGACTGCCCCGAAGGATCATCCACGATGATGGTCCGCAGTTTGCAAGCCATGCCTTCTACCAGTTTTACGACAAGCACATAATTCAGAATGTTGCTTCGATGCCATACAATCCAGCAGCAAATGGATTGGCAGAAGCATTCAACAAAACCATCATCAAGTTACTCAAGAAGTTTATATCGTCCAACAAACGCGACTGGAACGAGAAGCTTGGTGAATGCTTATGGGCGTACCGTACCACGGTCCGAACGGCCACAGGGAATACGCCATTCTCCCTGGTGTACGGGAGTGAGGCAGTTCTCTCATTGGAGACTCAAATACCCTCACTCTACGTCGCTCTTACTTACCAACTGACGACAGATGATAACTACCGTCGCCGGCTGCAAGAGTTAGAGGCCTTTGATGAAAAGCGCCTCTTAGCTCAACAAAGGATCGAGCTATACCAAGCACGCATCTCTGGAGCCTTCAACAAGAAGGTCAAAATCAGAACATTCCAAGTGGGCGATCTCGTTCTGGCAGTCCGGAGGCCGATGGTCATGACTCACAAGACCGCTGGCAAGTTTCAGCCAAAGTGGGAAGGCCCATTCATCATTAAGGCTGTATTCTCCAACGGAGCTTACCGCCTCGCAAAACAAAATGGAGACTTGCTCATGTTGCCCGTCAACGGCAAGTTCCTGAAGAAATATTATGTCTGAACGACATTCCAGATCATCGAGTCATGTACCCGTTGGTGCCTCTGAACTCGCACCCTCACATTTTCCAGATTATTGAGTCATGTACCCGCTGGTACCACTGAACTCACCCTCACGACATTCCAGATCATCGAGTCATGTACCCGCTGGTGCCTCTGAACTCGTACCCTCATATTTTCTAGATTATTGAGTCATATACCCGCTGGTACCACTGAACTCACCCTCACAACATTCCAGATCATCGAGTCATGTACCCCCTGGTGCCGCTGAACTCACACATCTACAATATTCCAAATTATCGAGTCATACCTCTGAACTCACATTTCGGTCACTCGGTCAGATAGTAAGTCATGTATGATCATACATCTGAACTTTCTTCTTGGAAGAGATCCTCCCTCATGATCCACTACCCGCACTCTCCAATGCACAAAAAGGGTAACAGATCCACAAATTTCCAAAACGGCCATGTCCTCATTACCTCTGAGTCATTCCACTTCTGCCAAAAACAAATCACCCCTTACATAGAACTTCCATGTCCTCATTACCTCTGAGTCGTTCTATGTACCCCCTCTTCATTGAGCCCACTCCTGCCATGTTCTCATTACCTCTGAGTGGGAAGGCTCCGTCGAAGAAACCTTCATACTTGCCATGTCCTCATTACCTCTGAGTAAGTATGTCGATTCTCTTTCAATCTATTATCTGTACCCATAACCGGAGTACGACAAGGATAATAGGTCCACAAATGTCCTCTGTTGACCACAAATAGCCTCCGTTGAATTTACTCCTGCCATGTCCTCATTACATCTAAGTAGGAAGATTCTACGGTAAAACCCTCATACTTGCCATGTCCTCATTACCTCTGAACAAATATGTTGGTTCCCTGTCATCCTATTATCCGTATCCTAAGCCAGGGTACGCCAAGGATAATAGGCCCACAAATATCCTTTGCTGAGTTTCTTAGCACAAGCCCACCATCGCTCATCATGCCCCGGGAGCCCAGCTGCTCTACGGCATTATTTTTCCTGATACCAGGAGCATCCATGACCACTTTGCCATGACTGTTCCAGATGTCCTAACCAAACTTGTTACCCATACCTGAAACCAATGTATGCCATGGGTAGCAGGTCCACAAACAAGTCTCCCATGTGGGGAAAACAATACCATAATATCACAGTGTAGTACCCCAAAATTTGTGATACGTATTTTATACGTGTTCGTATTTCTGACCCGTATTTCTCTTTTCCTTGATTAGTTAGTTGTGGTTTATTTTCATATTTAACATTGTGGTTTAATTGTCATTTATCGTTCATAGATTAATTCTGATTAGTGGAGCTTGGTTTTATTTGGATAGGAGGAGGTTTGGGTTGGCTTGGTTCGGTTTGGGATTACTCTTGGTTCATCATGAACCAAGGGGGTGAACCCCCTACCTACCACCACCACTCATATTTATTACCTATTCTTCTTCTCTTTCTTCATTAATCTCTTCTTCCTTCAACATTAAACCCACCACCAACCAAGTGCACCCCTTAGGCAAGTGCATCTTGCTTCATGGAGGAACCCGAATATTATTGTTCCATTCTCTTCTTTGCAATATTTTAACTTACTTTAGTACTTGACATTTTCTCTTTTCATGGCTAGATTCTTGTAGATCTAAGTTTAAATTATTTTTGAAAATCTTGGGTTTTGATCTACTAAACCTTGTTATTTTCAAGTTTTGATGGTTCCATGTTGTTGAGAATTTTATTCTACCCAATTTTGACCTTTGAAAAGTTGGATTTGGACTTGTTTTGACCAAGTTATGGACTTTTGAAGCTTTGGGTTCAAACCATGGAGTTCTTGCTGATTTGGAGAAGACAGTGAGCAGTGCACGAACTTTTTAGCTTAAGCCACTGAGCTGCGTGCGCTCTTTAGCGCAGCGCAGTCGACCCCATACGCTGCCTTTTGGGAGCGTATGACTCGTATACGCTCGCTTGCTTGACAAGGAGTCGTATAGACCCCATACGCTGCCTTTTGGGAGCGTATGACTCGCATACGCTCGCTTGCTTGACAAGGAGTCGTATGGACCCCATACGCTGCCTTTTGGGAGTGTATGACTCGCATACGCTCGCTTGCTTGACAAGGAGTCGTATGGACCCCATACGCTGCCTTTTGGGAGCGTATGACTCGCATACGCTCGCTTGCTTGACAATGAGTCGTATGGACCCCATACGCTGCCATTTGGGAGCGTATGACTCGCATACGCTCGCTTGCTTGACAAGGATTCGTATAGACCCCATACGCTGCCTTTTGGAGGCATATGACTCGAATACGCTCGCTTGCTTGACGAGGAGTCGTATTGAGTACATACGCTGCCTTTTGGAAGCGTAGCTTGACCTGAGCGTAGCCTGATTACCCTGGATCTTCTATAGCCCTGTATATTGATATTTTATTAGATATTTTACGTCCATTTTATATCCTTACGCCTTTTTTTTATGAACTTGATAATCCCGAATTTATTTATTATGTTTGGAATGATAATTGAACATGGCTTGATAGTGGCCCGTAGTGGTGGACTCTTGACTTGATAACTTGACCTGATAACTTGACCTGCTACACATGACCTGATAGTGGCCCGTTGTGGCGCACTCCTGACTAGTACACTTGACTTGATAACCTGACATGTTATATCGTGATATGGCTGTTGCGACGGCTACCTGACATGACATGACCTGTATAATTAATCTGGACACCGTGGTTGTTTGCATGGATTGTGCTTGTATAAACTACGAGTCATGTGTGTCTTGCATCATGTCTAGGGCATGATCCCTGAGTACCACGGTCAGGGATTCATACAGAATCTGGCTAGGTTAATGACTAGACTGATCAAATAGTTTATGGAGAATTTCCCAGTTACCTGTTGCCCCTTTGGTCCCGGCCTTATATATATATATACACGGGATTTGTTGCTATCCGTCGAGATGAGCGCACTTCCAGCCTACCGTCGAGTGTGGTACCTTAGGACACATGTATCTTACTACAGTGTGTCTGCTATATCCTGCTATCTTTTCCCTTTCTTGCTGGGATCACTCAGGTAGTAACAAACAGGTAACCGGACTTGGGATTCTCATTGCATCTTGCTAGTAACTAGGCCTGTGATAACCCTAGTTAATTAAAGTAGCAAGCCGTATTTATTGCTTGGCCGTAATTGATTGGATAGAGTCTAGTCCAGCTTTGTCTCGTCCTGATTCTGTACCATTTCTGGCATGACATGATTACTCGTGCTTTATCTTAATTCTATATCATGAATAATTGCATGACCAGATTTCTTACCTTGCCGATAAATGGTGGGAGAAACCAAGTTCTGTTCAGACGAAGGGTTACAACCTCGGTTCTTGTTTGGTTTACGGGTTGTAACCTGGTTATCTGAATAGTCCCATGGTTATCTCATCGTATATCATCCTGTCATGCTCTTCCATATGATCTGTCTTTTATCGATTCTGTACAAGATTGTCTTTTATATTCACCTATCATGCTTTTTCCTAAATTACTGCCTCTTATTATGTAATTATATTATTGTGCTAATTTGTTGGTTTTAGTTCTTAAGTGAAGCCTCCTTTGTGGCACTTGCTCCTTCTGGGGTCGGACCCAGCTGGTTTTGTATGGCCAGATACCGGAGCAGCAGCAAAGGATCTACCTGTCTTCCAGCCACATGGTGACCATTAGAGGGAATCCTGGCAACGAGTGGGTTATGTTGGCTCTCCCACTCTATTATACATTATTCTTTTGAGGAATTTAGCCGACGAGCACCTGTTAGCTCGATGCACTTTACTTTCTGTCTGCCTACGGGCTGTAATCATGATTGGCAACTCGAGGTTGATCATGTATGACTTAACTCTTGCTAGTCCTTACATTTTGTACGACTAACTTCATGATCATCTGGATATGTAATATTTGGGACGTCTTACAATTGTATATTTGGTGGTCTGATATCTTGTAACTATTACTAGTTGGTTGAGATTGAGACAATAGGATAATTTATGACCTTAAGAGACTGATGGCTTGTAGATAAACCCTCACATATCTAGACAGCCGTGACCGTATGGTGAGATGGATTCCATTTTATTATACGTAGCTGGCTATGTCTGCCCCCGCTCTCCAGTATTCTGGTTCTGGGGCGTGACACACAGGCACAACAAGCAATACAAATGAAGGGTAGAATCGAAAGTACTCTTTATTTGAAGGAAGAAAAAAGTGCTACATGTGTTGGGACCACGTCCCGATCATAAAAAAAAAGAAACGGAAACAAAAGAAGAAAAGGCCGACTATAGTTCGGCATTACACAATTCTAAAATGCGATTCTTCACTGAGATGGCCTCCTGTTCGAGCCGCTGTTTAGCTCGACGCTCAGCCTCCTGGGATAACCGCTCCTCATCATCCAAGCCCATGAGCTCCTGCTAGTCATCTTCCAACTTCTTCAGGGCAATTTCCAGGTCGGTCGAAGCTTGATTGACTCTGTCAGCCTCCTGAATAATCAGCTTCCTGTCAATACGGACAGCCTCAAGTGTCACGACCCGCACCCACTGTGTGGGCACGAGAACGTAACTACGCCCAGCCTACGTAGCAGTGTCGGCGGTAGAACGCTGTCCTAGGTCAATCATCTAACAATATAAAGGTACCTGTACAGTATATACACTCCGAATGGAGGTGACATAGCAATATACAGTCTCAATCACATCTAAAGCAGAATGAAAAGATAGGATGATAGATAGATAAATACTGGAATGAAAGAAAAACCACATAAATACAACCAGAGAGTCTAAGTGTCTACTGACATAACAAATCAGAACATCCAGCTCAATACAAGACTCTAACACTGAAAAGAAAGAATATATACAATATGGATCTCAACTGACAGAAATAGAAAACCTAAACTAGGGAGCCTCAGTCTCTAAACCAGTAGGTCAGGCTGGAAATCTGGGTCACACATGGCATCTACAGCTGCCCCATAGTAGGTGTCTATGCAGGCCTCCTCCTCATCCTCTGTAATATTTTCAACAGGTCCAGTCAGGACGGGAGCGAGCACAAAACATCTCACGCAGTTCATAACGAGTTAGGAAATATAAAGCATGCAATAGAGTAAAGTACATGAAACGCTGAAAGAAGAAGATATATGAAAAACAGTAGAGATTTGATAACAGGAAATATCTAAATATGATAAGTAAGACTGTAAGGAACATGTGATTTTAGAGCACAATATGGTTATATAAACGGGTTAGATTATACAATAAAATGGGACTCCTTTGTACGTGGGTGTACAATGGACATATACAATTTCTTATACAATACGATTGATCACATAACCATTTTCTAATCCCCCTCCCCAATTAATACACAAGGATCCAATTCAGTTACGTTACCTTATACAATGACTTGTATAATGACTTGTACAATGGCTTGTACAATGACTTGTACAATGGCTTGTACAATGGCTCAATGTGATACTGAGAGTACAATATGTACAATGAGTGTACAATGATAAGGTATTCAATAAATACATCATGTAAGTGAAACGCACATCACAATATGTACTTAGTGAATACAAGGAGATAACATCTCAGAAGAAGATCCATATAGTACCAATCCGTGATAATGAATCGTGTCAGCATCAAGTACAGTAATCTAGAGCAAGAATGTAAATCCATACAAGTATGAAACGGTCAGAGAATGTACTCGCCTGTATCTGAGTGTCCTATATGAAAAGTACCGTCCGAGGAGTGGTGTCTGGCTCCTAATCAGAACAGCACAAGTCACAACAAGTCTAAAATGATAAAATGAATCTCTGCTATGTATTCTACATGATTCTAGGTCGATCTAGGCCAAAGTTAACTCTTGGTCAACCCTGGTCAACCAAGAAGTCAAACCTAGGTCTAACAAGTCTAACTAGGCTATACTAAGTCTAATAATGTAGTACAAGCCCTATCTAGTCTCACCAAGCTATACCACACTACCTAGGCCTATTCTCAACACAGTATACACAAAACCTATATATAGTAATGCCAAGTTATACACAATATGTGGCATATACATGAACTGTATAACCCATCCAACCCATGGGCCTACTATCATGGCATCCCCCAATCAATACACATATGTAACCATCTATATAAAACCATATTCATATATATAGGAACATACATCACAATGTATCTATTAGCCGACAATATACAACACATTGCATTATATATATAGACACATATATTAGAGGTTTCATTAATGCACTCTACATTAGGTAGGCATATATGAAACATGAGAAATTGTATGTGGTACAACATGAATTGGTGTGTGGGTATACAAGTGCAGCTGTGTGTGTATATGAAATGAGTGAGGGTGAGTGAAGGGGTAGGTTTGAGGGCTGGTTTTGAGGCTACTATGGGACTGGGTTAAGGACAGGTAAGGACAAGTTTAGGGCTGAAATAAGTAGGTAATGACAGGTTTAGGGACTGAAATGTTTAGGGGTGTGAAGGGGGTAATGTTGGCCTGTATTGAGTGAACTAGGGACAGCCATATTGGCATGTTTAGGGACTGCTATGGCATAGTTTAGGAGACTTATTAGGACAGGTTTAGGGGTCAACATATGGGCTATTGTGGAGTGGTATTTGGATGGCTATGGGGCTATCAATGATGACAGGAATTGAACAATGATACATAAACAATTCCAGGTTGAAGGAAAACACAACACTATAATACCTATTACCAGTTAATCACATAGGAAAAAAATAGGATACATAAAGAGGGCTGTATGAGCTTACTGTCTGTACAGGAAAAGGAAAAAGGCAAAAATCATTGAGTGTGATACAGTGTAGTGAAGGGCTGTGGGTGAGAGAAAAGTGCCTGTGTGAAGAGTGTGTAAACATGTGAGGGTAGTGAGAGTTCAGTTGGAAGTTGTATACAAATCAAATTGAACATTAAACCTAAACAGTTAGATACTCAACTCAGGTATTAACAAAACCAATACTCAGATTTCTGAAATACACCCTCAGTCTACAGGTTTTCAAATTCCCAATTCTCAAACAAAACACAACCAATCATCCCCAAAATTGAACTATAGTTAGATTACAAGTAGGTGAACTATATTAGGGTATAAAACCATGCTAATAATAGTATTAATTAGGTTAATTGGGCTGCTAAAAATCAAAATGAAAAACTGGGAAAAAAACTAGAAATTAACATAGTTTCAGAAATTTGGAAAATGACAAACAATTACTGTAAATACATTTAAAATATGATTTAAAAGGTTAGTAATTATAATATACATTACATATGAGTAATACAGGGTGTTTGTGTCCAAACAAAAGGACACAAACGTGTCCAAATAACTCAGGACACAAAACAGTGCACACAGGCACTGTTTCAACACACTGCGTCGTGCACGTGTGCACGCGTGTCGTGCACCCGACACAGCATGTGTTAGGCCGCGTGCTCGTGCACCAGTGTACCCCTATACTAGAGCTAGGTCTAGGTCGACCTGCCCTGCGTCCTCGTGTCCGCGTGTCCGACTTATACACGCGTATCAGTGGCCAAGTAACTCGTGTGCACAGACATGGGGAAATCGGTGCGGTTGGGATTTCTTCCAAACTGCTCGATAAGACGAGCTAAAAATTGGTCAGAGTCATGTCAGTCACGTGTCCTAAGTGTCACCAAAATATCATCCCCAATGGTGTCGTGTCGTGTCCGCTACAGACCCCGATAGGCAGGGGAGCACTGTAGCGGTGCACACGGTCATGTGTAGCGCGTGTCTACCACAACGAATCTGACACAAACGACACGATAACCAACACAGGAGATCAAAAACGCATAAGCAAGCATGAAACTAAATTTCCTATTCAAAAACTTTCCAAAAACGAGATCGTAATCCCCTCTTGGGTATTTCGACAAACACCTAGGCCACACCCCTGATACGTGTCCAAATGGACACGAAATTCATGAAATCCGACATGACACCAATGCATACACTTAGGGGACCCCTAGGGCTTCCTAATGATGAAGAGAAATCGAAAATCCATGGAGAAATGAGAAGGTTACCTATACTTGAACTTTCAAGAAAACCCCCTTCTCAAGAGCTCTTTTCCTTGATGTCCCAATCCAACAAATCCACAACAAACTGAAATAAAACTTCAATAACAGCAAGAATAGGTGTATTAATACCTAATGGAAGAGATTTGAATGGAAAAGGAAATGGAATGGAGATCTAGGGATTAATGCAATAGGAAACAAACCTTTCCTTAAACTTGAGCTTTCCTAAGAAAGAGGCAACCCTAAAAACTAGGAGAATATTTATAGGGTGTTGTTCCCAATGATGATATGGTAGCTGGCCACTTAGTCTAGGGCTTAGGGTTTAGGAATTTGTCTTGGGCTTTGGGCTTAGTCATTAAACAAATGACTTAAAAATCACAAGTCATGGCTTGTGGTCAAATCTTTCTATTCAAAACTCAATATCCTTAATTGTTTTCCCTAACAAGAGTATGGTTAACTTAACTTAACCTAGGATCTCATATCTAGTCAAGTCCAACTTAACTATGGTTAGGTCACAAAGTCAAGCTAGTCAAAGTCAACCTAGTCAACCATCATTCAAACAATTCCAAAATAAATTCTAAAAATTCCCAAAAATTCAAATAAATCCTAAAATGACCAAAATATCCTCTAGGCTAAAATGTACTAATCAAACATCCTAATCACAATGACTAGGCTCTAGCTCAACAGTCTCTAAGGCTACACTAGTCAATGCACCAAAATCACAAGTCATGATTTAATTAGTTTAAAAATGATTAAAAATTACCAAAAATCATATTATTAATTAAATATCATAATTAAATAAATTAAAATACAAAATTTCAAAATTACCCTCATTTTAGAAAACTGGGTGTTACAAGTCTACCTACCTTAGAAAAATTTCGTCCTCGAAATTTAAAATGGCAGTAGTCCTTCTAGGTCAAACACCCCGCAATCAGAGTCTCAAACATACCGTCAGATAATCATATGCGTCTGTCCAAAACCATGATACTCAGAATCTCTGTCATGCCAGTGAGCAGGGCTACGATAATCACAGAGTCCTCAACTATGGTACATACCTCTAGAACTATGGTATTTAAAATTTTCGCATTACCGCGCACTTGGCAGCGAAAACCTTAAATTCCCATACCCGAGAAATACATCCATAGTCCGACTATATGTCCTCACTATGCCTGCTAGCATGACCCCAGAGGATTCGAAAATCTCATAATCGAGGCGACCTAGCCCATACGACTTATCTCAGAAGAAAAAAAAAGCAAAATTAAATTATGATGAAATACCAGATCAACTTATCAACAATGAAGAACAGATAAGAATAGACGGAACTGAATTTCAAGATAGGAATTTCAGAATTGAATCAAAAGAACGGAACCTGCAACTAGATCTCCAATGGCCTGAGCATCCTCGACTGTCATGGCGAAAGCTCGCCCTGGCTGGCCTCCCCTGGCCTGCTGATGATGCTCGATGAACCTCTGCTGCTGAGTCTGCAATGGTGGTCCCCTCTGCTGCCCTGCCGGAGCTCTAGCTCCTGGTGCTACCTGAGCCAATGGTGTCGGGTTCTGAGGACACTCTCGACACTGATGCTCTGCTGACCCGCAAAGTAAACACATACCCAGTCTCTTCCTACAATCGTTCCACCAATGGCCTGGCTTCTTGCAGAAGTTGCACACGGTGTCCGGCTGATACTGCACCTGTCCCTGACCCTGATACTGAACAGGCCTCTGCTGTAGCTGATGTATCTGAGCCCTCGGCTGCTGGTACTGCTGCTAAAACTGTACGCCTGGCATCGGCTGCTGATACTGTTGCTGAAACTGTATGCCTGGCATCGGCTGCTGATACTGCTGCTGAATGTGCGGCCTCTTGGCCGGTCCTCCGCTGCTGGTGCCTCCAACTGGGTCTCGCCCTCTCTTGAGCCTAAGCTCAAGGTCATCCTCTGCAGCTAAAGTGTCCACCAGGATTTCTTCATAGGTAGTGCTGCGGGCGTTCTTGGTGTAGGACTTGACCTTCTTTACCAAGCCCTTCCGGAACCTTCGGGCCTTCGTCGTCTCTGACAAGTCATCCATAAATCTGCTCAGGCGGCAGAACTCTCCTGCGTACTCCTCCACAGACTGGTTCCCCTGGACTAGGGCCTCGAACTGGGTCTCGAGGGCTTCCAGCACTGCGTCTGGAAAGAACTTCTCCTTGAATAGCTTCTTGAATGCTGCCCAAGTCTGTCCTGCTGTACCGACCCTCGGGTCGGTCTGGTACCAGGTATGGGCCAGATCCTGCATCATGCTGGCCGCTGCCTCTATCTGGAGCCTCGTCGGGATCTCAGCCAACCTGAAAATCTCCTCCATATGCTCGATCCACTCATCGGCATACAAGATCCCATTGTCCCTCGGAAGTCTCTCGGGTGCATCTTCTGGAAATCTTGGATGCCCTTCTCCCGTGGCTGGTACGGCTGCGGGGCTGCCGCTGGCTGAGCTATGACTCTCTCTACCGCAGTCATTGCCAGCTCAATGCCTCGTGTGAGCTCTACTGTCTGCCCCTGCTGCTGGGTCTGCTGACCCTCCATGTACTGCCGGAAGAAGGCTAACAGCTGAACGGCGTCAATTATCCCTGCAGGTGGCTGCTGCTGCTGAAGAAGTACATCCGGAATGACTGTGTCCTGCCTCCGAACTGGTGAAGGCATACCCTCAGCTACTGCTGCTGCTGAAGTCCCAATATGAGCAGAGGTGGCATGAGCTGTAGCCTCCCGACCCTGCTGAACTGGCTGAGAGGTAGCAGTCCCCTCTACAGTATATCCATGAATGGTACGCTGTAATTGCGTCTCCACCATCCTGAAGACAGATCAAACAAACAATTGCTGAGAATGAGTCGAAATAGCAAGGGAGGACAATTATATTCAAGGAGAACAATATCAGCAAGAGCTGAGATGGTATGAATTTGATATGAGTTTTTCCTAGTGTGATTGAGTACCTTAAAAAAAAATCCTAATCCTACTGCAGGCTGTAGTGATACTCTAGTTCGAATACTACTACATGAACTCGACCTGCATGGGCCACCACTAAAAATGTGTCACGACCCGCACCCACTGTGTGGGCACGAGAACGTAACTACGCCCAGCCTACGCCGCAGTGTCGGTGGTAGAACGCTGTCCTAGGTCAATCATCTAACAATATAAAGGTACCTGTACAGTATATACACTCCGAATGGAGGTGATATAGCAATATACAGTCTCAATCACATCTAAAGCAGAATGAAAAGATAGGATGATAGATAGATAAATACTGGAATGAAAGAAAAACCACATAAATACAACCAGAGAGTCTAAGTGTCTACTGACATAACAAATCAGAACATCCAGCTCAATACAAGACTCTAACACTGAAATGAAAGAATATATACAATCTGGATCTCAACTGACAGAAATAGAAAACCTAAACTAGGGAGCCTCAGTCTCTAAACCAGTGGGTCAGGCTGGAAATCTGGGTCACACATGGCATCTACAGCTGCCCCATAGTAGGTGTCTATGCAGGCCTCCTCCTCATCCTCTGTAATATTTTTAACAGGTCCAGTCAGGACGGGAACGAGCACAAAACATCTCACGCAGTTCATAACGAGTTAGGAAATATAAAGCATGCAATAGAGTAAAGTACATAAAACGCTGAAAGAAGAAGATATATGAAAAACAGTAGAGATTTGATAACAGGAAATATCTAAATATGATAAGTAAGACTGTAAGGAACATGTGATTTTAGAGCACAATATGGTTATGTAAACGGGTTAGGTTATACAATAAAATGGGACTCCTTTGTACATGGGTGTACAATGGACATATACAATTTCTTATACAATACGATTGATCACATAACCATTTTCTACTCCCCCTCCCCAATCAATACATAAGGATCCAATTCAGTTATGTTACCTTATACAATGACTTGTACAATGGCTTGTACAATGGCTCAATGTGATACTGAGAGTACAATATGCATAATGAGTATACAATGATAAGGTATTCAATAAATACATCATGTAAGTGAAACACACATCACAATATGTACTTAGTGAATACAAGGAGATAACATCTCAGAAGAAGATCCATATAGTACCAATCCGTGATAATGAATCGTGTCAGCATCAAGTACAGTAATCTAGAGCAAGAATGTAAATCCATACAAGTATGAAACGGTCAGAGAATGTACTCGCCTGTATCTGAGTGTCCAATATGAAAAGTACCGTCCGAGGAGTGGTGTCTGGCTCCTAATCAGAACATCACAAGTCACAACAAGTCTAAAATGATAAAATGAATCTCTGCTATGTATTCTACATGATTCTAGGTCGATCTAGGCCAAAGTCAACTCTTGGTCAACCCTGGTCAACCAAGAAGTCAAACCTAGGTCTAACAAGTCTAACTAGGCTATACTAAGTCTAATAATGTAGTACAAGCCCTATCTAGTCTCACCAAGCTATACTACACTACCTAGGCCTATTCTCAACACAGTATACACAAAACCTATATATAGTAATGCTAAGTTATACACAATATGTGGCATATACATGAACTGTATAACCCATCCAACCCATGGGCCTACTATCATGGTATCCTCCAATCAATACACATATGTAACCATCTATATAAAACCATATTCAAATATATAGGAACATACATCACAATGTATCTATTAGCCTACAATATACAACACATTGCATTATATATATAGACACATATATTAGAGGTTTTATTAATGCACTCTACATTAGGTAGGCATATATAAAACATGAGAAATTGTATGTGGTACAACATGAATTGGTGTGTGGGTATACAAGTGCAGCTGTGTGTGTATATGAAATGAGTGAGGGTGAGTGAAGGGGTAGGTTTGAGGGCTGGTTTTGAGGCTACTATGGGACTGGGTTAAGGACAGGTAAGGACAAGTTTAGGGCTGAAATAAGTAGGTAATGACAGGTTTAGGGACTGAAATGTTTAGGGGTGTGAAGGGGGTAATGTTGGGCTGTATTGAGTGAACTTGGAACAGCCATATAGGCATGTTTAGGGACTGCTATGGCTTAGTTTAGGAGACTTGTTAGGACAGGTTTAGGGGTCAACATATGGGCTATTATGGAGTGGTATTTGGATGGCTATGGGGCTATCAATGATGACAGGAATTGAATAATGATACATAAACAATTCCAGGTTGAAGAAAAACACAACACTATAATACCTATTACCAGTTAATCACATAGGAAAAAAATAGGATACATAAAGAGGGCTGTATGAGCTTACTGTCTGTACAGGAAAAGGAAAAAGGCAAAAATTATTGAGTGTGATACAGTGTAGTGAAGGGCTGTGGGTGAGAGAAAAGTGCCTGTGTGAAGAGTGTGTAAACATGTGAGGTAGTGAGAGTTCAGTTGGAAGTTGTATACAAATCAAATTGAACATTAAACCTAAACAGTTAGATACTCAACTCAGGTATTAACAAAACCAATACTCAGATTTCTGAAATACACCCTCAGTCTACAGGTTTTCAAATTCCCAATTCTCAAACAAAACACAACCAATCATCCCCAAAATTGAACTATAGTTAGATTACAAGTAGGTGAACTATATTAGGGTATAAAACCATGCTAATAACAGTATTAATTAGGTTAATTGGGCTGCTGAAAATCAAAATGAAAAACTGGGAAAAAAACTAGAAATTAACATAGTTTCAGAAATTTGGAAAATGACAAACAATTACTGTAAATACATTTAAAATATGATTTAAAAGGTTGGTAATTATAATATACATTACATATGAGTAATACAGGGTGTTTGTGTCCAAACAAAAGGACACAAACGTGTCCAAATAACTCAGGACACGAAACAGTGCACACAGGCACTGTTTCAACACACTGCATCGTGCACGTGTGCACGCGTGTCGTGCACACGACACAGCACGTGTTAGGCCACGTGCTCATGCACCAGTGTACCCCTATACTAGGGCTAGGTCTAGGTCGACCTGCCCTGCATCCTCGTGTCCGCGTGTTCGACTTATACACGCGTATCAGTGGCCAAGTAACTCGTGTGCACAGACAGGGGGAAATCGGTGCGGTTGGGATTTCTCCCAAACTGCTCGATAAGATGAGCTAAAAATTGGTCAGAGTCATGTCAGTCACGTGTCCTAAGTGTCACCAAAATATCATCCCCAATGGTGTCGTGTCATGTCTGCTACAGACCCCGATAGGCAGGGGAGCACTGTAGCGGTACGCGCGGTCGTGTGCAACGCGTGTCTACCACAACGAATCCGACACAAACGACACGATAACCAACACAGGAGATCAAAAACGCATAAGCAAGCATGAAACTAAATTTCTTATTCAAAAACTTTCCAAAAACGAGATCGAAATCCCCTCTTGGGTATTTCGACAAACACCTAGGCCACACCCCTGATACGTGTCCAAATGGACACGAAACTCATGAAACCCGACACGACACCAATGCATACACTTAGGGGACCCCTAGGGCTTCCTAATGATGAAGAGAAATAGAAAATCCATGGAGAAATGAGAAGGTTACCTATACTTGAACTTTTAAGAAAACCCCCTTCTCAAGAGCTCTTCTCCTTGATGTCCCAATCCAACAAATCCACAACAAACTGAAATGAAACTTCAATAATAGCAAGAATAGGTGTATTAATACCTAATGGAAGAGATTTGAATGGAAAAGGAAATGGAATGGAGATCTAGGGATTAATGCAATAGGAAACAAACCTTTCCTTAAACTTGAGCTTTCCTAAGAAAGAGGCAACCCTAAAAACTAGAAGAATATTTATAGGGTGTTGTTCCCTATAATGATATGGTGGCTGGCCACTTAGTCTAGGGCTTAGGTTTTAGGAATTTGTCTTGGGCTTTGGGCTTAGTCATTAAACAAATGACTTAAAAATCACAAGTCATGGCTTGTGGTCAAATCTTTCTATTCAAAACTCAATATCCTTAATTGTTTTCCCTAACTAGAGTATGGTTAACTTAACTTAACCTAGGATCTCATATCTAGTCAAGTCCAACTTAACTATGGTTAGGTCACAAAGTCAAGCTAGTCAAAGTCAACCTAGTCAACCATCATTCAAACAATTCCAAAATAAATTCTAAAAATTCCCAAAAATTCAAATAAATCCTAAAATGACCAAAATATCCTCTAGGCTAAAATGTACTAATCAAACATCCTAATCACAATGACTAGGCTCTAGGTCAACAGTCTCTAAGGCTACACTAGTCAATGCACCAAAATCACAAGTCATGATTTAATTAGTTTAAAAATGATTAAAAATTACCAAAAATCATATTATTAATTAAATATCATAATTAAATAAATTAAAATACAAAATTTCAAAATTACCCTTATTTTAGAAAACTGGATGTTACATCAAGTTCAGACTCCAAGAAAGTCAACTTCCTCTGAAGCTCAAGGATCTGCTCCTGCATGTCAGCGATCCCACGGGAGGCAGCCGCTTCCCGAGCCGTGATATCTTCACTCTCGTGGCTCAATTGATCATATCGATCAGACAGATCGTGAAGATCCTTCAGCACGGCCAGCTTGGTTTTATTCCGAGCAACCCTTGTTTTCTCTATAGTAGCGATGAGAGAACCGTGCTCCCGTTCTATAACAGCAGACAGATCAGCCTACCGCAGCACCTGCAGCTGGGCCACAGTTGCTCAGTCTCTAACAACTTCGCCTTCAAGAGCGTAGCCAGCCCTGCACCATCAAGAAGAGTCTTGAGGATATCAATTTGACCCTGGGCGCATTGCCGGGATAAGACGAAAGAGGTCCCTCTTTCCACAGCAGCCGTTATTCCCCTTTTCAAATGACGATGAAAGCTGTCAACCACGTCCTGTAATGCGTCATCCAGGACCTCTGTAAAGGACGACGTCAGAGGAAGCGTGGTCGGCAAAATCGGAGAAGTGATGCTAGAACTTGCCGCTATGGGGATAGAATTCGAGCAGAACGACGCGCGGATAGCGGATAACTCTTCCTCCGCCACCCGAAGAACCTGGATACTCGATAGGGCAGAAAGGTCGACTCTCTGGGCCGCCTGAGCAGAGGAAGAAGCGAGGACCATTGTCCCCTGCCCCGATTGTCCCATCACCGGACTTGCCGAACTCGAGCCCACAAGAGAACCATCAAGGCGGGCCGGAGGAGGAGGAAGTACTCCCTTTTCCGCCAGTGTCCCTTCGACAGAGTCTGGCTCAACAAGGTCCATCCTCGGCACGGGAGTGGCAGGACCTGCATGTCCATGACAATGATCAATCGACGTGACCCAAAGGATGTGATCATAGAGCAGATAGGCCTCATCGCAGGGTAAGATTCGACTTATCTTACCAGGGGAGGAACATGGAGGCTGCAGCTCGTACGTAGCTGACATGACCTCCTTACCCGTAACCTCCAAGTTAGAGTCAGCAGGTTCCTCTATCCCAGCCACCCCAGAGGGAAGTACGATGCGATCAACGTCATCTTGATGAAATTCAGCAATTTCAGGGACAGGTTCATTAAAGTCCCCGTCATCCCGGGTCACCACCTCGGCATCTTGAGACTCTTCTTCTTCCCCTGACACCTATAAGAAGGAAAGAAGATGATTAAAATCGAAGCTAGAAGGAAAGAAGAAAGAAGGAATCGGGAATGACTTGGTTACCTCTGACGCGGGGTTAACTTCTTCTCCACTTTCTCTTATAGTTAGCTGGCGGTGTCTGGTTACAACCAGCTTCCGGGAACGAGATATACCACCAACAAGAGAAACTTGCCTGCTACGCTTTAGAACAGGGCCAGGCGCAACGGATGGCTGATCTCCCAATATCTCATCTGACAAAATAGGCGGCTGATCCACCTCTACGTGTGCCACCGGAAGGATAGAGTCATCTCCATCATGCTCATTGCCCTCATCATCCTCAGCAGCGGAATCCAAATCTGGTACTTCGACTCTGGTCTTTCTCTTCTTGGCCCCTTGGGATCCTTCCTCCAGGCCGGTACCAATAATAAAACTAGCACCCGGGTTAAAACCGACCGGGGGCTTGTTCGCCATGATATGGTACAAAGCCGCCATGTACAAGATCTCCAGTGATGCCTTAATAGCAGGGACCGAAAAAATGGTACGGGTATGGAATGTATCATAGTATTGCCAAGCCCTGATACCATCAAGAAGGCTACCTTCAAAACCCAGACAGGAGCTGGGACTGTCTAGACAAAGCTGGCTGTATCCAAACTGTCGGGCAAACCTGCTAGGCAGATAAGGCTCCAGAAAAACAGTATTGCGGTTACGGTACACCAGATGTGCGGGGCGGATGTTACGCAACCATAGGAGCATCTGGCCGTCCAGAAGTTGAGGGGGCGCAATACCGTCAAGATGTACAGCCTCTATGTCCTTAGCATTAAAGCGAGGGACGGATACGAAAATATGGTACATATCCGCCCTCGCTAATGCCATCCGACAAGCCCACATAGTCTCATACTCCCAAGGCTCATCACGATAGTGGAAGATAAATGCGTCATCATCAGTTACACCGTCTTCAGAGCCCGGTCTCATCAAAGACGGATAATGCATCAACAGCCACCCTATCAAATAGTGATAGGGCAACTCAGTCCATTCAAAATCCTTGGTCACGTCGTGAGCGATGACCTTGGGTGTGAAGGTGCGAAGGCCACGGTGTATGCTGCACACCATGGCCGGGAGGAGAGCTAGCCTGATTCGTAAAACTAACTTCACAGCCGGAAGGATGAAGTTACGACTAATTCTCTCGATAGAACCAACTCCTCCAGAGACTACACAATTTCGCAGCCATATCATCAAAAATCCTGCCAAGAATGCCTTCTCTGACAGCTCTTGGGTATCCTGGTAAAAATAACCGAAAGAGTCGGTCTTACTCCCGAATCTGTCACTGGTGGTGGCCACCCTCTTAGCCGACGATACCAAGTCTTTAACCGCCTCCCGGGACCGAGGGCGACGGGAAGTAAGTCGACCTGAGGCATCCGTCGGGAAGAGATAGTGCACCCAATCCTTGGTGTGGGGAGCATTCCCTTCCGAGTTGTTATCCTTTCTGGCAATCTGATGACATGTGCTATAGTGGCACAATATCTCTTGGTAAAGGGCCGCGAAGCCTGGATGCCGTCTTTCCAAATCTTCGAACTCCTCATTCGTGGGAGTATACGCCTCAAAAGTTTCGTCCCCCCAAGGAAGCTTGGAGACCGCGTACATTTCGTGGAGCGCAAGCCCCATTTCCCCTGCGGGTGTATAGAAGGTTCCCGTACGGCAGTAATACATCTCCAACAGAGACATGAACAACTTCTTGTTTATGGGCAAGCCATGGCAGGTGCCCCGGATAGCATGGTAAAGGCCAATCTCACACAAAAAGGCCTCATACTTTTGCAGAATCCACATAGACAGATTGGTCCATGAAGGAATAGGATGTATCCAACTGGGGAGCATCAACCGGCCAATGGGGTAGGAGCCCTTCCGAGCGAGTTAATTTATGAAAGTATCGGCGGGTAAAAAATGTAAAATTGGGGCCCGGCACACTCAAGAAAGTACCTGGGACCAATCCCATTACAGAACAGCTGGTGTGCACCTTGCCTGCAGTCACTGACTTCAGACTGTTGTTATAATGGATGTCTCCCACAAACATCCCACTTCGGGTAGGAGTTAAAGTCTCTTCCATCTTCCGGTCCAGTGGGAGCATATTGAACCAAGATAATGGGAAATGTCGCTCCATTTGGGGGATGCGGATCGCCGTCCCATTAGAGACAAAACTATAGTTCTCCGACACCTCCAGAACATGGCTGTTCTCCACAGTCAAGGCATCCCATTAGAGACAAAACTCGAGTTGGACGTCCTGTGGGCGACGATCTCCCAACCTTTTCTTCTCCTTGGCAGCCCTTTCTTTCTCTCCTTACGTGAATCACGAATTTAGAGAAAGTATTTGATTTCTGATCAGTAATCTGGCGGCCATAGAATAGAGGATATATATAGGCTACGGCAGGGACCATGAGGAGAAATTAGGGTTAGGCCTTCTAACGGATCTGGATATCCCGTGTTCAGCCCGAACACACAATACAGGCCCATTAACAATAGCTCAGTCCACTAATGAGCTATTGTTGCAGTACCTCCCTAATCCCAAATTATGTTTATGGGCTCCTTTTATTATATGCTCGTTTGGCTCCCCATGTTAAGATATCGTATGTCCGTCGATCAAATTAAGTTACTGACAACTATATTGATTCGACATCATTTATCCTTAAGTAGTACTGCTCAACTTTATTTATCATGTCGGATATAATCCACCTGCAAGGTTTACATGACAATCCTTATGAGCTCCTTAAGGGGACATCATCAACCCGATGTATCGGGACAAGGATTCTATTTATAATCAACAGCCCATCATACATACAATATTATTACCCAATTCATAGAGGTTGTTGATCCATAATGAATCTCACTCTTTTATGAGTCAAAGTAATACACACTGCATATACATGTCTGTTATTATATCCGGATTAAGAGCACAAGCATCCATAATAACAGAGGTGTTTGTTCTCATATGTAGTCAGTACAAAGAGAACAATCTCAAGTGGTCCTGTTCAATACACACAAAGTGTACTAGTGTAAACCTATAGTCAAGATAGACTAATACCAGATTACACTACAACCTTTCCAATAGATTGTCCAAGTCCATCTAGGTTGTGAACTATTTATATACTCCATAGGGAACTGATAATATGATCTTCTGTGTGACACCACACACCATATTATCTACAATATAGAATATCAGACATTTGCATTAACACTTGCAACAAATACAATATGCAAACATTTGCCCATATGATTCTTATTCAAAATTTAAGGAAATAAGGTTACTACAAAAGTGATGCTTTTAGTATATAACCCTAACAATAAAAACGTCCAAGACGTAATGCAGCCTGCAACCATAGTCAACAATACCTTGATCAGATTCGTGACTCCGACGAAGGAGTCTACCGACATACCAGATCAAGAAGCCAAAAGACAATCGGTCAAAGGAATCTTTCTTTCGACCGAGAGACAATTGGTCAAAGGAATCTTCTTTGCAACCAAGAGACAATCGGTAAAAGAAATCTTTCTTCCGACCAAGAGACAGTCGGTCAAAGGAATCTTCTTGATTCCGATCAGAGTTCTTCGATCAAACGAATCTTTCTACTCTTTATCCTGGGGGTGGTTTCTTGCATGACTTCGATGCCGATAGTGACTGTCACGTCCTGACCCGGAATCCATCCGAATTATCGTCCTCGCAGGGGGCATGATGCCGCACGAGCCTGGAGTTGCGCTCATGCAAGACAAGATAACAAGTTTTCAAAATGGTTATATTAAATTTGATATTAGCAAATGGAAGAAACCATAGTATACGAAACAATTCTCTTTATTGATAATGAACTGAGATTACAAAGGCTTTCAATAGCCCAACTAAATTTGCCAGGTTGGCTACAACACTCAGGTTCTATCTTGCCCACAAAGGATTTCACCGTTCCATACATCATGCCTTCTATATCTCGGCCGCATCAATCCTGTTGCCAGTTCGAGCGTCAATGCGATCGTACGCTTTAAACGCTACGACATTATATGCCTCTGTGCGATCAAGCGAAGCTTTATCGCGAGCAATCTATTCGCTTCATCCTGCATGAAAGCTGGTGGGAGATCAGTATGTTCATCCTCGCATGTACTGATGAAAAGACCATCCTTCTACACCGACATTTTAGTATTTATGTCCAATCATGCAACTTAGCTTATGATCTTGCTATATTCTTCTTAGGGTCGATTTCATGGCATATTCAAAAATGGTAATGCATGTTATTATGGCAAGCATGTTATTCGAATTGAATAGACAAGTAGGCAAGCAATCTCGTGTTTGTTTCGTGGTACGACTTCTTACCAGCATAGACACACTCGCCCTTGCACTGACGCAAGGTGAATATGCCCCATTCCTTCCCTGTCATATTATAGGTCCTCTCTATGTAGGATCTATGTGTGCATGATACATACGTGCCTGTACTTTCAACCTATCGTTCCTTAACTATATGAAGGTCGTTGGCGTATCCGTGCCAGAATATGTAGAAGCATGGAAAATACTAAAGAAAGATCCATACGGCCAGGAAAATCCATGCGGCTCAGAAAGCCCATACGGCTCGGAGAGTCGTGCGGCACAAAGGACTATACGGCTCAAGACGTCCCATTCGGCTCAGAAGAGAAGACACGCGGCTTGCAAAACAGTTCTCCCCTCCTGCATTAATTACTTTGACGGCTGACAACTCTGAAAAAAGTGACAGCCCTGACACAAAAGAGGTAATTATGACTCTGTCATAATGATAGACCCCTAGGGAAACGAAAGAGATCTTTGACACAATCCTCCAAGATCCAGAAAATACCACATGGCCCTGGCACATGGATGTTTGTATGCGGCTCAAGCGAAGACTCCCCATGCGGTTCAGGATGAAGCTGCCCTATGCGGCTCAGGTCGAAACAGTCTCATGCGGCTCAAGCAGAGGCCCCCAACGCGGCTCGCAAGGATCATCTCTATGCGGCTCATTACCCATTATGCAGCTCAAATTATCATATGGTTCGAAGGTTCGGGGGGCCACTCCCCAAGCAGACCCGACACGTGGCCAGTCTTATGCGGCTCCATCCTTATGCGGCTCAATCCTTATGTAGCTCAATCCTCATAGCGACTCCCAGGACACGTGTCATAAAGCCAATCAATTTCCCAGATTTACTGCAATCAAAGATTGGGTCAAATCCCAATAATCTGGGATACGTGGCAGGAGAATAAATTAAACTTATTCATCTAGATTCGCAGACATCAGCAAATCATCATCACGAGGATTCATTCCAATCAGCATTAATTACTGATGGGATTTGGTGCAATCTACATTAAGTGGCCCAGATTCATCACACTCAAGATTAATGGTCCAGATTGATCAATCAACAGGCCGCCGCCACTCTAAGGGGCAATCACTGCAAATCCTAAATATTGCATTCCCCTTCATATAAATAGCGAGGTGCCATTTCATTGTAAGAGGACCCCTTTTTCGAGATCAGAGAGCATTAGAAGACTTGGAGAAAAAGAGCAGAGAGAGAGCAAAGAGAGCATTTCTTCAACGCCAAGCAATCTTTCGGAGCCAAGGCTGCATACCGATCGTCCAAGGAGTAAGGTAGAGCGGCCGTCGCTTTCCCGAGCCTCTATCGTCACCCGCAAGAATCTAAAATAAACAATTGTACTTAGACTGTTGTACCTAGGTTTTCGTTCCTAGGCTTTCTTTGTACAAGCGAGTTTGTAACGTGAAGTAAAAGTCTAGTCCTCCGATAATTATTCTGCTCTTTTATATTTCATGGCAAACAGAATAGACTAAAGGTGTTTCTTTTTTCTTTTCCTTTCTTTCTTTTCTCTCTTTCTTTTCTTTCTCGAATTGGGTAGCCCGATGCTTCACGGATTAGGTTGCTATCCCAAACAACCGAAGACATACCGCATGCATACCATCTTTTGCAACTTTTCACATCTATAATCGGTTGCTAGTCGTCTTACAGATGTGCGCCCATCAAAGATTTTATCCCTCCTAGGTCGAACAGTTCCAGTGCCCCGGTGTACCCGTTCGGAGGGAATATCCCCTTGACCATGCAATTTTCTCAAGTCAATTTGACCATGCAACGCACTATTTTTCAAAAAACAAAACATAGTCTTGAGTCCGAGACTCAGACTTTATCATCTTGTATTTCTTCCATTAACTTTCTATAGTCTCACATTTCATACTTTATTTCAATGTTCAATGGCATCATGCCTTAACTCAATATTCGTCAACTGAGCGACTCGAAGGTCCCGAACACCTTTTGAGGCATCATGCCACATCTGACAGTTTCATCACCTACATGCCACAACTGTTCTCTTCGCAACGAAGCCATCTTTTATGATTCTAGTGCACGTAGGCACGCTTTGACATGATTGTTCTCATTTCTTCGAGCCGTTCATGCGATGCACACCTCGATACCATAATTCTATGTTCTTAGCCTTAATGTACAATGTTTATGGCTTGCACGCTAGGGTGCTCGCCTTCAAAATTTTTCAATGTGCTAGCCTTTCTAACTCGTGTACGAAGGCACAGAATGGCTCGTGTACGAAGGCACTCGTCGAATACAGTTATCCCATATTCTTGCGGCTTGCGCACCGAGGCGCTCACCTTTGCGATATCTAATATTTTATAGCGACTCATGCATTTGATACACGTTTCATTTCAATTGTTCTAACTAGTGTTCGACGCACACTATGATTTATCTTTCGATCGGACCACGCCCGTGGCATCGATTGGTTAACTTAGCATACAATGATACATTCTTACTTAGGCATGAAGTAGTAAAAAGAAGAGTCAATCCTCCCACCTTAAGCCGACATGCCTTGTTGTTTACCGAGTCGATGCGACTCGATTTCATATCTTTGTTACACGACCAAATCTTCTGACTTAGCCATTCGAACACTTCTTGTTTTATTGAACTACTCGATCGATTTTAGCCTACCATGCCCAAGTCCCAGCCCGTTGCAAGGCGGTGGTTTGGGTTTTGCGGACCCGTTATGAATGAGGCAAAATGTCGACCTCTAATATTTCAGGATAAACTGATAGCTTGCACATGAAACCAACTAAAATCAATACTTGCATCGATTCGGACTTGTACCTTGGTTGATTCAATTTCTTAGAATCTTCGAGCCGACTCAACGCACTTATCCTTCGGGGCAATGCAGCGCTTTGCATCGATTCAACTCGATGCATTCTTTGGGACAATGCAACTCTTCGCATCGACTTAGTTCGATACATTACTCGGGACAACGTAACTCTCGTATCGATTCGCATCGATACTTTTCATTTGGTCAACATGACTCTTTGAGTCAACGTCTCAGCGTAATGCGTCGGGCGGAGCGGGGCATTACAGAATATACCACTCAAAACAAGGTTCGTCCTCAAACCAAAACCAATACTCCAATTAAGTATTTTATAGATCATTTCACGATCTCGTCCCACCAATGTTGTTCATTTTTACACTATCTTGCAAGCTTTTCATTAACATTTCAAAGTCCTACCTGCAGCTCGATTTGAATTTTGTATACAACTCGATTTGGATCCGTACCTATATTTAAGGTGTTCCAAAGATATATGTATTTCGACCAAGTCCAGTGGTAGCAAATTGGAATAAAGCTGACAGGTAATTTCAATCCTATGCTTGCTATCTCGTACTCCCTATCGGACTTATCTTTGGCAACTATTCTAAAAATTCTATCGATACATATATTCAATATGTACGTGATTCATTCAATAAAGTCACTACAAGTGACGTGATTCAAAATCACATTTCTCGTTTTGTATGTTTCGTATGGACTATCAATCCTATACGTTGCGTCGAGCCGTCGCACATCTGATCGCAACGATCCTTCGCAACGCCTTTCGTTCAAAGTCGCCGCCCAACTATTTCCGAAGTCTGGCTATGCAACTTATATCGATACAATTTCCTTATCAACATTCGGGACTACGTCCGCTAGGTTACTTACCTAGACACCGTGCTTAAATTCTTCCGACGCAACTTTAAATTGATATTGCACAAAGGCCACAATCTATACGACACAACAATTTACATCGAGGCGATGATGCTCAAGGCAACAATTACTTTGACTCAAAGTCTCTATGATGCATCTTTACGTTCGATTTCTAATGAGTAGGAATTCACTAGCCAAATTTTTAACTTATCCGTCTCGCAACATTGAATATAATTTCGATTCACGCAAGCTCAATTGCAAGGTAAATCCAAATCTAACGACATACCTCATAAGTCATTCTCTTACCATTTGCGCTCGTACATAGCACGATTCTTAAAATTGCCTAGACTTATCATCAACATGCACCACGTTATATTATTTATCGATGCAATTTCATATACGATATCGCATGGGTCATCTTATGGTCTGCAACATTCAATTTGATTTGGCGGTCAAGTCTTCTAGGGTCAGCTACCCTGAAGCTACGTTCAATAATTGTGGATCATTAACGAAGGACAGTTTACTACGAACCATGCTATATCTTATTTCGGAGCCAAATTACGTTCCGACGATTTCTATGCGACTACCCAATTTCGAACAAAACCATTTCTATCGGCGCAACTGATGCGCAACTATCCTCCGAGTAAATTCATGCATTACCGTCGATGATTCTATAATTCATAAAGCATCTCCTCGCATTGAGTTTGAGTCTATCTTATTTGCGGTCGACACACGAGATGCTATACGCATCGAAAAATCGTCGATGACTTATAGTCTCGTCTTGATCAATCACAAAGTTTATGATCAACAAGTTCGTTTATTCTAGTATTATTATTTACAAAATTTTGATAAAGCGAGGCACACTCCATTTTGTATTCATTGTGCTTACGTTTCCTTATGTATCGATCTTGATACGTCATATCAATTTCGATAGCGTAAGGGTCAACTTTGATTCTGTTTCAACGTCGACAACTTGCATTGTATACGTCCAAGTTCTCCACAAACATTTTCGTACGTCTCGAATCGTTTCTCGATTCGTTGCATTCCGTTATACTTTGATCGCGTAACTGAGTTACCGATTATCCAACATCGAACCCTCGAGTTATACGATTACGTCCTCTAAGTTTTTGTGTGTTTCAGTCATACTCAAATGAGTTTTGTCGTAACATAACCAACTATCTCTTAGGCACTATTTACCCGCATCAACCAACTCTTCACCGAAGTCGCACATCATGCGATCCGATTATAATTCGTCTCGCCTAACATTTCTATTGAGATCGCAAGTCGTGCGATTCGATTTCGATTCACCTCGTCCAAAATTTCTATCGATATTGCAACTCGTTCGACTCATTTGTAAGTTCAAGTTTTCCTTTCCCGTCGATCCGATTATTGCTTCAAGGCATAATCGTTCTGCTAGTCTCGATCGTTCGACCGACTTATAAATTTTTGTCCGACGTATCATTCATTGATACGAGTATCCGTCCTATTGTTCCAATCGATTATCGAAGAACACTTGTATCAACATACCGTCATACAAATTTCCAATCGAGTTTCAGAACTCTCTCATCCGTTGCGGACAAACATTTCGCAATTCTCACATCGCGTCGATGGAATCTATCACACAAGTGGTATATCATATACCAATCAGAATCGAGTCATTCATCGCATACGTGGTATGGCATATACCACTCAAAAATCAAGTCATTTTCCTTACATCATACTCGGTATGAACCAACAATCTCTTCCGACTCACAATTTTCGTAGTGATCGTGCTTGATCACAACCGTAACTTTGATTAAATCAAAATTTGACACAATTCGGCTAATGTGTACATTCGCCAATACAAGTTCAAGTTCGGTACACTGTCGAACGATTCGTTTCTTATCGATTTATGATTACAGTTCTGTCCATTACACATCATGTAACAATTTATTTCTAATATCCGTTGCACTTCGTGCAGCGATTACTTTGACATGCGTTGCACCACGTGCAACGATTTACTTCCGACACGCATTGCACATCGTGCAACGACTTATTTCCGACATTTATTACACCTCATGCAACAATTTATTTTCGACATCTGTTGCACCTCGTGCAATAATTTATTTTCGACATTCAAAGTCAATACTCAAATCCGTCCAACACATTCGATATTGACTTATCACTTTCATTGCAACGCACATTCACAATCAACTCGTTGCACTTCCTGCAACGTATTATTTAAGTTTCCGCATTGGTGCAACCAATATTCACAACCCATTGCACTTCATGCATCATTTTATTTCTCATTCAACATGTTATATTGCAACAACAACATTTTAAATCGCATTTCATAATTTATTGCACTTGCAGCAACTAACATTTCATGGCTCATTGCATTCAATGCAACGAAACATTTCACGACTTTCTTCGCAACATCATGTAAATTCGAAGTAATTGCGGCAACGTTACCCGACTTTGTACTAGACTTATTGTATGGAACATCCAGTGCGACATCAAGTAGAGTCAAGAGTGATTCAATTGGTGGTGGGCAACTATTTGGAATTGAAACAAAGCAAACGTCCTGATGAAATTGAGCCTAGAGCTCTGATACCAATTTGTCACGTCCCGACCCGGAATCCACCCGAATCATCATCCTCGCAGGGGGCGTGATGCCGCACGAGCCTGGAGTTGCGCTCGTGCAAGGCAAGATGACAAGTTTTCAAAATGGTTATCTTAAATTTGATATTAGCAAACGAAAGAAAATAGAGTATACGAAATAATTCTTTTTATTGATAATGAACTGAGATTACAAAGGTTTTCAATAGCCCAACTGAATTTGCCAGGTTGGCTACAACACTCAGGTTCTCTCTTGCCCACAAAGGTTGTCACCGTTCCTAAATCATGTGTAATACCCACTTTTCAAAAATGAAGATAATTTTGAAATTTTGTAATTATAATCATTTAATAATGATATTTAAATCATATTGTGATTTTCGGTAATTTTTAATCAATTTAAAACTATTTAAAATATTGAATTGTGATTTTGATGGTTAACTAGTTAAACCCTAGTTTTGCTAAGCCTAGAGACTAACCATGACCAAGGGAGCCTAGTCATGTGATTAGGATGACTAATTACAACTTTTTAGCCTAGGGGTATTTTGGTCATTTTGATAATTTTATGAAATTGTAATTTATATTAATTAAATATTGTGCTAATCCTTCAGTTAAGCCTTAACCTAGAAGTTTAACCTAATCTAGATTAGTCTTGAGGTTAGAATCATGGTTAGAACATTCCTACTAAGTGCCAAGGTTAGTAATATCTAGATACTATTGTAGTATGATATTTTTCTTAAGATATTTGTAAAAAGAAAGCCTTAGGACTAAATTGAACCAATATGAGGACTTGAAATTGGGTGGAGAAGCCTTAGCCACCCATCTACATCTAAACCTAACCCTAATTCATTTTGTGGCAGCCACAAGTAGTAATCCCCCCTATAAAGTATCATTTAGTAGCCCCTTGCCTCTTTTAACACCTACAAAGAACCCTAATTTGGTCTTCCCCAAATTCCTCTCCCTTTATCCAAATTGACCCCAAATTGAGGCTACTCTCTTGCATTGAGATTCACAACAATAGAGGATGCTAAGGGAGGCTAACTAGCAAGGATTTGAAGTGAATTGACCATTTCATTTGGAGAAGAACACCTTTCCTTTTTTATTTTTTATTGAGATTTCCTCTCAATAGGTAAATGCCATAAAACCTATTTAAATTTCAGTTTCTTTCCATAGATGCATTCATTTAGGGTTTCCCTAGGTGTAGTCCAAGTTTGGTAGGAATTCGTGTCCATTTCGTGTCCGTATCGGACACGTATCGGTATTTTTGAATAGGTGTTTGATGAAATGCTTGATAGGAATTAATATTGTTAATTTTGAATTCTATTTGAAGGGATTTATAGCCCTATATGTGAGGAACACGAAACCCTAACTCTGAGCTCATATCGAGCTGTGTCCGTGTCTAAAATGGACACGAACTCACTGCACGAGGACTCGGTCGAGTGCCCTGCTACCCGTGTCCATTTTCACACAACACGGTTAGACACAGAATTTTATGGGGGGTGCGAGCAAACACTGACAGAACGCACACAAAATTTGAGGAGAAACCATCGAGTGGTTAGGGAGAAATCGAGGCTGTACTGTCTCATGCTCACTGTGTATGCGCACAAAATCACGCTCTGATACGTGTTGATTGACATAACACGACACAACCTAGACACATATCAGGGTGTTCAGTCCCTAGCCCTATACCCGGCGAACACGTGTGCACAACCACGTGGATACTGGGACACTGTGTCGTGTCCACGAGGCCTTGAACTGGTCGCACGACACAGTGTCTGGGCATTTCTGATACTGTGCATGTTTAATTCATTTGGGATACTTCGTGTCTACTTATGTGGACACAAATTCATCCCCCTGACACCCAATCATATGCACTTCATGTTGGCACCCTCAATCTTGCATTTGATTAGGTTTTCGATGGTGTTTGGGTTTGGAATTTGGTCGAGTTCATCAATACATTGATACTGGTACTTGAGTTTGGGTTTTCTGATATTTAATTTTGTTAATATATATATAATTTTGTATGTTATATACATGTTGTACATGAGTATCACATTTTTGTATGTTTGGGGTTTGATTTTTGTAAAAATTACAATTCAATTTAAGACTTTATCTATGTATCAGTAGATGAACTATATATATTATATGATTAACTATAAACTGAGTATTAAACCCTGAGATTAGCTCGCAGCAGCAGCAGGTTGTTAGTGAGGGATTTGCATGTATCAGTTGTAAGTTAGTGAGCGAGGGACTAGGGTGGACCTGTGAGTGAAGTCTAAGTTAGTTTGTAGAGTGTCATTGTATTTGCTAAGGTTAGTGTCCAGTTGAGAGGTTAGAGGGTAAGCCTAGCTAGTGATTTGAGTTTATGGTCTGTGTGTGTGTGGACAAGTTAAATTAGGACTGAGTTTTTGTTCAGCCCCCAAGGATGTTCAGTCCAGTTAGGGATTTACCTAGTAGCCTAAGGTTAGAGTTTTACCAGTCTAGAGTCTAAGGTAGTGTTACCAAGGGTAGATTGGTATAGTATTGAACCATGATACTCTAACAATCTTTTTAACCTAGAAACATAAGTGTAAGTTCCAAAATCCTAGAATTGACCAATGATTGACCAAATTGACTAGAGTTGACCAAAAGTCAACATTGAGTCTATATGTGACCAATTGACATAGCTTGACTAGAGATTGACTAGAGTTAACCCAAAACCCTAAAAGTTTGACCTAGTTTGACTTGAGGTTTGACCAAGAGTTGACTTTGACCTAGATTGACCTAAAATCATGTAGTTTGCATTGTATCTTTCATTTACCTTGTTTGATTTCATCATAACCTATATTCCTCTGATTAGGACATTGTGACTCCGTTGCAGATATCAGATATTACACTACTCTTTTCAGAGTGTCAGGCGAGTACATTCTCTGATAGTTTTTTTTATTTACTTGTCAATTACTGTACTTCAGTTCTAGTTAGTTCTATGCGATCCTCTGTTACGACACGTATTGGCTTTCTGAATTCACGCATGCAATATACATACTTTACTTGTCTGGCCCTACTATTCGAACCACCTATTCGCATCTTCATGTGCTGGTTGGACTTGTATTCGTCTTATGTGTTGGATTATGGATTCATTTGTATTAGATTAGGCTGGAAAATACTGATTAGACATGTAGACATTTTTTACTATTCGAATCCCCCCTCTGTGAATGATATTCGTACGATAGCCATCCCTCACCTGATCAGTGTGTGGTGTACCGTATTAACTACAGCCGTTTACATGTCGATCTCGGTATTTTAAAACACACTTGGAGAATTAATTTGAATCATTGTTAGAATATCATGTGAATTATTATTTGCACCACCTTACTCGAATCACCTTATTAGAACAATGATTAGAAACAAATTCGACTCATACTGTACTGGAATTACATTAGACTCACATTGAGATTTACACTTGACTCTTATAGTACTGTCTGGACTTATATCATGTTACTCTTGTTCAGCTAGATCTTATTTTACAGTCTTTCTTGCCATGTTTCTCCTCTTATTTTGTACCTTACTTTCCTTGTACCTTAACTGTTCTTTACATCATCACCTGAATATAAACTGCCATGTTTATCAATACAAATGTCTATAACTCTTTATAGTTCTCTGTTATTTACTTAGGATTTCTAGATGAGTTGTGCTTGACTGGACCTGTTGAAAATATTACAGATGATTGCCCTGAGGACATTTGCCCTACTTGCCTTGGATCAGGAGCTGGCTTAGCTACCTTTGGCCCCGACACTCAGGAGTGATCGGGAAACTACCTAGTAGACTTCCTTTATATTCATGTTTAGAACTTGAATTGTAATAACTTGAGATATTGAGTTTATATTTAAGTTTGTTTGAGATATTACTATTTAGTAGTTTATATTTGTTGTTGTTGTTTAGTCTTTAGTTATAAAATTCTGTGTTATCATATCATGCTTAGACTGTAATTGAGATTTTATTATATTTATACTTGTCCTCCGTTCGGAGTTGAGATTTTGACAAGTACATTATATAATTGCGTGAGTTGTTGTTTAGATAGTAACCTAGAACAACGTTCTACCGCCGACACTGCGGCCTAGGCTGGACGTACCCACTTTTCGTGCCCCTACACTGGGTGCGGGTCATGACACGTTTTTAGTGGTGGCCCGTACAGGTCGAGTTTATGTAGTGATATTCGAACTAGAGTATCACTACAACCTACGATAGGATTGAGAGATAGGTTTTGAACGGAGAGGTACTCAATCACAGTTAGGAAAAATTCAGCTTCAATTCATGCCATCTACACATCTTACTGATTTGCCTTCTTTGAAATAAACTGTCCTCTTTTGATTATATCGATTTCTGCTCAGTATTGGCTTCCTTGTTTGATCTGTCTTCAGGATGGTGGAGATACGATTACATCGCTCTGGTACAGCAATTGCTGGAGAGGGGTCTGCCACCTCTCATCCAGTACAGCATGATGCTGGGACTGTAGCACCTTCTGTTCCTGATCAGACAGGAACAACTACAGCCTTGGGGGGTATGCCTCCACCTGTTCGAAGGACGACCCCAGTTATTCCTGAGGGGTTTCAGCATCAGCAGCCACCTGCAGGATTGGTTGATGTTGTCCACCTGTTTTCCTTTATGGAGAGGATTCTGGAATCCTACCAACAGCAGCAGCAGCGTCAGACTGCCGACTTCCGTCAGGGTATAGACGAGGCTCACCAGCTGGTCCGGACGACAGTGGAGATGGTGACCATCCAGGGGCCAGCACAGACACATCAATGCCATAAGAGGACGCCGGGCATCCAGGAGTTTCAGAAGATGCGTCCGAGGGATTTCCATGGTACATCGAGGAGATATTTCGGCTGGCAGAGATACCAGTCTGACTTCAGATAGAGGCGGCAGGCAGCCAGATGTAAGACCTGGCCCGCACCTGGTACCAGACAGACCCTCGAGTGGGAACCGAGGGACAGACTTGGACAGCCTTCAAGGAGCTGTTCAAGGAGCTGTTCTTCCCAGACGTAGCACTTGGAGGCATAGAGGCACAATTTGAGAGCCTGGTTTAGGGGAACCAGACAGTCGGGGAATATGCAGGAGAGTTCTGCCGGCTGGCAGATTCATTGAGGACCTGAACGAGAAGACAAAGGCGAGGAAGTTCCACAGAGGTTTGATCAGAGAGGTTCGGTCATTGACTAAGAGTGACCGTGATGCTACCTTCGCGGAGATCTTGGCAGGAGCTATGGCGGCAGAGGACGACCTGGGGCTGAAACTGAAGAGAGGTCGGGACTTTCAGGGATCCAGTAGCAGCGGAGGCCAGGCCAAGAGGCCTCACGTATAGATTTAACAAATGCAAACACCAGTGAGAGTACACCTGGCACAGCATCAGCCTAGAGGACAGGACCGCAGGGTGCCGACTTGTGCTCACTGCAAGAGGGCAGGGCACGTTTGGGAGACTTATTATAGGAGGCAGAAGGTTTGTCTGTTCTGTAGATCCGCCGCTCATCAGGTCAGGGATTGCCCTACTACACCCTCATATGACGAAGCACCGGGTCAGAGAGAGGGAGCTAGGCCACCTGTGGCGTAACACCATGCCCAGCACCAGAGGGGTGGAGCTTTTGCACTAGCGGTCGAGGAGACCGACGCTGCAGGTGATGGGTTAGCATGTTTGTCCTTCTTGTTCTTCTTCTCCATCTTCATGTGTAATTTTCATTAGTACCTGTCATGATATTCTTGTGATATGCTAGGTAGCGTAGTTATCATGTTCAAGACTGTAGAATCACGACCTATAGGACTATGATTGCATGTTATCTATTGACCTTGATTGTTGGGGGTTTGACCTAGAAGGGGGTACGATCATCTTAATTTTGAGGACAAAATTCTTCTAAGGAGGGTAGACTTGTAACACCCACTTTTCAGAAATGAGGATAATTTTTAAATTTTGTAATTGTAATCATTTAATAATGATATTTAAATTATATTGTGATTTTTGGTGATTTTTAATCAATTTAAAACTATTTAAAATATTGAATTGTGATTTTGATGGTTAACTAGTTAAACCCTAGTTTTGCTAAGCTTAGAGACTAACCATGACCAAGAGAGCCTAGTCATGTGATTAGGATGACTAATTACAACTTTTTAGCCTAGGGGTATTTTGGTCATTTTGATAATTTTGTGAAAATTTTTTTATATTAATTAAATATTGTGCTAATCCTTTAGTTAAGCCTTAACCTAGAAGTTTAACCTAATCTAGATTAGTCTTGAGGTTAGAATCATGGTTAGAACATTCCAACTAAGTGCCAAGGTTAGTAATATCTAGATATTATTGTAGTAGGATATTTTTCTTAAGATATTTGTAAAAAGAAAGCCTTAGGACTAAATTGAACCAATAGGAGGACTTGAAATTGGGTGGAGAAGCCTTAGCCACCCATCTACATCTAAACCTAACCCTAATTCATTTTGTGGCAGCCACAAGTAGTAATCCCCCCTATAAAGTATCATTTAGTAGCCCCTTGCCTCTTTTAACACCTACAAAGAACCCTAATTTGTTCTTCCCCAAATTCCTTCCCCTTTATCCAAATTGACCCCAAATTGAGTCTACTCTCTTGCATTGAGATTCATAATAGTAGAGGATGCTAAGGGAGGCTAGCTCGCAAGGATTTGAAGTGAATTGACCATTTCATTTGGAGAAGAACACCTTTCCTTTTTTATTTTTCATTGAGATTTCCTCTCAATAGGTAAATACCATAAACCTATTTAAATTTTAGTTTCTTTATATAGATGCATTCATTTAGGGTTCCCCAAGGTGTAGTCCAAGTTTGGTAGGAATTTGTGTCCATTTCGTGTCCGTATCGGACACGTGTCGGTGTTTTTGAATAGGTGTTTGATGAAATGCTTGATAGGAATTAATATTGTTAATTTCGAATTCTATTTGAAGGAATTTGTAGCCCTATATGTGAGGAACTTGAAGCCCTAACTCTGAGCCCATATCGAGCTGTGTCTGTGTCCAAAATGGACACGAACTCACTGCACGAGGACTCGGTCGAGTGCCCTGCTACCCGTGTCCATTTTCTCTGTAGACACAACACGGTTAGACACAAAGTTTTATGGGGAGGTACGGGCAAACACTGACACAACGCACACAAAATTTGTGGTGAAACCATCGAGCGGTTAGGAAGAAATCGAGGCTGTACTGTCTCGTGCCCACTATGCACGCGCACGAAATCACGCTCTGATACACGTTGATTGACACGACATGACACAACCTAGACACATATCAGGGTGTTTAGTCCCTAGCCCTATACCTGGCAAACACGTGTGCACAACCACGTGGATACTGGGACACTGTATCGTGTCCACGAGGCCTTGAACTGGCCACGCGACACAGTGTCTGGGCGTTTCTGATACTGTGCATGTTTAATTCGTTTGGGACACTTTATGTCTACTTGTTTGGACACAAATTCATCCCCCTGACACCCAATCATATGCACTTCATGTTGGCACACTCAATCTTGCATTTGATTAGGTTTTTGATGGTATTTGGGTTTGGAATTTGGTCGAGTTCATCAATACACTAACATTGGTACTTGAGTTTGGGTTTTCTGATATTTAATTTTGTTAATATATATATAATTTTGCATGTTATATACATGTTGTACATGAGTATCACATTTGTGTATGTTTGGGGTTTGATTTTTGTAAAAATTATAATTCAATTTAAGGTTTATCTATGTATCAGTAGGTGAACTATATATATTATATGATTAACTGTAAACTGAGTATTAAACCCTGTGATTATCTCGCAGCAGCAGTAGGTTGTTAGTGAGGGATTTGCATGTATCAGTTGTAAGTTAGTGAGCGAGGGACTATGGTGGACCTGTGAGTGAAGTCTAAGTTAGTTTGTAGCGTGTCATTGTATTTGCTAAGGTTAGTGTCCAGTTGAGAGGTTAGAGGGTAAGCCTAGCTAGTGATTTGAGTTTATGGTCTGTGTGTGTGGACTAGTTAAATTAGGACTGAGTTCTTGTTCAGCCCCCAAGGATGTTCAGTCAAGTTAGGGATTTGTGAGTTGGTTTAGTTTTGAGATAGATTAGGGGATGTTGTAGTTCAGTTGGTTGAGTGAGTTATATGAGTTACTTGAGTATAACCATTTGATACCTCTTTGTCCTAAACACCTAGTGTTAGCCTTTACCATTCCAGGTTGCTGCATTGTTCATTTCTATGTTAAGTTTTGCAATACATTATATAGACTAAATATATATACTATGGTATATGAATATGTCTAATGTATGATCTGTATGTTAGGGGATGAGAGCATGTATAGCATCCTACTAGCTAAGGTATAGGCTAAATACCTCAGATTCTAGGTAGATGGATTTACCTAGTAGCCTAAGGTTAGAGTTTTACCACTATAGAGTCTAAGGTAGTGTTACCAAGGGTAGATTGGTATAGTATTGAACCATGATTCTCTAACAATCTGTTTAACCTAGAAACATAAGTGTAAGTTCTAAAACCCTAAAATTGACCAATGATTGACCATATTGACTAGAGTTGACCAAAAGTCAACATTGAGTCTATATGTGACCAATTGTCCTAGCTTGACTAGAGTTTGACTAGAGTTGACCCAAAACCCTAAAAGTTTGACCTAGTTTGACTTGAGGGTTGACCAAGAGTTGACTTTGACCTAGATTGACCAAAAATCATGTAGTTTGTATTGTATCTTTTATTTACCTTGTTTGATTTCATCATAACCTATATTCCTCTGATTAGGACATTGTGACTCCGTTGTAGATATCTGATATTATACTACTCTTTTCAGAGTGTCAGGCGAGTACATTCTCTGATAGTTCTTTCATTTACTTGTCAATTACTGTACTTCAGTTCTAGTTAGTTCTATGCGATTCTCTGTTACAATACGTATTGGCTTTCTGAATTCATGCATGCAACACACATACTTTACTTGTCTGGCCCTACTATTCGAACCACCTATTCGCATCTTCATGTGCTGGTTGGACTTGTATTCGTCGTATGTGTTGGATTATGGATTCATTTGTATTAGATTAGGCAGAGAAATACTGATTAGACATGTAGACATTTCCCACTATTCAAATCACTCCTCTGTGAATGATATTCGTACGATAGCCATCCCTCACCTGATCAGTGTGTGGTGTACCGTATTACCTACAGCCATTTACATGTCGATCTCAGTATTTTAAAAAACACTTGGAGAATTAATTCGAATCATTGTTAAAACATCATATGAATCATTATTCGTACCACCTTATTCGAATCACCTTATTAGAACAATGATTAGAAACACATTCGACTCATACTGTACTGGAATTACATTAGACTTACATTGAGATTTATACTTGACTCATATAGTACTGTCTGGACTTATATCAAGTTACTCTTGTTCAGCTAGATCTTACTTTACAGTCTTTCTTGCCATGTTTCTCCTCTTGTTTTGTACCTTACTTTCCTTGTTCCTTAACTGTTCTCTACATCATCACCTGAATATAAACTGCCATGTTCATCAATACAACTATCTATAACTGCTTTATAGTTCTCTGTCAATTACTTGTCATTTACTTGGGATTTCAAGATGAGTTGTGCTCGTTCCTGTCCTGACTGGACCTGTTGAAAATATTACAGATGATTGCCCTGAGAACATTTGCCCTACTTGCCTTGGAGCAGGAGATGGCTTAGCTACCTTTGGCCCCGACACTCAGGAGTGATCGGGAGACTAGCTAGTAGACTTGCTTTAGATTCATGTTTAGAACTTGAATTATAATAACTTGAGATATTGAGTTTGTATTTAAGTTTGTTTGAGATATTACTATTTAGTAGTTTATATTTGTTGTTGTTATTTAGTCTTTGGTTATAAACTTCTGTGTTATCATATCGTGCCTAGACTGTGATTGAGATTTTATTATATCTATACTTGTCCTCCGTTCGGAGTAGAGATTTTGATAAGTACATTATATAATTGCGTGAGTTGTTTAGATAGTGACCTAGAACAGCGTTCTACCGTCGATACTGCGGCGTAGGCTGGACGTACCCACTTCTCGTGCCCCTACACTGGGTGCAGGTTGTGACATCATGCCTTCTATATCTCGGCCGCATCAATCTTGTTGCCAGTTCGAGCGTTAATGTGATCGCACGCTTCAAACACTACAACATTCCATGCCTCTGTGCGATCAAGCGAAGCTTTGCGACGAGCAATCTATTCTCTTCACCCTGCATGAAAGCTGGTGGGGGATCAGTACGTTCGTCCTCACATGTACTGATGAAAAGACCATCCTTCTACACCGACACTTTAGTATTTATGTTCAATCATGCAACTTAGCGTATTATCTTGCTATATTCTACTTAGGGTCGATTTTATGGCATATTCGAAAACGAAAAAAATGTTATCATGGAAAGCATGTTATTCGAATTGAATAGGCAAGCAGGCAAGAAATCTCATGTTTGTTTTGGGACGCGACTTCTTACCAGCATAGAAGCACTCGTCCTTGCACCCACGCAAGGTGAATACGCCCCTGTCATATTATAAGTGCTCTCTATGCAGGATCTATGTGTGCAGGATATACGTGCCTGCACTTTCAACCTATCGTTCCTTAACTATATGAAGGTCGTTGGCGTATCCGTGCCAGAATGGACTAAAGATGTTTCTCTTTTCTTTTCCTTTCTTTCTTTTCTCTCTTTCTTTTCTTTCTCGAATTGGGTAGCCCGGCGCTTCACGGGTTGGGTTGCTATCCTAAACAACGGAAGATATACCGTATGTATACCATCTTTTGTGGCTTTTTACATCTATAATCGGTTGCTAGTCGTCTTACAGATGTGTGCCCATCAAAAATTTTATCCCTCCTAGGCCGAACGGTCCCGGTGCCCCGGTGCACTCGTTCGGAGGGAATATCCCCGTGCATGGGAGATTATCGCAATTTCCTTAAGTCCATTCGACCATGCAACACACTATTTTTTAAACAACCAAACATAGTCTTGAGTCCGAGACTCAGACTTTATCATCTTGTATTTCTTCCATTAACTTTCTATAGTCTCACATTTCATACTTTATTTCAATGTTCAATGGCATCATGCCTCAACTCAATGTTCGTCAACTGAGCGACCCGAAGGTCCCGAACACCTTTTGAGGCATCATGCCACATCTGACAGTTTCGTCACCTACATGCCACAACTGTTCTCTTCGCAACGAAGCCATCTTTTATGATTCTAGTGCACGTAGGCACGCTTTGACACGATTGTTCTCATTTCTTCGAGTCGTGCATGCGATGCACACCTCGATACCATAATTCCATGTTCTTAGCCTTAATGTACAATGTTCATGACTTGCACGCTAGGGTGCTCGCCTTCAAAATCTTTCAATGTGCTAGCCTTTCTAACTCGTGCGCGAAGGCATGGAATGGCTCGTGCACGAAGGCACTCGCCGAATACAGTTATCCTATGTTCTTGCGGCTTGTGCACCGAGGCGCTCGCCTTTGCGATATCCAATGTTTCATAGCGACTCGTGCATTTGATGCACGTTTCATTTCAATTGTTCTAACTAGTGTTCGACGCACACTATGATTTATCTTTCGATCGGACAACGCCCGTGGCGTCGATAGGTTAACTTAGCATACAATGATACATTCTTACTTAGGCATGAAGGAGTAAAATGAAGAGTCAATCCTCCCACCTTAAGTTGACACGCCTTGTTGTTTGTCGAGCCGATGCGGCTCGATTTCATATCTTTGTTACACGACCAAATCTTTTGACTTAGCCATTCGAACACTTCTTATTTTATTGAACTACTCGATCGATTTCGGCCTACCATGCCTAAGTCCCAGCTCGTTATAAGGCGGTGGTTTGGGTTTTACGAACCGTTACGAATGAGGCAAAATGTCGACCTCTAATATTTCAGCATAAACTGATAGCCTGCACATGAAACCAACTAAAATCAATACTTGCATCGATTCGGACTTGCGCCTTGGTCGATTCGATTTCTTAGAATCTTCGAGCCGACTCAACGCACTTATCCTTCGGGGCAATGCAGCGCTTTAAATCGATTCAACTCGATGCATTCTTTGGGATAATACAACTCTTCTTATCAACTTAGTTCGATGCATTACTCGGGACAACGTAACTCTCGTATCGATACTTTTCATTCGGTCAACACGACTCTTTGAGTCAACGCCTCAGCATAATATGCCGTACGTAGCAGGACATTATAGTGAAGGCTCTGAATGGACCATCTTTTTCACCAGCTCTTCTTCGGTGGCTAGAGTAATGACTGCCTATGTCACTAACGAAGAACAAGATGCATCCTGCTCCGGTAGTCAGGAGCAGAGGATCGCCTCTTTAGAGGCCAACTTGGAGAACATGAACAAAATAATGGCAGGTATGCATGCTACAATTGTGGCACAACACATTGTTCTACCAGTTGTGAATCCGATTCTAACCCAAGAACACATAGCAGCATCTGTCCCAGCTAATATTGGTCTGGGGGTACAGTCTTCTCACAACGCTACCATGCCAACTCCAAGTCATTCTGGTGCTGGGGGGTGGTGCTTATCATGTAGTCCCGCCTCCTAATACATCGAACCAATCTACTGCTTCCCAAGCATTAGGGGATACTAATGAGACAGTGAAGTTTCTACGTAGCCAGTTCGAAGCTTTCAAGTAGAAGGATGGTCTGGAAAAGTTGGGAATCAAGCAACCCTACCCTATAGAGTGGAAGGAAGTTCAGTTTCCACCTAAATATAAGCCACCAACCATCATGCCGTTTGACGGCAGTTCATCTCCAAGTCAGTACCTCAATCATTTTGAGGTGATGACTGATCAGCTCCAGCCGAAAGATGCTCTACTTACTAGAGTATTCATTGGGTGCATAGCGGGTGCAGCCTATGAATTATATCGTAGCTTGCTAGATTGTTGCGTAACATCTTTTGCAAAATTCAAGCAGATATTCCTGGAACGATTCTATGAGGGAATAAACGACATGACTATGTCGGCCCTTATCAAAATCAAGCAACGGCCTAATGAAACTGATGAACGTTTCATTGAGCGCTTCCGTCGAGAGGCACTTAAAATGCCTCTGGGTACTCTAGATGCACTGACTATTGATACTTGCAAATCAAACTTGTTACCTATAGTCAGCATGTGGACTGGACCCACACAATTTCAAGACTGGGCCTCCTTTATAGTAAGTGTCAGGGCAACCGAAGATAGTGCTGACAAGTTCAAACAACTAGGCATCCAGATGCCTAATCTTGACAAAGATGAACATCCTAACCGCGGTGGTCGTCAAAACAACTGCAAAAACAAGAAAGCTTTAGCCATCAATATGAAAGGCAAAGAAGCTTTGGCTGTTAATGTGGGTCAATCAACACCTACTATGATGATACCTCCACAAAGAGTAGAACGTCCTAAGAAGGAATATTCCTTTGACGAGGATGACATCATGAGCATATTTGATTGTCCGATCAAAAGCAACAAGCTTCAACTGCCCGAAGCAAAATGACCAGACAAAGTAGGTAAAACTGACAATCCTAAATACTGTGTGTATCACAACTTCATAGGGCACCCGACTAGGGCGTGTTACGTGCTCAAAGGAAAGATCTATGAGCTGATTAATGCAGCCGCGATCACTCTCCAGCAGGATGAAAAGACTGTCACTGCTAATGTCGTCTCTCTGTAGTTCGACGACTTTTTTTCTCAACTTTTGCAGGATGGAGTCGTCCCTATCCCGAAGGCCACTCTAGAGATCGTCAACCTTCCCCCAACACGAAGTGACAGTCTTGTCCCTCTGTCAACCGACAAAGGGAAATCATATGGATCCATCCTGATTTGGTTGCTGATTTTGAGACGTCTGCTTTGTCTATAAAATCCAGAAAGACAACTAAATATAAGTCATGTCACATGACTTCACTAGGCGGTCATCATCTTCCACCTCTAGATGCTTCCTTCATCCCGATGACTGATTCACTTTCTTCTTCTAGGATAATACTATCAAAACCAGAAACCAATTACCAGCCAGCATTCCATCTATACAGTCAACAGTCCCGTAAACTGATAAAAAATATGGGATATGATCTGCAAAAAACCCTTGACTTGAATGATGGAAAGGGGTCCCCTATACCTCTCTACATTTTCAACATAACCAGCTCCGTGTTGGCTTAGGATTCTGGAAAAATCCTTTGTCGCTTCAGAAGAAGTCCATGAAAAACAAGATTCGGATGAAAAACTGCAATATGGTTTCCTTCTCACCAGCTCCAGAAGAGGAAGCCATGACCGGTACCAGATCTGGGAGGTTCTATCTTAGAGACTATCCAGAAGGACAAAAGAATGCCATCATTCCTCCTCTAGTCTCTGATACCACACTAGCATCTTCTTCTCCTGCTGTCAATGTTCCATCAGTTTCATCACCTCCAATGGAACCAACTCCTCCCAAACCAACATCTGCTGACAAAGGCAAATAGCCAGTTCGCTTCGATAAAATATTGAAAAAAACTCTACCTCTTGGACTTGAAAAGCCATACAACTTTGACATATTGGCTCAGCTAGACAATACTCCGACAAGGTTATCAATCTTTGAGCTCCTTCGACTCTCGAAAGAAACTTGAGAAACACTGAACGAAGCTCTGATGCAAGCCGGCACTTGTCTAGAACTCCTCAAGAAACCAGAGGAGGAACCTGTGGCTTGTTTTTACTGTCATAGTATGATGGAGCTGATCCCCAACATCATCTTCACGCAAGATGATATACTTCTGGAGGATAATCGACATGACCGACCTCTCTATTTCACGGGATATGTCAATACAATGAAGGTAGATCGTATCCTAATTTATCCCGGATCTGCACTCAGTATCATGCCGAAGACTTTATTGGGTGCGCTAAAGATCCTAGTCCATAATCTCTCTGCAACGATCAATACTATTCTGGGATTTAATTTTGCGAGAAGTGAACCACTGGAGAAGATTCGCCTGAAAGTTCAAATCGGCAATCTTCACACGTAAGTCACTTTTTATGTGATTGACAATCATGGCTTCTACAATGCTTTGTTAGGAAGACCATGGTTGCATGAACATAACATTGTGCCATCAACTCTTTACCAATGCTTCAAATATGTGGATGACAATGGAGAAGTCCGAAAGGAAGTGGCTGATCTTAATCCCTTTCGAGGCGTCAAAGAATATTTTACTGACTCCAGGATGTACAAAGAGGAGTTCATGAAAGTTGTACTAGCCATGGACATTGAGGAGGATCAGAAGGACAATACAGATAATGTCCTTGTGATTCCGGTCAAAGGACACACGTCTCTTCCTTCGCCTTCTCAGACGCTGACCATACATCTCTCCTCTCATGCTAAGTATCCTATTGCTGAAAAGATGGAGCATAGGGAGATCACCTCTTCTGAGCCTCTTGTTATCGACCTTCATCATAACAAACCTTTTCCTTCTCCTTTTCTTCCTCTGGTCATCAATATTAGCAAGCCATCGGCTAAGATCAAGAGCCATATTGTAAATGATGATATAATTATCAATAAAGTAGCATCTCCTTTGTAGTATACTGATGTCAACTACTATGCTCGATGTTATCTAATTTTTTTGGATAACTTCGAACCTCTTACATCAGGAGCAGTTCAACCTCTCAAAGACGAAGTATCACTTGAACCAAGACGAGATTCATTCTTTCTAGTTCCTTTTCGGAAGAAAGATGAACATCCCATCCTCTTCAGCAAAGGATTGAATCAAAAGGCTACGTTCGATAGCGAGACTAAAAATGACGATAATGGGCAACTTCAGCTACGTCGTTACAGTCAACAATCAAAGAACATCATTCAGAAGATGGGCTACAACTTCAAAAATGGCCTCAACGGACGCAAGGGAAGGTGAACTCCTATTCGTATCCCTGCTCCAAAAGGGAAGTCACTACAATTCTACAGCAAAACAAAGCATGGGTTGGGCTACACTTCGTCGATCATGACCCAGTCGCTTCTGAGTCTAACAAGGAAGAGCAATCTAATGCTTCCGACTCTGTTTCATGGGATTCAGACACCAGTGTAGGGCAAGTCCATCGAGTAACTCTATCTTCCAATATGGTAACTGTCGAGTTCTCGAAAGACGACGACGACTTTGCCGAAGCCCCTAAATCTGATCCTTGGGCACAAAGGATGGATACTCAATAGGAACTTCACTTCGAGCAAAGTGAGCCACCTACCGAAGATCAGTTGGTTCAAGTCGATGTCGGGGACGAAGCCTCTCTAAGACCAATCTTCATCAGCAAAAGTCTCCCTGAAGCAGATAAACAAGAACTGATTCAGCTTATTAGGGAATACATTAACGTATTCACCTGGAGCTATGAAGACATGTCGGGATTGGATCCCCAGATCGCTACCCACATGCTCAACATTCTATCGAATGCAAAGCCAGTTAAGCAACAACAGCGTCAATTTTGACCTGACATAATGGACGTCATAGAAGCTGAAGTCAAGAAGCTCATCGCCTGTGGCTTTGTCAAAGAAAAACAACATCCTGACTGGGTAGCTAATGTTGTCCCAGTTATTAAGAAAACAAAGAAAGTCCGAGTCTGCATCGACTTTAGAGATCCTAATGAAGTTTGTCCCAAGGATGAGTTCCCTCTACCGATTACTGATGTCATGATCAACAACACTTGCGGGTTTGAGGGGATGTCTTTTATGCATGGATTCTTCGGATATAATCAAATCAGGATGAATCTTGAAGATGAAAAACACACATCTTTCTGTACTCCTCTAGGAGTCTACTGCTACACAGTCATGCCATTTGGTCTTAAGGACACCGGTGCAACCTATCAACTAGCCATGAGCACCATCTTTCATAAACATTTACGAAAGACATTCGAATGCTATGTCGATGATATTGCTATCAAAAGTCGTCTAAAGGAATATCACATCCAAGACTTAAGAACTATCTTCGATCTAATGCGCCAAAATCAACCCAAGATGAATCCCACCAAGTCATTCCTGGTGGTCTCTAGTGGCAAATTTCTTGGATTCGTTATTACCTCTAAAGGTATATACGTTGACCCTGAGAAAAAGCTATTCAAGAGATGCATCCTCCACGCAACCTAAAAGAGCTACGAGGATTCCAGGGACGGTTCGCGTACATCAGGAGATTCATCTCAAATCTCTCTGGACACTGTGGACTGTTCACTCAACTAATGAAGAAAGATGTATCTTTCATTTGGACTGAAGAATGCCAGCAAGATTTTGAAGACATAAAGCGGTACTTGATGAACCCTCCAGTTCTAGTGCCTCCAGTCACAGGAATACCCTTCCTGATGTATGTCCGGGCAATAGATCATTCCTTGGGTGCCTTGCTAGCCCAGAAGAACAAAGAGGGTCATGAGCAAGCCATCTATTATCTCAGTCGTATAATGATCGGTGCTGAACATCGATACAGCCCGGTAGAAAAAGAGTGTTTAGCCTTGATGTTCACCGTACAGAAAACACAACATTATATCACGGGCCAAACCATTCATGTCATCTCCAGAGTCAATCCTCTTCGAGTCTTGATGAAGAAGCCAAGTACACTCAACTCCTATATATATATGTATATATATATATATATATATATATATATATATATATATATATATATATATATATATACACAAACATAAATATATATATATATATATATATATATATATATATATATATATATATATATATATATATATATATACACACACACATATATATTTTTTTTTTCACACACGCACACACACACACACACACACACACACACACACACACACATATATATATATATATATATATAAAATATATATATATATATATATATATATATATATATATATATATATATATATATATATATATATATATATATATATTATTGATAAAAAAAATTAGCACTACTATTCATTGTGAACAATAGTATAGGATATATATATATATATATATATATATATATATATATATATATATATATATATATATATATATATATATATATATATATATATATATGTATCCTATACTACTGTTCATTGTATATATATATATATATATATATACAATGAACAGTAGTATAGGATACATATATATATATATATATATATATATATATATATATATATATATATATAACCTATACTACTGTTCATTGATAAAAAAAATTAGCACTACTGTTCACTGTGAACAGTAGTATAGGTTTGCCCAACCCCCTTCCTATATTTTCCGCTGAAGCTTCTTATTCCTTCCGCTCAAAGATTAACTAAGATTGGAATCCCAATCTTAATAGATATTAGCAAATCCTACTTCAAATCCCCAGCCTAATCTTCCTCTAATCCGACCTCATCCCCAACCCAAAGTCAGCATAACCCATGTCATACTCGGATTCTTCCCGAGTATATAAAAGAATCGGCTGTACCGAAGTTAGGGAGAACCGCATCTGAAATTCCACTCGTGAGAGGAAGCCCCTTTTACCCAGAGCCTTCGTCGACCCCTCACGAGCACCCAACCACCGTCGACCACCCCAAGACCATCGGCGTCGACAGAACCTGCCAGAAACAGAGCACCCGCTCTGTTAACATCAACCGTAAGGTACCCTACTTCATCCCCTAATTTCTTTGTGTATACTTGTCACGCCCCAGAACCAGAATACTGGAGAGCGGGGGCATACATAGCCAGCTACGTATAATAAAATGGAATCCATCCCACCATACAGTCACAGCTGTCTAGATATATGAGGGTTTAACTACAATCCATCAGTCTCCTATGGTCAATAACAAGCCTAGTATCTCAATCACAAGCAAGTAAGTAAATGTCACAAGATGTAAGATCACCAAATATACAATAGTAAGGCGTCCCAAATATTACATATTTAGCTGATCATGAAGCTAGTCGTTACAAAATATGAGGACTAGCAAAAGTTTAGTCATACATGATCAACCCTAGGTTGCCAATCATGTTACAGCCCGTAGGCAGACAGTAAGTAAAAAATGTACACGAGCTAACACTTGCTCGGCGGCTAAACGCCTTAAAAGAATAATTTTACAATAAAGTGGGGGATCAAAAATAAACCCACTCGTTGCCCTGGTTACGTCTAGTCGCCACCATCGGGCTGGAAAGTCGGTTGATCCTCTGGAGCTGCTCCAAAATCTGGCCATACAAAACCAGCTGGGTCAGACCCCAGAAAGAGCAAGTACCACAAAGGAAGCTTCACTTAGGAACTAAAACCAGCAATCATCACATAATGTAAATAAATAACAGAACTGGAATTATATAAACATATCTGGATGATATACGATAAGATAACCATAGAACTATTCTGATAACCAGGTTACAACCCATAAACCAAACAAGGACCGGGATTGTAACCCTTCATCTGAACGGAACTTGGTTTTCCATAATTTATCGGCAAGATAATATAAGAAAATCAGGACATGTAACGATCTTGTACAGGATCAAGACTAGACAAATTATTCTCCATTCAATCAATCACGGCCAAGCAATGAGTACGGCTTGATACTTTAACTAACTAGGGTTATCACAGGCCTAGTTACTAACAAGATACAGCGAGATATTCCACAGCCACAAGCCCTGCAGACCATCCAGGTTACCCAGGTCGAAAATTAGGGGTTGAATTCAGGTGGGTACATCGTCCAGGAAACGCATGTACCCTTAGGTAGCTTGAAGGGTGCAACACATGACAGTATGCTGGAAATGTGCCCTATTCGACGGCAGGCTACAGATCCCAAGCGCGCCCAGGTAACGGGATTGCCTGTAGCTGGGAGATCTCTTTATGACTAATGTATTAATCTAGTTATTAGCCCTAGTCCATTTCAGTAGGTACTCCTGACCGTGGTACTCAATAGTCCCATCCTAGACATGATGCAAGACAGGACTGGATTATTTGTACAAGCACAATCGTCCACGGTGTCCGGGTTAATTATACAGGTTATGTCATGTCAGGTAGCCGTCGCAACAGCTTATCAACATATATCATGTCCGGTTATCAGGTCAAGTTTACTTGTCAGGAGTGCGCCACGACGGGCCATATCAGGTCATGCCAGGTCACTTGTCAGGAGTGCACCACTACGGGTCACTGTCGTATTCAGGGTACATGTGCAGGACAGTATAGTGCAAGCATTCAATCAGGAGATCCAAGTTATGCTGAGGTTATAAGACATGGATTAACAATAATAGTAATAATTAAATAGCAGGGCAAGGCACAGGAAGGAGCCCTGCGGCCCAGGGTCACTAGAACTCATGCGGCCAATAAGGAGAGCGCATACAACTTGGTAAGGACAGGGGCATACGGCTAGAAAGGCAAGGGCGCATGCGGTTAGGGAGGCAAAGGCGCATGCGGTTAGGAAGGCAAGGGCGCATGCGGTCCCAAAAAGTTGGGTCTCATGCGGCCAGCGGAAGGGTGGGCTTCATGCGGCTAGGAATGGGTGAGCGCATACGGCAGACGGAAAGCAAGCCTATGCGGCTGTGCAGATCGAAACTCCATCCGGCCAATAAGGGAGTAGGCTTATGCGGTTGAGGGCGAGTTGGACCTCATGCGGCTGGAAATGGACTGAGGACTTATGCGGTTAAAAAATTCATATTCATGTGGCTAAATGTGGCGGGCACCCATGCGGCTGCATAGGCAAGGGGGCACATACGGCTAGAATGGTTCAGGATCTCATGCGGCTCAAAAGTACGAGGGTCTCATGCGACGCAAGAATGGGAGTAAGCTTATACGGCCAGAAGTTCTTCCAGTCATGCGACTGGAGGAAGAGATATCCATGCGATTTAGGAGGACACTTGCCACATGAAATGTTCATGCGGTCAAGTCTAAGCACAGTTCATCTTCTCCAAAATTTCGAAAAGAAGAACACCATGAGAGCCAAGTTCTCAAGCTCCATAACTCCATCTTCCGGAGCCCAAATCCGAACTTCCATAGGTCAAAATGGGATAGAACAAAATTCTCTACAACATGGAACCATCAAAACTTAGAAATAACAAGATTAAGTAGATCAAAACCCAAGAATTCTGAAAATAAAGTAAACTTAGATCTATAAGAATCTAGCCATGGAAAGTGGAAATGCCAAGTACTAAAGTAAGTTAAAATGCTGTAAGGAAGAGAATGAAGCAATAAAATTGGAGTTCCTCCATGAAGCAAGTTGCACTTACCTAGACCTCTCTCTCCCTCTCTCTGGTAGGTGAAAATTAATGGTGGGGAAGAAGAAGATATTAATGAAGAGAGAGAAGGAGAAAGGGTTAATAAATACTAATGGTGGTGGTAGGTAGGGGATTCACCCTTAGTTCATAATAAACCAAAGCAAACCGAGCCAAGCCGAACCAACCTAAGAAATAACCAAGCTAAGAAGGAAGCTAAGCAAGGGATCATGCAATACAAGATAAAATACGTACACGTATTCTAAAAATACGTAATATGAACCACATGTATTACAATACTCAATCGATTTTGCTTCTACGAGATCCTATAGAAAGCCTATGGAACCCTCTTCGAAACCCTTCAAAGGGATTTTGACATGACCTTCTTGATCGACCGTAAATTCGATGCAAAGTCGAATAAAATTCTGCCCAAAATAGAATATTAAAACAGCCTAAGAACCCAACTTAGAAGCCAAATTCTAGATCATATATTAGAGTTTTCGACAAACTAATTAAAAACAATCCAAGACAATATATACGAGATTAAACATACCTGGTAGTTTTACTTTTCAGTTAGTATGCATGAAGTTATTCAATGTCAAAGTTAGAGGAAAACTATTGTTAAAAACATTAAAATTCAGAAAACTTTTCCCGATACGGCATGTGCCCCGACAAACTAGGCGACGAGGTCACAAACCATATACATCGAAAGACGCGTATGGATGTTGTCGACGTGTGGGAACTGGCGAAACTCGATTTCATTGCGTGTGCACGACGAAATCAGTGTGTATCCGTCAAGATACCCTCGTATCGACCTTTTCCAAACTAGGCCATAACTTCGTGTATAGTCGTCGGTTGGAGACGAAACTTGTGCCAACAAGACCGTATCAAAATTCTGGTCCTGTGTGCCAAGTTTGGTCCGATCCTGAGAAGGTCGACCGGAATGCATATTTGGTGGGCCCGTGACCCGATCCAAGGGACAAAATTGTGCACGGCCCGTCGAAATCTAACTTTGGACATACGATTGGGTTCTTTACCTCAAACCAGACCCGTAGACATGTAGTTTGATGACTTTAGACACCATAGATACTGGCATGCATTTCGATGTAAACGGGTCCAATGACGGACATCATTTTGACCTAAAATTATGATTTTGCCCCTGTGTCCAGAATTAGACTTTTGGACAGGCATTTTTTAGACATATCTTTTACACCAGGAATGTTCTTGATGTTTGTTTCAGCATCCAGAGTCGTTCGTGGATTGTGACTTTTCATTGCTGACGTGCTTGACTGTTGGATTGCCATTCCCGTACCACCAGGCAAGATACCTTGCCACTATACTCTGTGATTACTCAATTTTATTTTTTAGTTATCTATATTCACTTTTATTTATATACTGCATGGATTATATTACTGTGCGTCGAAGTCACACTTGGTTGCAAGCGACTGAATCGGTCGTTTTACTTGCTGTTATATTATTTTCTTGTATTGACTTAGCTTAGTAACCACCCATTTGATGATGAGGTATTGGTATATTTCATATGGGCTTGACATATGATTATCACGAGTTGTGAGTAACGTGTAGGACATGTATTTGCCTAGTCGGCTAGCCATCGATACGTATGAGGCGTACGACGGTTAGGAGTAACTGCCAATAGAATTACATGCTAGTGGACTTGGCAGTTACTAGAGGTTCATATGAGTCATGGATGTGACCCTACTAGGTATTGGGTGGGGAGAACAGTTTCCTTAACGTATGGGCCACGTATATATGCACTCTTATTTTATTGCCGGAAGCTCCGCTGGAGATACGGTCCTGCTACCCCGGTTCCTGATCCTGCTGGCCTCTGACATTTAATAGATGTCATGCTTTGTGGTCTCTAGTATCCCATAAGGGACCATACCGATCCCATTATAGCCAGAGTGCCCATGCGTTGAAGGTCTGTTCATAACTACATTATCACTGTAGAACTGTTAGTCACTCTATTGTATGCATCACTTTATTTTCTATTATATATCACAGTTTATACGGCATATTAGTTTTTTGTATCTTGTTACGTCCCTTTGAGGACCTGGTTCTCTCTCCAGGGTTAGCCGATTTTCCACAGGAGTATGGTTTAGCATTGGATCCTTCCTACATCGATGATGAGGCATCTCCCACTGACATCTAGTTCGACTTATACATTAAGACTTTTAGTGGACATCTTTATATTTCTTTCCTTTCTATTTTGTGGAGGTTGGACTCCGATCATTTGAGACTCTTGTTCATAGCCGTTTGGAGTGGGTATGCCCACCCGGCTATCTCTTTGATGCACTTATTTATTCTGGATTCTTATTTCTTTTGTGTTGAGCTGTGGATAAGATGTAGTTTATTTATATTCTAGCATGATATTATTATTATTATTATTATTTACAGCTTATGTATGTATATGAGAATTCCATATATTGGAGTATTCTTCGTATATGTGCAACTGGCATGCCTACGTACTTGGTCCTAAGTATTTTGGGACTGGGCGTTACATATTTTTGTGGTGGCCCATTGTAATGCCTGTAGTTCGTATTACGTATTTTGGTATACGTGTACGTATTTTTGACTCGTATTTCGTATTTTCCTGCATGGTTATTTTGGCATGTCATTGGTTATGGCTTAGCTTGGTTCGGCTTAGCTTGGTTTGGTTTGCTTGTGGGTTCATCATGAACCAAAAGAAAACCCCTACCTACCACCACAACTACCCTTTATTAACTCATTTCCCCTTTCTCTCTCTTTATTATTCTTCTTCTTCCCTATCATAACTTCTTCAACCACCAGGAGAAAGAGAGAGAGAGAGCTTAGGCAAGTGCAAACTTGCTTCATGATGGATCTCAAGTTTTATTGTTCCATTCTCTTCCTTACTTGATTCCAAGCCTCTTTAGAACTTGGCATTTTCCATTTTGATGGATATTTTCTTATAGATCTAAGTTTATATTATTTTCGGATTTCTTGGGTTTTGATCTACCAAACTTCATTATTTTCATATTTTGATTGTTCCATGTTGTAGATAATTCAATTTCATGCAGTTTTGGCTTTTGTTTCGCTAGTTTTCGACTTCGGATGAGAAAGTTATGGCCAAAACAATTTCTGGTCATTTCTATGTTCATCTGCAGCATGAACAGCATGTCGCAGTTGGCGCATATGATGTCTCTGTTGACGCATGTCGCAGTTGACGAATATGATGTCGCTGTTGGCGCATGTCGCAGTTGGCGCATATGATGTCTCTGTTGACGCATGTCGCAGTTGACGAATATGATGTCGCTGTTGGCGCATGTCGCAGTTGGCGCATATGATGTCTCTGTTGATGCATGTCGCAGTTGACGAATATGATGTCGCTGTTGGCGTATGTCGCAGTTGGCGCATATGATGTCTCTGTTGACGCATGTCGCAGTTGGCGCATATGATATCGCTGTTGAGCCGCATGAGCCGCATATCGCAGAATAGGCCGCATAGTGCCTGTTTTGGCTATTCTATGTCTTATTTGCACGATTTATGGTCAGAAATTCTCCCAACTCCCAACGTCATAGTTGTATATCTTTCCCTTGGCTTCAAGAATATGTCACTAGTTGTTTTATGCAAGTTTCTCCTATTTATGATAATATGAGAATAGAATACGATAGTGGTCCACTGTGGCGCACTCTTAACAAGTAAACTGGCATGATATGTCTCGACATGCTGTTATGACAGCTAGCCTGACATGATAAGTATGAAAGACTTGGACACCGTGGACGATTGTGTTTGTACAAATAAACTGGTACTGTCTTGCATCATGTCTAGGATGGGGATCCCTGAGTACCACGGTCAGGGTTACCTACTGAAATTGACTAAGGCTAATTAACTAGAATGATTCAGTAGTCATGAAGAGATTCCCAGCTACAGGCAATCCCGTTATCTGGGCGCATTAAGTGGACTTGTAGCCTACCGACGAGTAGGGCATATTTTCAGCACACAGTCATGTGGTGCACCCTTCATAAACGGACATTCGACCCGGATAACCGGATGGTCTGCAGGGCTTGTGGCTGTTGGGATAATCTCATTGCATCTTGCTAGTAACTAGGCCTGTGATAACCCTAGTTAGTTAAAAGTATCAAGCCGTACTCTTGATTGGCCGTGATTGATTGGATGAAGTTTATTCCAGCTTAGTCTTATCCTGATCCTGTACAAGATTGTATCAGGACATGATTTCTCGTATCGATAAATGATGGGACACCAAGTTCTGTTCAGGTGAAGGGTTACAACCCCGGTCCTTGTTTGGTTTAAGGGTTGTAACTTGGCTATCTGAATAGTTCCATGGTTATCCTATCATATATCGTCCTGCTTATTGTGCCTGCATTAACAATAACGACCGGGGGTCCAGTTCTATTCAGACGAAGGGTTACAACCCCGGTCCTTGTTTGGTTTAAGGGTTGTAACCTGGCTCCCGGAGCAGTTCTGTGTCCTCTCCTCGTTTATTGACTTATTGCTCCCCATGTCATGCTTGTCATGTTTTACCTTACTTCAATATCGTGATTATTTATACCGACATTAACAATAAAGATCAGGGGTCCAGTTCTGTTCAGGCGAAGGGTTACAACCCCGATCCATGTTTGGTTTAAGGGTTGTAACCTGGCTCCCGGAGCAGTTCTGTGTCCTCTCTTCGTTTATTGTCCTCATTGTACCAATAGTATTTGAGACGGGTTTCTATTCAGGTGAAGGGCTGCAACCCCGGTCCTTGTTTGGTTTAAGGGTTGTGACCTGGCTACTTGAATGGTTTTCTCGTACTCAGTTTACTGTTGTTATCTCTATTATTATCAGTTCTTTAATTATTATTTATCTTTATTATTCTATTGTGATATGCTGGTTTTAGTTCCTAAGTGAAGCCTCATTTGTGGCACTTGCTCTTTCTGGGGTCTGACCCAGCAGGTTTTGTATGGCCAGATATCGGAGCAGCAACAGAGGATCCACCTGTCTTCCAGCCCGATGGTGACCACCAGGCGTAACCAGGGCAACGAGTGGGTTTCTTTTGTCCTCCCACTCTATTTGTAAAATTATTTTTTTGAGGCGTTTAGCCGACGAGCATGTGTTAGCTCGGTTGCATCTTTACTTACTGTCTGCCTACGGGCTGTAACATGATTGACAAGTCCTAGGGTTGATCATGTATGACTGAAACTCTTGCTAGTCCTGACATTTTGTACGACTAGCTTCATGATCATCCGAATATGTAATATATGAGACGCCTTGCTATTATATATTTGATGCTCTGACATCTTGTAACTGTTACTACTTGCTTGTGATTGAGACAATAGGTTTGATCTTGACCATAGGAGACTGATGGATTGTAGTTAAACCCTCATATATCTAGACAGCCGTGACCATATAGTGACGTGGATTCCATTTCATTATACGTAGCTGGCTATGTCAGCCCCCGCTCTCCAGTATTCTGGTTCTGGGGCGTGACATGGTTTTAGTGGTGGCCCATGCAGGTCTTGTAAATCAAGATATGTGAGGGTTTACTGAATAGATGTCTCAATCAGTATTCGCCCTTGATCTTTGCTCGTATCTTCTGAATCCCTGAAAATCTTGACCTGATCACATGCTTGTATCGTTGATCTGTCCTGGTCCTTCCTTATTGTTCCCTATGTCGTCTTCTTCAGCGGCATTGTTCCTGGACCTACCGATCAGCAAGGCGGAGCACCTCCCGCGGACCAGCAGCAACCTGGAGATCAAGTCCAGCATTCAGGAGTAGCCTCCAGAGTCATGCCTACCGAAGGAGAACCACCAGTTCAGCCCATCCAGCCTGCAGAGCCTGATGATGGCACTTTGGTGGGTCTCATCAGGTCATTATTAGCCTCTCAGGATCGTCGAGGAGATGCCTTGCACCAGGCGGTGGCAGACGCTTTGACCAGAGGAGGTCATCAGGGTAATAGCACGGCCAACAGCTTCAAGCGCTTGAACCCTCCCTTCTTCGACGGCAGTGAAGATGCTATCGCTGCAGATGCGTGGCTTCAGGACACATAGGTGATTCTAGAAGCAGCCAGGACTCCAGAGAACGAGAAGGTGGCCGTAGTGCGCCTGCAGTTACTAGATCTTGCCCGCAGCTGGTGGACAGCGCAGGCCGATGGATTAGTGGCCCCTATTTCATGGGCAGTATTCAGGGAGAGATTCCACACCAAGTATTTTGATGCTGTAGCTCGGTATGATCTACAGACGAGGTTCACCAATCTGAAGCAGATGGGCAGGACAGTCGACGGATATGCGATCGAGTTTTCAAGGCTTAGTCGATTTGCTCCCACCTTGGTAGCAACCGAGTTCGATAGAGCCCAGCGGTTCCAGCAGGGGCTCCATTTAGAGATCTTATTGGCAGTGGAGTAGTTTGAGCATCAGACTTTTGATGCAGTATTGAGAGCAGCTAGGAGGCATGAGTATACATCCCAAAGGATCGTGGATAGGACCGGAGGTCGGAAGCGATCTCACGGCCAGATGAACCAGTCATCAGCACCAGCCCCGGCAGCCCGGGCTTTGACCATTGGAGCTCCGAGGCGGGCAGCCTTAGTGACGTCGGTTCAACATTCTACCCCAACGCACCCTCAGCAGCAGAAGCAGAAGCAGTCTTCCGCAGTGGGATGTTCACACTGCGGGAAGCCAGGACATATAGTATCAGAGTGTCGCAGAGCACAGGAATTGTGCTTGGTTTGTGGTGCCCCGGACCACAGGGTTGGGAATTGCCCGAACAGAGGGAGTTCATCCGCCTTCTCTAGTCCTTCAGTTAGAGGACCAGCACCAATCCAGCAGCAGCAGCAGCTGCAGTACCCGTTCCCGAGGCTATTGCCGATGCAGGCCCAGGTATTCCAGCAGCAGAGGCCGCAGCAGTATGCCCAAGCCCTGATCCAGAGCAGGCATAGGAATTTTTAGCAAAGAGGACCCGCACCCAGAGGACATGGTCAAGTGCTGGCTTTGACCATGGGAGAAGAAGGAATAGCACCAGACGAGGTGGTAGCAGGTACTATTCTCGTCAACACCTTTCCAGCTTCAGTATTATTTGATTCTGGTGCCTCGCATTCATTTATGTCTGCACGATTCGCGACATGGGTAGGATTGGAGCCCGAGTCATTATCAGTAAGGCTCAATATACTTACTGGTAACGGACTTGTGGGGGTAGATAGAGTATTTTCCTCGTGTCGGATCGTAGTTAGTGGTAGAGAATTTCCTGCTAGATTGATAGAGTTTCCGATGGCCGATTATGATGTGGTCTTAGGGATGGATTGGTTGAGGGACCAGTATGCTAGGATAGACTGCCACATTGGCAGGATTATTTTTAGCATTCCAAGCGAGCCGGAGTTTTCCTTCTCTCGAGGCGAAGTTGAACCTTCTCCTCCAGTATTGCGGATGGCAGTAGCAGCAGTACAGTTACCTCGGATAGTCGAAGAGTTTTCGGATGTTTTCCCCGAAGAGCTTCCAGGGATGCCGCCAGAGCGAGAGATCGAGTTTACCATCGACTTGATTCCCGGGACAGCCCCAGTGTCAGAGAGAGTCTACAGGATGGCGCCGTCAGAGCTAGAGATATTGTACAAGATGATTGAAGAACTCCGAACCAAGGGATTCATTCGTGCTAGTGGATCGCCTTGGGGAGCCCCGATGCTTCTTGTGAAAAAGAAGGATGGTACGTCTAGATTGTGTGTTGATTATCGTACCTTGAACTCAGTGACAATCAAGAACAGATACCCTCTCCCGAGGATAGATGACTTATTTGATCAACTCAAGGGGGCAGCAGTATTTTCGAAGATCGACTTGCGGTCAGGATACCACCAGATCAGAGTCAGAGAGCAGGACATCCCGAAGACAGCTTTTAGATCTAGGTATGGACATTGGGAGTTCCTTGTGATGCCATTTGGAGCAACCAATGCGCCGGCTGTGTTCATGGACCTCATGAATCGCATCTTCATGCCTTATTTGGATCAGTTCGTGATTGTGTTCCTAGACAACATCCTGGTCTACAGCAAGAGCGAAGCGGAGCATGAGCAACACCTCAGAGTTGTTCTTCAGATTCTCAGAGAGCACCAGTTGTATGCCAAGTTTAGTAAATATGAGTTCTGGCTCGATCGCATTTCATACTTGGGTCATATCATCACCAGAGGAGGAGTAGAAGTGGATCCCCAGAAGATCGTGGCCATTGAAACGTGGCCGGTACCTAGCACAGTGGCAGAAGTTCGCAGTTTCCTTGGATTGGCCGGCTACTACCGGCGATTCGTTTCAGACTTTGCTCGGATTTCAGCGCCATTGACCCAGTTGACCCGCAAGGATGTGCAGTTTGCTTGGACAGCAGAATGCCAGGATTCTTTTGAGAGGTTGAAGCGAGGCTTGATGACGGCTCCTATTCTCACGCTTCCAGATGGAACCGGAGGATTCTCAGTGTATTGTGATGCTTCTGGAAGAGGTTTAGGATGTGTTCTGATGCAGCATGGAAAGGTAATAGCTTATGCGTCACGACAACTTCGTGATCATGAGAGAAATTACCCAACCCATGACTTGGAGCTGGCAGTAGTAGTGTTTGCACTTAAGTTGTAGAGGCACTACTTGTACGGAGATATGGTGGAGATCTTCACCGACCACAAGAGCCTGAAGTATGTTTTCACCCAGAAGGATCTTAACATGCGTCAGAGGAGATGGCTAGAGCTGCTTGTGGATTATGATGTCAACTTGCAGTATCACCCAGGAAAGGCCAACGTTGTTGCAGATGCATTGAGCAGGAGAGCCGGAGTTTATTTCCTAACAGCGCAACCAGAGCTGTTAGCCGATCTTCAGAAGATGGGTATAGAAGTTGTCCTCCCTTCCAGTATGGCATTGATGGCCAGCATGCAAGTTCAGTCCACTATAGTCGAGAGGATCCGAATGGCACAGTCAGCAGATTCCAAGCTTCAGCGACTTAGAGCAGAGTGTGAGGCAGGACGAAGACCAGAGTTATGTATCCATAAAGACGGTACACTTCGACATGGTATGCGTCTTTGTGTACCCAGTGGAGATATCAGACAGGAAATCATGGCAGAGGCCCACAGTTCGCAGTATTCCATTCATCCCGGTGGCACGAAGATGTACCGGGATATCCGCCAGCACTTTTGGTGGAATGGCATGAAGAGGGAGATAGCCCGGTTTGTCTCTCGTTGTTTAGTCTGCCAACAAGTTAAGGCTGAACATCAGAGACCAGCTGGACTACTTCAACCATTGCCGATTCCCGAGTGGAAATGGGAGCATATAACCATGGACTTTGTGACTGGATTGCCTAGATCTCCGGCTGGCAGAGACGCTATTTGGGTTATTATAGATAGACTCACGAAGGTGGCTCACTTTCTTCCGTTCAGAGTTGGTCAGTCGACGGCTCAGCTAGCGGAGATGTATCTTCGGCAGATTGTCAGGTTGCACGGTGTACCAGTCAGTATCACTTCGGATAGAGATTCAAGATTTACATCGCACTTTTGGCGTAGCTTGCAAGAAAGTTTGGGAACTCACCTCCAGTTCAGTTCAGCTTATCACCCGCAGACAGATGGCCAGTCGGAACGTACGATCCAGACTCTTGAGGATATGTTGAGATCTTGTACACTCGACTTCGGTGGTTCGTGGGAAGATCACCTGCACCTGGTGGAGTTCTCATACAATAATAGTTTTCAAGCTAGTATCCAGATGGCACCGTTCGAGGCACTGTATGGTAGGAAGTGTCGATCCCCGCTAGCCTGGGATGATGTTGGAGAGAGGCAGATGCTTGGTCCAGAAATGATTGCTCAGACCGTTGAAGTGGTCAAAAGAGTCAGAGATCATCTTCGAGTTGCCCAAGATCGCCAGCGTCATTGGGCCGATTCTCATCGGCGCCCTCTTGAGTTTTCTGTCGGTGACCATGTATTCCTGAGGATTTCGCCTAACCGCGGCGTCATTCGTTTCGGCGTACGAGGAAAGCTTAGTCCTAGGTATATAGGGCCGTTCAACATTCTGGAGCGAGTAGGAGATGTATCCTATCGTCTCGCTCTTCTACCGTCGCTACGTGAGGTGCATGACGTATTTCATGTATCCCAATTGCGACGGTATATCCCGAACCCGAGCCACATCCTGGATCATTCGGAATTGGTTGTTGGTACCAACCTTTCGTATGAGGAGAGGCCTGTGTCTATATTGGACCGAAGAGAGAGGATACTCAAGAACAAGACTATCAAGTTAGTCCGAGTTGCTTGGGGTCATCACTCTTTGGGTGAGTCGACGTGGGAGCGTGAGGATGATATCCGATCACGATATCCCGACCTGTTTGACTCGTAAGGTATAATGTCTTCCTTATGCCTTATGCTTTCAATTCCTTGCTTGAATAAATGACTGCAGGATAGACTGCTTGTTATAGCTTACGATTAGTATAGCTTGTCCTTGCAATTCTGGCCTCTTGATTAAATTCCGAGGACGGAATTCTTTAAAGGTGGGTAGAGTTGTAATGCCTGTAGTTCGTATTACGTATTTTGGTATACGTGTACGTATTTTTGACTCGTATTTCGTATTTTCCTGCATGGTTATTTTGGCATGTCATTGGTTATGGCTTAGCTTGGTTCGGCTTAGCTTGGTTTGGTTTGCTTGTGGGTTCATCATGAACCAAAAGAAAACCCCTACCTACCACCACAACTACCCTTTATTAACTCATTTCCCCTTTCTCTCTCTTCATTATTCTTCTTCTTCCCTATCATAACTTCTTCAACCACCAGGAGAAAGAGAGAGAGAGCTTAGGCAAGTGCAAACTTGCTTCATGATGGATCTCAAGTTTTATTGTTCCATTCTCTTCCTTACTTGATTCCAAGCCTCTTTAGAACTTGGCATTTTCCATTTTGATGGATATTTTCTTGTAGATCTAAGTTTATATTATTTTCGGATTTTTTGGGTTTTGATCTACCAAACTTCATTATTTTTATATTTTGATTGTTCCATGTTGTAGATAATTCAATTTCATGCAGTTTTGGCTTTTGTTTCGCTAGTTTTCGACTTCGGATGAGAAAGTTATGGCCAAAACAATTTCTGGTCATTTCTATGTTCATCAGCAGCATGAACAGCATGTCGCAGTTGGCGCATATGATGTCTCTGTTGACGCATGTCGCAGTTGACGAATATGATGTCGCTATTGGCGCATGTCGCAGTTGGCGCATATGATGTCTCTATTGACGCATGTCGCAGTTGACGAATATGATGTCGCTGTTGGCGCATGTCGCAGTTGGCGCATATGATGTCTCTGTTGACGCATGTCGCAGTTGACGAATATGATGTCGCTGTTGGCGCATGTCGCAGTTGGCGCATATGATGTCTCTGTTGACGCATGTCGCAGTTGACGAATATGATGTCGCTGTTGGCGCATTTCGCAGTTGGCGCATATGATGTCTCTGTTGACGCATGTCGCAGTTGGCGCATATGATGTCGCTGTTGAGCCGCATGAGCCGCATGTCGCAGAATAGGCCGCATAGTGCCTGTTTTGGCTATTCTATGTCTTATTTGCATGATTTGTGGTCAGAAATTCTCCCAACTCCCAACGTCATAGTTGTATATCTTTCCCTTGGCTTCAAGAATATGTCACTAGTTGTTTTATGCAAGTTTCTCCCATTTATGATAATGTGAGAATAGAACACGATAGTGGTCCACTGTGGCGCACTCTTGACAAGTAAACTGGCATGATATGTCTCGACATGCTGTTATGACAGCTAGCCTGACATGATAAGTATGAAAGACTTGGACACCGTGGGCGATTGTGTTTGTATAAATAAACTGGTACTGTCTTGCATCATGTCTAGGATGGGGATCCCTGAGTACCACGGTCAGGGTTACCTACTGAAATTGACTAAGGCTAATTAACTAGAATGATTCAGTAGTCATGAAAAGATTCCCAGCTACAGGCAATCCCGTTATCTGGGCGCATTAAGTGGACTTGTAGCCTACCGACGAGTAGGGCATATTTTCAGCATACAGTCATGTGGTGCACCCTTCATAAACGGACATTCGACCCGGATAACCGGATGGTCTGCAGGGCTTGTGGCTGTTGGGATAATCTCATTGCATCTTGCTAGTAACTAGGCCTGTGATAACCCTAGTTAGTTAAAAGTATCAAGCCGTACTCTTGATTGGCCGTGATTGATTGGATGAAGTTTATTCCAGCTTAGTCTTATCCTGATCCTGTACAAGATTGTATCAGGACATGATTTCTCGTATCGATAAATGATGGGACACCAAGTTCTGTTCAGGTGAAGGGTTATAACCCCGGTCCTTGTTTGGTTTAAGGGTTGTAACTTGGCTATCTGAATAGTTCCATGGTTATCCTATCATATATCGTCCTGCTTATTGTGCCTGCATTAACAATAACGACTGGGGGTCCAGTTCTGTTCAGGCGAAGGGTTACAACCCCGGTCCTTGTTTGGTTTAAGGGTTATAACCTGGCTCCCGGAGCAGTTCTGTGTCCTCTCCTCGTTTATTGTCTTATTGTTCCCCATGTCATGCTTGTCATGTTTTACCTTACTTCAATATCGTGATTATTTATACCGACATTAACAATAAAGATCAGGGGTCCAGTTCTGTTCAGGCGAAGGGTTACAACCCCGGTCCTTGTTTGGTTTAAGGGTTGTAACCTGGCTCCCGGAGCAGTTCTGTGTCCTCTCTTCATTTATTGTCCTCATTGTACCAATAGTATTTGAGACGGGTTTCTATTCAGGTGAAGGGCTGCAACCCCGGTCCTTGTTTGGTTTAAGGGTTGTGACCTGGCTACTTGAATGGTTTCCTCGTACTCAGTTTACTGTTGTTATCTCTATTATTATCAGTTCTTTAATTATTATTTATCTTTATTATTCTATTGTGATATGCTGGTTTTAGTTCCTAAGTGAAGCCTCATTTGTGGCACTTTCTCTTTCTGGGGTCTGACCCAGCTGGTTTTGTATGGCCAAATATCGGAGCAGCAACAGAGGATCCACCTGTCTTCCAGCCCGATGGTGACCACCAGGCGTAACCAGGGCAACGAGTGGGTTTCTTTTGTCCTCCCACTCTATTTGTAAAATTATTCTTTTGAGGCGTTTAGCCGACGAGCATGTGTCAGCTCGGTTGCATCTTTACTTACTGTCTGCCTACGGGCTGTAACATGATTGACAAGTCCTAGGGTTGATCATGTATGACTGAAACTCTTGCTAGTCCTGACATTTTGTACGACTAGCTTCATGATCATCCGAATATGTAATGTATGGGACGCCTTGCTATTATATATTTGATGCTCTGACATCTTGTAACTGTTACTACTTGCTTGTGATTGAGACAATAGGTTTGATCTTGACCATAGGAGACTGATGGATTGTAGTTAAACCCTCATATATCTAGACAGCCGTGACCGTATAGTGACGTGGATTCCATTTCATTATACGTAGCTGGCTATATCAGCCCCCGCTCTCCAGTATTCTGGTTCTGGGGCGTGACACCCATGCAGGTCGGAAAATATTATTGGGTTACATGACCGTGCCCAACAAGCCTGCATATAGGAATAGGAATAGTATCTCATCCATAACTACTACCTTCTTTGACTTCCAAACCTTTCAAATTTTCTTTGATTATATGAATTGCCTCATATCTAACCTTTTCTAGCATCATCATAATTTCTTCATGCCAACAGTATGAACCTAAGAAGCGAACGCACTTCTACCTTGGCCCTCACATCTGGTGAAGCGGCTACCCAGGAGGAACAAAATCCTCCCATGACTCCGGTGACCCCGTACCAGCCAGGACAATCGCAGCCTACTATGACCCCGTCGATGGTGCACCAGGAGACCCAAGCTCCCCCAGTCAGCCAGGCTGAGTAGACTATCACGGTGCCACCATGAGGGAATGTGCCACTACCACCTCCACCACCACCATTCCTTCAGTAATTCCTACTACTGTCGGGACCTCAGATGCCTCCACCACCGACTGATGGGAGCCCTACTTCTCAGTTCATGTATGTCATGATGTAAGCTCAGTGGAAGCAGACTGAGCTGATGAGACAGACTATGCTAGCAGCATTGGCTAGGCCCCCACCTCCATCTCTAGCACCGGTACCAGCACCGATACCGGCTCTACATCCCTATGAAGGCTCTATCAAGAACTTCACCGACATGAACCCCAAGCCATTCAGAGGTACTGAGAAGGCACTAGAGGTTTCTGCATGGCTTACTAGCACGGAGAAGCTACTGATGGCATCCCAGTTACCAGCACATGATTGGATGACAGCAGTGGACCTGTATTTAGAAGATAATACTCACCACTGGTGGAAGGCTGAAGGAAGGCAGTTAGGCACTGGGATCACCTGGAAGCTGTTCTATGACCTTTTCTATGAGAGATTCTTTCCTATTCACGTTCGAGATGGTCTATACGACCAGTTCCTTCATCTGAAGCAAGAGAACATGTCGGTAGATGAGTACGACGCATAGATCAATCGTCTGAGTAGATTTGGCACTGCATTGATCCCAAGGAGATTCCATCAGGGGCTGGCACCAGAGCTCAAGTCTTAGACGGCTACACAGTCTCGAGTCTCCCATTCAGCTGTCTTGGAGGAAACACGTTCTCAGGAGCTTCTTTGCAAGGAGCAACAACAGACATCGAGACGCCGTACACCAGTAGTCGCACCAGCTAGAGCGACTCAGAGTAGACCTATCAGGAGTCCTACCGGACAGTATCAGCAAAATCCTACACCTTATGAGAAGCCCACCTGCAACTACTGTGGGAAGCAAGGACATTTCCTGAAGGACTGCAGGACTCGACTTGGAGCTTGCTTGAGATACGGGTCAGTACAACACAAGGTGAGAGATTGTCCAGAGCAGCAGTCCTTAGTTTATGTCCAGCAGACTTCGAGGCCTACAACCTCAGCACCACCCACACCCCGACCAACAGTTGGAGCACCTAGCCCACCATTTCCACCCCAAGGTGTACAGTACAACAAGTCCATAGCTCAGGCCCCAAGATAGAATTATGGGTAGACATTCTCTCTAACTGTTGAGGATATAGAAACAGCGATAGAGGTCATAGCAGGTATGGTTTTAGTTGCTTTATTTTCTACCATTACTTTATTTGACACTGGAGCCACTCATTCATTCATAGCCACTAGTTTTGCCACTAGACACAGCATTCCCATCACCCCCTTATCTAAAAATATTAGAATCCTCACTGGAGAAAGAGTTGCACCTGTTAGTGGTGTTTGTAGACTGTCTTATAGTGATATGTGGTAGAGAGATGAGAGCACGACTTTTTGTATTTCCTATGCTGTCTTTCGATGTGGTCCTTGGAATGGACTGGTTGAGCCAACATTTTGCCCTTTTAGACTGCCATAGGGCAGTATCGTCTTTAGACCCCCGAATGAGACGGAGTTCGAGTTCACCAAAGAAGTGGGAGAGAAAAGCGATGCACCCATACTAGGGACTCATATGATGATGCATGACACCCCTCAGCACCCTGTTATCTCTGAGTTCCAAGATGTATTCCCCGAGGATTTGTCGGGCCTGCCACCTGACCGAGTCATCGAGTTTTTTATTGAGCTTATTTCGGGAGTCGAGCCTATTTTGTCTCGAGTATATCGACTAGCTCCCAAGGAGTTGGTAGAGATAAAGACGCAGATTGATGACTTATTAGAGAAAGGCTTTATTCGTTCCAGTGCGTCACATGGGGAGCACCCGTTCTTTTTGTACCAATGAAAGATGGGACAATGCACATGTGTATCGACTACAGAGCCTTGACAGTGACGATAAAGAACAAGTATCCTTTGCCGCGTATAGACGATCTATTCAACCAATTGAGTAGAGCAAAAGTATTCTCCAAGATCTATTTACGGTCAGGCTATCATCAATTGAAGGTCTAGAAGGAAGATATTACGAAGACGGCATTTCGATCAAGGTATGGACACTACGAGTTCTTGCATGCCTTTCGGGTTGACCAGTGCTCCCACGGTCTTCATGAACTTAATAAACAAGATCTTTCAACAGTACTTGGATAAATTTGTAGTCGTCTTTATAGATGACATCTTGATTTACTCCAAGAGCCAAGAGGAGCATGAGCAGCATCTACGGATAGTTTTGGGGACCTTGAGGAATGAGCGACTTTTTGCGAAGCTTAGCAAGTGTGATTTCTTTCTCATGGAGGTATCATTTCTTGGGCATATTGTTACGGGAGACGGCATATCAGTAGACCCGAAGAAGATCACAGCAGTCAAGGCATGGCCCGCTCCCATATCAGCTTTCGAGGTGAGAAGTTTTCTTGGACTTGCAGGTTATTACCGAAGGTTCGTAGAAGATTTTTCATGAATAGCGGGGCCTATGACTCGATTGACTTGCAAGGACCAAGAGTTTGTATGGACGGATGAGTGTCAAGCCGCTTTTGATGAGTTGAAGAAGCGCTTGACCACTGCACCTATCTTGACACTGCCATCAGGACCGGGAGGATACGTGATATACAACGATGCATCCGAGAAGGGATTATGATGCGTATTAATGCAGCATGGTCATGTGGTAGCTTATACATTGAGATAGTTGAGGGTGCATAAGAAGAATTATCCAACCCACGATCTAGAGCTCGCAGCGGTTATCTTTGCTTTGAAGCTATGGAGATACTACTTGTACGGCGAGAAGGTAGACATCTATACTGATCATAAAAGCCTCAAGTATGTGTTCACACAAAAATAGTTGAATATGCGACAAAGACGTTGGCTGGAGTTGATGAAGGATTACGAGATCGAGTTACATTACCATCCGGGCAAGGCTAATGTTGTGGTAGACGCATTAAGCGGTAAGCCCATGGCTCATTTCTTGACCACACAATAGGAGTTGATAGAAGACTTGTAGCAGCTTGGTATTGAGGTAGTATTTTCTGGGGCGGATGGCGTATTAGCCAATCTCCAAGTGCAATCATCGCTAGTAGAGAGGATCAAGGCAACATTACCCACAGATGCTAGATTTCGATGGCTTAGAGAGAGGACTGAAGCAGGAGAGTAGACGGGATTGAGGATTCATCCCGATGGAACATTACGATGTGGGGATCATCTTTATGTTCCTAATGTTGAAGCTACCTTGCCACCATACTCTGTGCTTACTCTATTTTATTTTTTAGTTATTTATATTCTATTTTATTTATATACTGCATGGATAATATACTGTGCGTCCAATTCACACTTGGGTGCAAGCGACTGAATCGATCATTTTACTTACTGTTATATTATTTTCTTGCATTGACTTAGCTTAATGACCACCCATTTGATGATGAGGTATTGGTATATCTCATACGGCCTTGACACATGATCATCACGAGTTATGAGTCACATGTAGGACACGTACTCGCGTAGTCGGCTGGCAACCGATACATATATATGAGATGTGCGACAGTTAGGAGTAACAGCCAATAGAATTGCATGATAGTAGACTTGGCAGTTACTAGAGGTTCATATGAGCCATGGATGTGACCCAAATAGGCATTAGGTGGGGAGAACAGTTTCCTTAATGTATGAGCCACGTATGTACTCTCCTTTTATTGCCGGAAGCTCCGTTGGAGATACGGTCCTGCTACCCCTGTTCTTGATCCTATTGGCCTCTGATATTTGATGGATGTCATGATTTGTGGTCCCTGGTATCCCATAAGGGACCATACCGATCCCATTATAGCCAGAGCGCCTATGCATTGAAGGTCTGTTCTTAACTGCATTATCACTGTAGAATTGTTAGGCATCCTATTGCATACATCACTTTATTTTACTATTATATATCACAGTTTATACGACATGTTGTTTTCTTGTATCTTGTTATGTCCCTCTGAGGACCTGGTTATCTCCAGGTTTAGACGATTTCCATAGGAGTATGGTTCAACATTGGATCCTTCCTACATCGATGATGAGGCATCACCCGCTGACATCTAGTTTTACTTATACATTGAGACTTTTAGTGGACATTTATATTTCTTTCCTTTCTATTTTGTAGAGGTTGGACTCCGATCATTTGAGACTCTTTTTCATCGCTGTTTGGAGTGGGTATGTCCACCCGGCTATCTCTTTGATGCACTTATTTATTCTGGATTCTTATTTCTTCTGTGTTGAGTTGTGGATGAAATGTAGTTTATTTATATTCTGGCCTGTGATTATTATTATTTACAGCTTATGTACGTATACGAGTTTTCCATATATTGGAGTATTCTTCGTATATGTGCAGCTAGCATGCCTACGTACTTGGTCCTATGTATTTTGGGACTTGGGCGTTACACACAAAGATACGGTGTTTGCCACGTCCATATTACCTCTGAGAAAACACCCTATCCCCAATAAAGTCGTTCCCTTGTAGGAATTCCTATCCTTGTACAGATTTCACAAACATGAATATGAACAGAAAAAAGAAAGCAAAGAAATTTTTATATGTGATTAAAATATATTTGTTATTACCAAAGAGATTCTCTCACACAGAGAGAGACGAAAAAAAGAGAGAAAAGAAAATTAAAATTGGGAGGACCAGTTCCGAAGCTCCCTTAGTAGACCCTTCAAACGGGCCTTCTGGGCATCTATAAATGCTTGAGCCCTACGCTCAGCCTCTTGACTCTGAGCGGCTTTGTCATCAAAAGTGGGCAGAGTCTGGCACGCAAGGGCCAGCTAGGCCTGACGAATGCCAATGTTGTTCCCCTCCTGAGCTAAATCCTCAGAGCGATGGTGGAGAACTTCCCTCTGGGTCTCGTACTCTACCAGATTACATTCAGCCAGAGCTAGGTTCGCTTCCAACTTGTGAATATGCTCTCGAAGGGCCCGACACTCCGATTCTGTGGCCGCATGACGACGGGCTCGAACCTCGTCAGCGCCAGTCACCTGGCTAAGCTTGGCCTCAATCTCTGCGAGGCAATCCTGCAAGTCCTGATACCGCAACTCGTACTGAAAAACAACAACGGCAATCTTCTCTAACTCTTCAGTAACCAGAGTCGGGATGCCGCTCTCAAGGTTTTGCAACTCCAAGGCAATGGCGTCCACCTCGTCCATTAGGTTGTCTATTGCATCCGCCTTCACCCTGCATGCCGTATAACGACGCAGAGTCACTAGTGCACCCTCAACTACAGGACGGACACATTTGAGCGAGTGATTGTGCAGCAGGGCGCCCTCTAGACCATACGATAAAACATGATGAATGGTTCCCAAGAGACCGTCAGAATAAAAATTATCATCAGCTAGGCTCATCGGAGTCACGGGAGAAGCCGCAGCCCAAGGCCCGGGGACAAAGGCACCAGCCGAACTCTCCTCCTGTAGCAGAGCAGATACAAGAGGAGCCACCTGTGGGACAATCGATGGTCCGAGAGGTGCAGTTGTCTTTCCAACCACCCGAGCCGTCGAGACTGGTCCTACGACAATTCCTTTGGCCCTTGCTCCAATGGCCACGTCATTAATCGTCTGATCGACGGCCAGATCACCGACTTCTATATTGGCTCCCATGGGGGAAGACCCCAATACTTCCCCTTCGGTTGGCACCACATCAACCACGGCCACATCTGCAGCTAGTTTCGTGCCAATCTTCGGAGAAGACAAAGCTGGCGGGTCCGAAGACCTCTGCAGCCCATAGTCAAAAGGAGCCGGAGGTGTAATTTCCTCTAAGTCAGAGCGAGCAGCAGTGGCATCCTCTTCCTCTGTCTCCATGTCTCGAGGTACATAAGACACAGGTTCTTCAGAAAGCTCCCTAAGCCGTTCTAACCATGAGGGTCCCACCTGGTCAAACCATGCAATCATAAGATACAAAAGAATGGGTGAGCTCAAAAAGCAGAAGAACTTACCCTCGAGGAGGATCCAACGTAACGAGTCGCTACATCCTTCGCTGGCGCAGAAGCTATTCTGTCTCTTTTTGTAGGAGGGGAGATCTCCCCAGGCAAGATTGGATACTCTCGCAGGTCACCGAGGAGTCGCTCCTCCTCTCTCTCTTCCTCAGACGAGCTAGAACCATCATTGGCTTCGCTCTCAACGGGCGCTAGCCCGTGGAGATGCAGTAAGGGTGAGGGATTTGTTTCGAACTTCGTCCCCTTAAGCAGACTCTGCTGACGATCGTACTCCGACAAGAAAGTATTGTAGACACAGTAAAGCCGGGCAGCAGAGTACAGAAGACTCGCCTCCCCTTGTATCGAAGGAGTGGTGAAGACTGCGCCTATACGAACATCATTATAATAATGCCAGGCCCGAGCACCATATAAAAGACCAACTTCATAGCCAAGACAGACGCACGGATTATCCATCATCATTTGGCTATAGCCAAATTAGCGAGCGAAGCGGCTGGGCAAATAAGGCTCCAAGAACACCCAATTTTGATTCCGATACACCAGGAGGGAAGGACGAATGGATTACAACCAGAAGAACGGCCATGAGGTCAGGTTCTTGTCCACCAACCCCTCGTCAGAATGAAAGCTTCTGTAGGAGGGTGCAACCCTGTAGATGGCGTACTCTTCCAATCGACCCAGCATCTACCGACAAGTGGGAAGGTCCTGGGGAACCCATAACACGTTCTCATAATTGCACAGGGTCGCATCTCCCGCCTCATATCCCAAGATGGTGCTGGGATTTATCAGACCGGGGTGGTGCAGAGCTAACCAACCCATCAGGTAATGATAAGGGAGCTCGACTGACGGGAAATCCTCATCGCTCCCACCCAATCAAAGATTTTCTGGGAAAACTCTCGTAGGCCGCACAGGACGTTACACACAATCGCTGGTAACAACGCCAAAGATTGCCTGAAAGCAAGCTTTACAGTGGGCAAGATCAGGTCCTGGATGATCCGGCCAGCAGGCCCAGAACCCCTCGGCACTACGGCCTTCCGCAGCTACACCATCAAGAAGGCCGCCAAGGCTGCTTTCGGGCTCACCGGGACCAAATTATGGATAAAGAAGCTATGAATGTCAGAAGTGGGATTACCCTCAGCATCCACGGATGGAGCCGATACCCCAGCGACACTCATCATGTCATCCACCTAGTCAGCAGTATAAGCTGGGCGTGTGGTATAGTAAGGTAGCCCCGGCATCGATGGAAGCCGGATAAAAATATAGTTAACCCAATCCTAGATATGAGGTAGGTCATGCGCCTTGTCCTGGTGTCTACACACTTGGTAGTGGCAGAACAGCTCCTTGTAGACATCCATCATGGCAGGATACTTAGTCTCCATGGCGAGAAACTCCTCCTTACAGGGTGTATACTCCTCATAAGGGTGACTCCCCCATGGTAACTTTGAGACGACACGCATCTCGTCAAGAGCCAGGCCCAATTCACTGCAAGGGGTAAAAAACGTCCCTGTGTGATAGTTGAACATCTCCAGCAGGGCAAGTTAAAGAGTACGGTTGACAGCGATCCCGTACATGGTGGCCTTAATGCAACGGTGAATATTCCTGTTCTTCAGGCCCCTCTTAAACTTTTCTACCACCCAAAGAGATAATGCCTTCCACTCCAAGTTAGGATGGATCCAGCCGTCGACATGAAGGCCACCCTTCGGGTAAGTACAGTAGGCAAATAATAGTATGTTGGCAAAAAGAAAAGCACGATGGGGACATACCTCAGCCGCGAACACATCAGATATATGATCAGGGAGCAGGACTCGCAGCGTAGTAGACAGAACCTTGGGCATGGCCCGGAAGAAGCCCTTCGGGTCAGAGCATACCCCCCCTCGATGCGACCAATCAATAGGTCCTTACACTCTAGGGTCAAATCCCAATAATTGCTACGTGCTTCAGACATGCAAGAGAAGACAGAAAGCGGGAGATGACGAGAGACAGAAGGCACAAACAAAGGAGTGCCACCGCCATTCTCGAAATACCAATTCTCGGTTATTTCCAAGACCGTCGCGTCCTGTAGCACCAACTCGTCACCAAACAGGAAGCGAGGCTTCAGTATCACGGCAGCATCACGAGGACCTGACAACCGGCCCCGGTCCATCATACGACAAAAATAGGTGAGCGTCTACTCCCGAATCATGACCAGACGAGCCATTAGTTGATCTGAGGTGAGTTGCTGTACAGTGGACTTGGCAAGTGCCTCCCTAGCACCGTTTCCTTCGCTGCCGACGGCTAGGGCCAAGAGGATGTCCTCAAAAAGAGATGAAGACACGGGAACTACATAATAGATGTTAGAAAAATAAGAAGTGAGGGCCGCACACTGGCTAAACATTCAAGCGATGAAGCCAATGCAATGTAGGCCTATTTTCAAAACAACGTCGAAAAAGTCAAGAACGTCAACTTCGTTTCGAAATGGCACGGCCGAAAGGAAGCCATTCACATGTAACAGTAAATCAAGAATCAGGATCAAGTGCTTACCGACAACAGGAGGCCGCACTTCCACTTCGACGGGAGGTCGTTCGACGACGACGGCCTCAGAAGCCAACTGTTTGCCTTGGACCGGACGACTGCTCGTCACCCCTTCTCCAGCTCTTCCTATGATGGAGGCCCTAGACGGCCTCACCGATTCTATGGCTATTTAAGGACTGGCCCTTACAGGCATTGCAGACCGATGAGGACTGATCGCCTTACCATGAGTTTTCTAGGAGTTAGCCACAGGCGTTTTTAGAGTTCTTGATTGCTTGGGGTCCATGGCAGAAAAATCTAGGGTTCGAAAGAAGAGGGAACTCTGACACAAACGTTTAAAGAGTAGGTGAAGACAGAAAGATTTCTCCTTCTCCTAATATTCCTACTTATAGGAACAGCCACGTCGATAAGAGAAGACAAAACGCTTCAGATGTCGTGGGTTCAAAAAAAGGTCATGATGAATGTTCTCTAGAAACGAGGAGTCATGATCACGCTTAAGGAGGAGACAACTCAATGCATTTAATGCCGGAGCCTAGGCATGACGCCACCCTGGCAACAGACGTGATGTGCAGTACGCCTACAAGGGAACACATGTCATGCTTCTGTTCAAAAAGTATCCCGAGCTTGACTCAAGTTCGGAATGTTGGCACATTTATTTTGATAACGATAACATCATCTTCGTGGTTTAGTTTTCTCTATATTTCAGCTGACAGATAATCCCTCAAGCTCTCATACAAAAAGATATGTCCATTCAAGCCGAGTCATCAAAGCCTTATGGAAGTCCTTAAAAGAAGACTGAAGAAAAGACCAGCGCACCTCAAAGACAACTCTCAAAAGATTCAAGATTTCGAGTCTGTACAAGGTCTAGGTCTTTCTGTATAACACCTAAGGTTGGATGACAAACATAAAGCTCTTTCTTTTTTTAGTCAAAAATCAATGTCTAAAGAAACGGCATACCGACGGTATACCGCTGTGTACCGACGGTATACCGTTTCTGAGCCACAAAATATTCTGTGATGAAACTCGACATACCGACGGCATACTACAGTATACCTACGGTATACCATTTTGTGAGCCACAAAATGTTCCGTGACGAAACTCGACATACCGACGGCATACTATAGTATACCGGCAGTATACCATTTTGTGAGCCACAAAATGTTCTGTGACGAAACTCGGCATACCGATGGCATACTACAGTACACCGGTGGTATACCATTTTGTGAGCCACAAAATGTTCTGTGACGAACATCGGTATACCGACGGCATACCGATTTATACCGACGGTATACCGACTTTGTCAGATCTGATTTTTGAATGGACAAGATACTAGCATTAAATGCTCCCAATGGATAGAATTATTACCGTTACTGTTCCGAACGATATGCCGACGGTATGTCAGTCCATACCGACGACATGCCGTCCGTATTATGTTCAGGAGCATTAAATGCTATTCTTTCTTGGTTTTCTATGTAAATGGATTCCTTCTTTTCATTGAAGGCTATCCACTTAAGCCATAAATTTCTCAACAACCAAGAGCTCCACCATTACTACTCTGCGTAAGCTTTTAATTGTCATCCAATCCAAAAGTGCTAGAGTATTCAAGAGTTATAATTTTCGATCTTCAAGTGTTGTAGAAGATCAACCGCTTCCTTTCTTTTCCTTTTGAAGTTGACGAGCCTTCGTAAGAAAACTCATGTGTAAGAGGTTGGCGAGTTCTTTGGATCCAAACTCGTGTTAAAGTTGGCAAGTTCTTCGGATCCAAACTCGTGTGTAACTATTTACTCAATAGTAGATTTAAGCCGGAGAGAGTTCAGGGACTGGATTGCCTCTATGGAGGAGATTAGGATACATCGAGTGTTTAATTCTCTTTCTCTCTCTCATTTACTTCAGTAAAATAGCTTACTTGTGTTAAGTAATTTTTTATTACCCTATTCACCCCCCTCTAGGGTTCTACACGGAACACTTTGAAGGGGGTCCTGTAGAAGCATGAAAAATGTAGCATCTATAGGCGCAGGGTACCCTTATTACCCCCCAGTTTGACACAGACGAAGGCGACCAGACGCACAAACCAGCCAAAGATGGAGACATTCTCAGAATGAAGTTTAGAAAAGACTCTTTTTATTAATCATGGCTACAAGGGTCTATCACAGACTTGTCACGATTACATAAGAGAGAAATTTCTTGAATCCTAATTACAAGGATCAATTGCAAAGTCTTTGCTACATAAGTGAGAATAGAAACTCCTATAGATCTACGAGAAGGTTCATTTTCACCGGGTGCCCTCTATAGTGTTATCATTATGGGCAGAAAGACCAGAGGAGATGTATACAGTCTACATTAAATTCTCCTTCCCGCTGACTCATAACATCGTCAGAGTAAATCATCTTGCCGCCAAGAGAAGCTGGGGCTCCAATATATACAGAAGCAGTGGAAGACCCAGACCACAGCACGACGAAGCCCTACAGCCCTCAATGAGTGGGGCAGAGCATGGCCGGCTGCTCATCGTATGAGCAAGCAATCCTAACTCCGTAGCTTGGACCTCCAAGGCCTCTAAGACGTCGCCCAGCGTCAAACTCGTTAGAGAGGATACTTGGATAGTTCTCAAAAGCGGTGACGGCTCCTTCTACAAAGAGTTATTCTACAAGAACATGGCCCCTGCGAACGAGAGAAGCCCCAACCAACAACTGACTTATGCAAGACCAGCGGCCATCTGAAGCTAAGTCTGGATCAAACATGGTAGTGAAGGGTGCCAGGAAAAAGATAGTAAATCTTTAGAGGAACACTTCTCCTTTTTATAGGACCGGGAGTGGTCCAAACTATAGGCCACTTGGCCGACGGTTAAAATTTCCTCATTAATGGGATGAGCCTAAGACTCAGCATAATGGGTTTCAATTAATAGACCCATTTAATTGAGTCTCTAAATTATTCAAATGTCCTTGGAATTTCCCAATTAACAGTGGCAATTAAGGAGTCTGCATTCAAAGGTAGTCATTTACTTCCCTTGAAGACTTAAAAGCCAAGCTGTCTCCAACCGGAGGCGCAGGCACCCTACTGTGTTCCTTTGCTTCCAAGGTGCAGACAGTACATCCCTTCTCAGATGTACAGATAGCTGCTTTGATCCAAGTACCCGGCCCATTATTTGATGATTACTGTGATTCAGGTTCTAGTATAGTTCTATTTGATTCTCTATCATAATACGTATTAGTATTCTGGATTCATTCACTTGCAATACATGTATTTGACTCGTCTAGCCTCTTTTACTTGAACCACTCACAAGAGCCATCTACTCGAAACACCTACAAGTACTAAATGTTCAAATCATACAAGAACCATCACTACAAGCAAGATAGCCGTCATCGCTGGGCCCGGTGTGCGACGTGCCAGATTTAACAAGAAACACCCTACAAGAAAGATAGCCATCGCTGCTTGGCCGAGTGTGCGATGTGCCGTATTTACAAGAAAGATAGCCGTCGCCGCTTGGCCGAGCATGCGATGTGCCGTATTTACTTATCTAATCTAGAAAGATAGACATCGTACGCTTACGAAACGTGCGGTGTGCCGTATTTACTTGCTACCTGTTTACATGACAAGAACAGTATTTCGAAACATACTGGATTAGTGTCTTGTACTAGAATTACATTGTCTCATATTTCACTGATCGAACTCGTATCACATTGTTCTAGTTAGCTGTCTCTATTTACAGTCTTTATTATAATGCTCTCTTGTTTCTCTGTATTTACTTACCTTATTCTAAACTGTCTTTTTCATTACCTGTCTCAACTTCTATGATTCATCAAATATAACTGTCTATATAACTGCTTTATAGTCTTTGTCATTTATTTGGGATTGCTAGAGGAGGTGTGCTCGTTCCATCCTGAATGGATATACTTTTCAAATGATTGTCCGGAGGATACGTGTCCTACCCATTATGGATCTGAGGAGGGGATAGCTACCTTGGGTCCCGATTCTCAGGAGTGACCAAGAGACTAGTTTAGTGGACTTGTTTTAGATTATCTATTTAGAACTTGAATTGTAATAATTTGGAGATTTGACTTTGTATTTAAGATTTGTTTGAATATTATTTTAGTTATTGTTGTTGAGTCTTTATAGTTATTTAGACTTCTATGATATCTTATCGTGCTTTAGACTGTGATTGAGTACTATCATATCTTTATACTTGTCCTCCACTCGAAGTTAAGATCTATGACAGGTACATTATATTATTGTGTGAATTGATAGTTAGCGACCTAGAACAGCATTCTACCGCCAATTTTGCGGCGTAGGATGGACGCTGTTATGCACTCGTACCCCTATACCAGGGGCGGATATTTTTCATGCTTCTACAAGACCCCATATACCCGGAGCCGTCATTTCATTAAAGTTGATGATAACTCCTCATTTTTAGGAAACGTTCATTATGATCTCAACTTTAATTCCTACGTAGTTCAAAGAGTCTCTTTGAATATAAAGAGTTTTGTCTCATATGCTTACGTGGTCGCACTCTATAAGAAGGGAGTTGCTCAGAGAGGGAAAAACTTTCTCTTTTTTTTCCTTCTAATAGAAGCTTTTCGTCAGAGCTTTCTTCTTCCTTTAAACTCTAGCTTTTGCACCATGGCTCCCAAGAAATCAAAAACTCTGAAAGCTCCTACGGCGAGCTCAAAGAAGGCCAGAGGGGCAGTGGCTAGCCCTAGACCGGCAGGAGGAGCTGTGATGAGTGCGAGACAAGATAGAAGGAGAGGCCACGATGGGCACTCAAGAGGCTAAAGGGAAGCAGTTAGTCTCCGAAGCCATCATCGTTGAGCAAGCTTCGGTTGTAGGAGTCAGAGTGCACGAAGACGTGCAACCACCTATTGCAAGTAGGTGTCCGATTATCATCGACACCCTGGTTTGCTGATGCATATGAGCGTTGAATCTTAGAAGCATCATCTCGAATATATGCTAAAGCCTTTTCCGCTGATGCGCATGGACGCCATTCTCGGAGTGGCATTCCGAAGATGAGCTAAAGCTTTATCAAATGATGCCCAATGTGTTGAGGTTTCTGTAAACATGCAGTCAGTTTTTATGTGTATTCATTTTACAACAAACCTGTACGGATACTTGTTGACTGACACGCGGTGCAACTTTGATAGTGCCTGCACGAATTCTCATACAATGACTCCTGGAGATAAATAAAAACTGGAACTTCAAGAATGACTATCTCCTTTTGTACATTTTGTCGGTCAAACGACACCTCTTTCTTTCGGTTTTCTTTTGTTTGCTAAAAATTGTCTCATGAAATGGGATCTGACCCCGAAGTAAGGGGCTTTAATGACCGTCCATATCCGGGTGGACGAATACTCTAGTAGGAGGGATACTTTCAAGAGTGCACATGATGGTCCATCGTATATGCTGCGTGTGTTACTTCTCGGTCGTCTGCTCAGCGACTTTACCATAGAGGTGCATCCATTCTGGGCCTCTCTCTTTGCCAATAGGCTTTTGGCTACGGGATGTACATACCCGAAGAAGGTCTTTCGGGTCGAAGGTTGGATTTATCCTAGATCAGAATGGCACAACTAACCCAATGGGTATTAGGTAGGTTCAAAGAGGATTTACAAGGTACAGACTTGCGTCATGCCATCAGGGCTACCGAGCATGGTATAAAGATCAACCAGTCTTTGTTTATAGCCTTGTTGGAACTCTATAACCAAAATACTAGGACTTTTTTCACTTTGCGTGGAGAGATGGGGTTGGCCATTCATGAGATGCGCTCTATCTCGAAGTTTCCGTGGGGTAACGAGCCATATGAAGAATACACCCCTTCTAAGGAATATTTTTTAGTGTTGGAGAACAAATATCCCAAAATGATGGTCGTGTATAAAGAACTGCTTTGCCACCATCAAGTATGCATGCGCCAGGGTGGGATGAAGGTTCAGCCACATATCAAAGCTTGGGTGGATTATATCTTCACAAAGTATCCATCGAGGCCGGGGACGGTTCATTTCACCACGTGCAGGTCATATACTGCTGATGAGGTAGAAGATCTGATGGCTAAAGTGGGGGTATCTGCTCCCTCAGTATATGTCGAGGGCAAGCCCACCTCTACTGTTCATAACTACTTTTATCAAAATCTGACTGCTTTAAGTCTGAAAGCGGTATTGGCCGCTTTTCTAATGATATGACTACGGAAGGCCGTAGTTCCAGGAGGCTCGAGGTCCGTAGGACAGATCAGTCAAGAACTCATTTTGCCGGCTGTGAAGCTAGCCTTTAAACATTCCTTGGCTCTGCTCCCAGCTATGGTGTGTGACATCTTGCAAGGCCTGCGGGAGATCTCGAAGAGGATAATAGATTGCCGCAGGGGAGACGATAGATTCCCTATGGTTGAACTCCCTTATCATTACTTGATGGGTTGGTTGGCATTATATCGCCTCGGTTTGATAATCTCCAGCACTCTCGATGGTTACGAGAAAGGGGATATGATGTTGTATAACTATCATCGAGTAAAATGGCTCCATCATGGTGTCCCCATTTATAGGTGGATGTTAAGTCATTTAGACGGCGATGATGCAGATGATAAGTTAGTGGATAGTGATTTAACTCTTGGCTCTTTTCATTGGTTGCAGTCTATCCGTCCCTCGCTTTTGGTGTATCGAAACCAGAACCGGGTGTACCTGGAGCCTTATTTGCCGAGCCAATTTGTGCGTCAGTTCGACTATAGCCAGACTATGATGGGTAACCCGAGCTCCTATCTCAGTCACAAAGGAAGTCTAATAGACGATGCCTGGATGTGCTGGAGCAAAGTTTACGATCCCCTCGACACATGAAAAGACTCGCATCTTATATTCTGTGATAAAGTTTTACTGCATTGTGAATAACTTGTCATCGGACTATGATCGAGAGTGAAGCTTGCTCGAGGGGACGAAGTTCGAGACACCTAGATTGGCCTCAGAGCGTCTTCAAGGGCTTGCCTCGTCGGGGAGTAGAACGACAAATGCCTCCAGTTCATCACGGGAAGGAAGAGAGGAGGAAGCACCCCTCAGTAACCCGTTGAAGCATCAAGTTCCTTCAAGGGTGAGCCCTCCTCCTGTCAAGAGAACCAGAACGGCCGTGTCTTTGCCGGAATAGAGCACTCTTCCTACGAAACCTTCTTCCCAGGTATACCTTAGTACTTTCTCTTAGGGCATTGATTCTAAACTTTCCTCTTATCACTGCTTTGCTTGTGTAGGCAAGGTCCACATGGTCGGAGATACTCAGGAAACTTTTTAAGGAACCTTTCCAGAGGTGTTTCAAATCGCAAGGACCGAGGGGGAGACTGTAGCTGGCGAAACTACTGATGCGAAGGATGTCGCTCCTCCCTTTCTTTTTGAGTATGGGACTCAGGGCTCTGTAAAGCCATTGGCTTCGCCTCAGCGGGCAACTTTTATGGGGCCGACCATGGACGATCCCGTGGAAATACCTGGGGTCGGTCTGGCGGTAGCCGAGGGTGGCATTCCAGAGTCTGTACCTGCGACAGGCCAGTTGGTCGTGGATACTAAAGGCATTATCCATGATTCTTTAACCATACCTCCTCTCTGTGTTGAAGAAAGGGTTGAGGATAATCCTGACACACCGGGAGACGAGGAATATCATTCGGCCATGAAGCTACCCTTAGCAAACCTCAAGGGTTCATCAAAGCGGCTGGACAAAGATTCCCTGAAAGGGTTGACAACGAAGGCTGTCGAAGCATTGGCCTGCCGAGCTGTTGAAGGGCCGGTAAAAATGACTATCGAACAGTTGGTCGATGAGGTCATCCTAAGAGCCGCCGAGGAGGCGATTGAGGAGTTGGCTAATATGGTCCTAGAAGAAACGACCGAAGAGACCAATGTAGAACAAGTTGATACAGCTATTGATAAGCCAATTACTGAGGTTCTAGCCAAGGTAGCTACTGAGATGGTGGTTGATGGTGCTGCTGATGCACTCGCCGATGAAACCAATAGAAGTTCGGTTAAGGATACCGCAGAAGAACTGGTTAAAAAGACCACTGATGAGACGGCTGCTGAAGTATCTTTCAGTTTAGTCACCATAGGACTGCTTGAAGAGGCTGCCATCGAGCCGATTGTTATGGATTTGATTGAGAAGACTGCCGAAGAGTCGGCTACAGCGACCGTCGAGAAGTCGATCATTGAGATTATTCAAGTGCCAGTTCATATAGCTTTAATTGTGAAAACGGTTGAAGAACCGGTGAGGGAGCTTGTTGAAGAGTCAGTAATACATCAGACGGTGTTAGCTCACACTGTCTCTGTACCACCGATGGCCTCTGTTCCAGTCATGGCACCACCTGCTCTGGCTGCGATACCTAGGTACATATTGGCTGCAGTTGCTGCTCTGGGACCTTCTATTGCTGCATCTACGGTGACCCCGATGGGTTTGGCTGACAATGCATACTATTCCAACCTCATTTTGGGCACTGTTCATCATGCCTTGAAGCACGGTATAGAGGGTGTCTTGCAGGATAATCAATCGCTTCGACGGGCTCGATCTGTCGTAACGGCCCAACTGGTAGCCTTGCGCGACTATCCAATGGACGAGACAAAGGCGGACGCGATAGAGTCTCTTTTGACAGAATTGGAAGCTACCGTCATAGAGCTTCAAAATCTTGAGCGCGGTCTTTTGACCCTAGCTGCTACAGAGCTAGAGAAGATGGCCTCCGAACTTTCTCAAAACGAGCAGAAGCGTCATGCCTTGATTGACAGACTTGCGGAGGTCGAGGCCAAAATTGAAGAAGGGACTGACGCCGAAGAGGTTCAAGTCTATCATCGTACAGCTTTGGAGGAACAGTATGAAACCCTCCGGGAGCAAATTTGGCAGTTAGAAAAGACGTTGGCCCTTGCCGAGAGTGAGTTGGACAAGTCAAGGGACCAGCAAGAGGTCCTTCGCCAACGATTCGAGACGTTGGCTTGGGAGAAGGAAAGTATTGGCGTTCGTCAAACAGAGTTGAACCTTGCACGCCAGAACTTATCCCAGCTCGAGGATGAGGTCGCTCGACGTCAGGAGGCAGAGCGTCAAGTCAAAGACTTGGATGGGCCCCAAATTACTCTTTTGAGGAGTCGACTGGAAGAACTTCTGCATCGGTCGTCCCAATGCTGATGTCTTTGTTGTCTTTTTATCTTTCGCTTTTCGAGAGACCCTTTTGTAGCAAAGAAAGAAAAACCTTTCTATTTTATGAATAAAAAACTTTAGTTTTGCTTTGCTTTCTTATCTATTTGTTGTGAACACTTTTGTACAATAATGAGAAGTCCCTTAGAGGTAGTATGACGTGAGGGGATGGAGATAACTCCACTGAGGATAGGGTATTTTACTCAGAGGTTATATGGACATCGTAAACACGATATTTTAAGGTAGAATTTTCCTTACTCAGAGGTTATATGGACATGGTAAGGAAAGACTCTACGGATGTATAGAATGACTCAGAGGTAATGTGGACGTGAAAGGTTCTATAGATAATTATGACAATCACGGGGTTTGTCATGGAGAAAATGTCTACTCAGAGGTAATATGGACATGGTAGGCATGATCCTCACTGGGATATAGAATAACAACTCAGAGGTAATATGGACGTGAAATGTTTTTCTACTGGAGGAATATGAAAGGGATGAATTCGTTAATAGAATTCGTGAACATCCACGGGGGATGTGGAAATATATGTCGATTTAGACCTTAGACATAGTATTTTTTTCAGGAACTTGCCATTGATCGGCATCATTAGCAAGTCACCGTTAGGTTTGGCCAGTCGGTAAGCACCATTGGAGTAGACAGTCTCTATGACGAATGCTCCTTCCCACTTGAGCTTGAACTTCCCGGCCGTCTTGTGAGTCATCACCATCGGTCTTCGAACTGATAAGACAAGGTTGCCCACTTGGAATGTTCTTTCTCGGACCTTTTTGTTGATGGCCTCAAAAATTCGAGCTTGATAGAGCTCAATCCGTTGCTGAGCTAGCAAGCACTTTTCGTCCAACGCCTCCAATTTCTGTAGCCGTCGGCATTGATTGTCTTCGTCAGTCAGCTAGTTGGTGATAGCTACCCGTAAATACAGGATCTGCATCTCTAGAGAAAGCACTACCTCGCTTCCGTAAACAAGAAAAATGGGTATGCTGCCAGTTGGTGTTCGAACAGTCGTGCGGTAAGCCCACATACATTCGCCAAGTTTCTCATTCCAGACGCGCTTACTAGAAGAAACGACTTTCTTGTGCAGCTTGACAATAGTCTTATTAAATGCTTCGGTTAGTCCATTTGCTGAAGGATTGTAAGCAGTCGACGCTACATTCTTTATTCAATTTTTATCACAGAACTGATAGAATGCGTGGCTCACGAACTGAGGGCCGTTTTCATGGATAATCATTCTGGGAACTCCGAAGCGGTATACAATATGATGCTTAACAAAATTAATCATGTTCAGGGTTTTTACCTCAGCCAGCGGTACTGCTTTCGCCAACGTAGAAAAGTAGTCGGTGATGGCGAGGATGAACCGATGTCCTTTGGTGGACGGTGGGCTAATCGGCCCAATGATGTCCATTCCCCATGCTTCAAATGGCCAGGAGGCCGCTGTAGGATGTAGGAACTCCGAAGGTTAGTAGATGAAGTCAGCATGCAACTGACATATCCGGTACTTCTCTGCATAGTCAATTGCATCAGCCATCATGGTAGGCCAGTAGTAACCCATGTGATACCGTCGATCCTCTAACTTAGGACCAGGCTGGTGACCTCCGTAGGTGCCATCTTGTGCCTCCCGGAGTGTTTCTTGCACTTTTGTCTTGGATAGAAATCTCATGAGGAGTCCATCGTATGAATAACGATATAACATTTTGGTAGCTGTGTCATAAAAGAATTGGAGCGAGCGCCTTTTGATAGATGTCGCTTCCTTCGGCTCTTCGGGCAGGACTCCGTAGACTGCGTAGTCTATGAATAAGAAGCGCCAGTCCTGAATGTCAACATTAGTGTCTATTTGTACTAAGTAACTTAGACACATATATAGATTGTTCTTCGAGCGAACCAGCTCTCGTCCCATCACCGTGACGGTATATTGGGTTCCGACAGGAGCTGCTAGAGAAGGGCGAGGCTAGCGAGTGCATCGGCCTCTAAATTTTGCAATCGAGGTACATGTTCTATAATAAATCCTGTGAAGGTGGAATGATATCGATTGCTGCTTGGTGGTAAGGAACCAGATCTTTATGTCGATCCTCGTATTATCCTCGAACCTGGTTGATAATCAGTTTCGAATTGCCATAGGCCTGATATAGTCAACCCCTAACTGTTTAGCGAGATGGAATTCGATAATGAGAGAGTTTTACTCATCAACGTTATTGGTGCATGACTCCATGAGAGAGTATGCACGATGGATGACCAAACCGTCATGAGTGATAATAACCACTCCGACTCCTGTGATGATCTCGCCCTTGGGCCCTGTTCTTGAAGCACCATCATAGAAAATATGCCAAACATAATTGTCTGAGACTACATTAGACTCTAAGAATTTGTCGGGAATGTCATCATAGAGCTTTGATGTTTCTGGCATAGGATGTGCTGCCAAGAACTCGGCTAATGCTTGGCCTTTGACTGCATTTTGTAGGACAAACACCATATCATAAAGAGTCAAAAGTATTGCCCATGTGGCTAACTGCGAGTTTAGGGCCCCTGGCTTGGTCATGAGGACTCTGAGGGGATTGACTCGGGAGATGACGTGGATTGTCTGTCCAGCCACATAATGGTGCATCTTTTGAATGGCGGAGAGTAGAGCAAGACACTCCTTCTCTACAGGATTATACCGATGTTCGGCACCAATCATAGTTCTGCTAAGATAGTAAATTACATGTTCGTGGCCTTCATTGCTTCTCTGGGCTAGCAAAGCACCGAGAGAATGGTCCATGGCTCGGACGTATAGCAGAAAGGTCTTCCCCATGATGGGTGCCACCGGTACTGAAGGACTAGTGAGGTACTTCTTGATGTCGTCGAATGCACGTTGACACTCTTCGGTCCAAACATAAGAAACCCCTCTTCATCAGTTTGGTGAAAGGTTGACATCGTCCAGAGAGATTTGCTATGAATCTTCTGATGTATGCCAAGCGTCCTAGTAGGCCTCGAAGTTCACGAAGATTCTTCGGGAGAGCCATGTCCAAGATTGCCTTAGTCTTCTCAGGGTCAATATGAATACCCTTGGCTGTGATGATAAAGCCGAAGAACTTGCCACTGGAAATACCTAGGAAAGACTTAGTCAGGTTCATCTTTAGTCGATGTGTCCGCATCAAGTCAAAAACTGTCCTCAAGTTATCCAAATGACTGGATTTCCTCTTTTTTTTGACGTTAATGTCATTAACATAACATTTTACAATTTTCGGAGGTGTTTGCAGAATATATTACTCATAGCCCGCTGGTATGTTGCCCCTGCATTCTTCAAACCGAATGGCATCACTGTGTAACAGTAGATCCCTTTTGGAGTGTGAAATGAAGTATGCTTTTCATGTTCATTGAATATCTTGATCTGGTTGTAGCCTGAGAACCCGTCCATAAAGAACATACGCTCAAAGCCACAAGTGTTGTCAATCATCACGTCGGTGATCAGGAGGGAAAACTCGTCTTTTGGACAGGCCGAGTTGAGATCACTAAAGTCTATACAGACCCGAATCTTTCCGTTCTTCTTAGGGACTGGGACAATATTGGCTACCCAGTCCGGATGTTGCTCCTTATGAATGAAGCCACTCTCTATAAGCTTGTCGACTTCTTTCTCGATAGCATCCATGATGTTGGGGTGAAAGCGACATTGTTGCTATTTGACAGGCTTAGCATCGGGCAAGATGTTAAGACGGTACATGGCAACTTGTCGGTCTAAAACTGGCATGTCCTCATAGCTCTAAGCAAAGATATCGATGTACTCTCGGATAAGCTGTATCAGGGACTCTCTGTCTTCTCTGGTCAAGCTTTTACTGATGAACATGGGTTTAGGTTAAGCCTCATCTCCTAGTTTGACTTGGACGACCTCATCTTCCGTAGGAGGTTCTTGCTGTTCGAAGCGCCATTCCATTGGGATCCTAGGCGTTGAGCCTACGGTTTATCTTTGAATAATTTGAGCATCTGGTCTTTATCTTCGAGTGGGGGATCTACAGAGACCATATTGACGGACAATATCTATTTGAAGGTTTGCCCGATACTGGTATCAGAGTCCCAGGTTGAGGTATCGAAGGAGTGTGAATGCATCATGGCCTCCGGCTCTGAGCTCTCCAAAGTTGTTGTGGGTGTAATATAACCTAACCCTCGGCGGGTGCGATGATAGTAATTTTGAGACTTTTTCTTTGGAGCACGAAGTCGTTGTTAGGGTTATATACTAAAAGCATCACTTTTGTAGTAACCTTATTTCCTTAAATTTTGAATGAGAATCATATGGGCAAATGTTTGCATATTGTATTTATTGTAAGTGTTAATGCAAATGTCTGATATTCTATATTGTAGATAATATGGTGTGTGGTGTCACACAGAAGATCATATTATCAGTTTTTTATGGAGTATATAAATAGTTCACAACCTAGATGGACTTGGACAATCTATTGGAAAGGTTGTAGTGTAATCTGGTATTAGTCTATCTTGACTATAGGTTTATACTAGTACACTTTGTGTGTATTGAACAGGACCACTTGAGGTTGTTCTCTTTGTACTGACTACATAAGAGAACAAACACCTCTGTTATTATGGATGCTTGTACTCTTAATCCTGATATAATAACGGACATGTATATGTAGTGTGCATTACTTTGACTCATAAAAGAGTGAGATTCATTATGGATCAACAACCTCTATGAATTGGGTAATAACATTGTATGTATGATGGGCTGTTGATTATAAATGGAATCCATGTCCCGATACATCGGGTTGATGATGTCCTCTTAAGGAGCTCATAAGGATTGTTATATAAACCCTGCAGGTGGATTATATCCGACATGATAAATAAAGTTGAGCGGTACTACTTAAGGATAAAAGATGTCGAATTAATATAGTTGTCAGTAACTTAATTTGATCGACGGACATACGATATCTTAACATGGGGAGCCAAACGAGCATATAATAAAAGGAGCCCACAAACATAATTTGGGATTAGAGAGGTAGTGCAACAATAGCTCATTAGTAGACCGAGCTATTGTTAATGGGCCTGGATTGTGTGTTCGGACTGAACACGAGATATCTAGATCCGTTAGGAGGCCTAACCCTAATTTCTTCTCATGGTCCCTGCCGTAGCCTATATATATCCTCTATTCTCTGGCCGCCAGATTACTGATCAGAAAAATCTAAAATTTTCTCTAAATTCGTGATTCACGTAAGGAGAGAAAGAGAGTGCTGCCAAGGAGAAGAAAAGGTTGGGAGATCGTCGCCCACACGACGTCCAACTCGAGGAAGGAATACGTGCAGAAGATCTTGGGGTCGTCCGCTCGAGATTGCCAGGAATTACTTATCTCCTTTCCACCGTAGGTATAATTCATGAACCCTAGTTTCCGCCTATGAAGGGTTAGAACACGTATTAGATCTGTTTAACTTTCTATCGATCAATACGCACACCAAAGGAAGGGTCCTGGGAATCCCCAGTTCCATCAGTCGTATGGGAAGGCGTCGACCTTTGCCATAGTTCAGTCCTCTGTCTCTATTCAAGTCGTAACCCATCTTCTGAATAAGGTATTTGGATTTAGAAGTGTAACGGTAAAGTTGTATCTTGCCGTTATCGGATTCTGGTTCTGCCAGAGCCAGTCGCTGAGGGTGCTCCAATCGACCGAAGATAATGGGTTCCTCTTCTTTCTTTCTTACTGGAACCCGAAAGTAGGCACCTCAGGAAGAGACAACTTGGCTTATAAGATTAACGATTGTCACTTGTGTTTGTAACATATACTGAGCGTTGTTTAAGAAATAATTATTATTCCAGTGTGCACAAGAGTAATTCAAAGACAACTTTCTATTAATAAAATATGAAATTTTATCCCGAGGGATTACATCATCTAAAGAATGCGTCTCGGTTTTGGCGCATATGTGGTCTCGTAATTCCTCATCCGTAAGAACTAGGGCTGTAGGGGGAAAAGGTGGAGGAGGCATCCGCTTCAACTTGATTACCAAGGGGACCGGAGTCGGAGGTTCCTGCGACCTCGATGTTGCCTTTGAATCCCTTCGGGAGAGCCTTTTTTGTATAAGCTCCTAGCTAGCGGTTGATACCATTGGGGGCGAATGGACAGGCATCTTTTCTCAAAGTCTGATGACAAGAGGAGCTGGTGTTTGGGAAGGCATCTTCGGCCATAGCCATATTTTTTGTTGTAGTATCTGCCTCGTCGTCGGCATTATTGGCATCATCATCCTATAGGACCGACTTGTACAGATCAGCATCCGTACAGTACACTTCGAGTCCTCGGAATGGGTCGATGTCAGCTCGGTCTTGATAGTCCCGTCGCTCGCCGCATACTTCATGCATTAATGAAGTTTGAAAGGTACGATTATGTATTTATGAATCCATGGACGACCCAACAGCATGTCGTAGTTGATATCTGTAGTGTCTCGTCCCAGCATCGTGCCCCATTTTCGTCCACGGGGTATGCGAGAAAGGAATATTATCACTATCGATTCAGTCGAGACCGATAGGTCGGGATCGGTTGAATCGGTCGAATGAGAACGATTGATTAAGATTATTTTCTCGTTATGAAAAGGCTTCTTCGGAATCAAGTCCCATATTCAGCGGATGGCGCCTTGAGGATTGGCTCTAAGGTTGAGTCCGAAGAGACCTCCTGTTGCTCTACTTTTCATGCAATACTTGCTTTGGCTTTGGTTTTCGTGAATGCATTTTCGTGAATTTTTTTGATGGTTTTCATGGCTTGTGTTTTCGAACTTCGCATTTGTATCAGATTCCATGAATGACACAGTATTCTAATCAGTTACTTATGCAATTGTAGGTGATCGCATAGGCGACATCTAAGCACAACCAACTAGTCCCTCGCCTGAAGCAAAGACTAAGGTGAGTGGTTGACCTCCTTCGCCTCGGCCCTCTGTTTCAAAATCAATCATGAAACACAAAATCAATGCTTGTCGCCATAATATAGAATCAATGAATTGAGGCACGATTCTTCATGAAACACTTGCTAAAGAAAACTCTGAATGACTGCATCAATTTGAGTAATTTACTCTAAAAATGTAAGTTTTACACCAAAAAGAGAAAAGATAAGGTTCTAGAAAAGAGATAGAATTATTTCAAGATCTGCAAAAATGGTTATTGGACAACTTGTCGACAAGGTTTAATTTCCTCGAACGGTTGCCTAGGTCAAGGAACCGATTCAGCCTGGGAGGAACGAGTATAGCAAGTGCCAGCAGAACTGGTGCCGATGATTCGGGAACTTTCACATAGGGCTCGTTACCCGCCGTGAAAGGGTCGCCGTTCGACCCAGTTATAGTCCGTGATGGCTTGACATTGCCAGTAACCTTCACACCCCTTTCACTGCTTGAACTAACGCACATGACACGAGATGAATATGATAACTGCTCAATGTATATAATTTCATATGCTTGCCTCAAAATATGTTAACATGCAAATCAATCAGGATGGTTAAAAAGATCACCAAATAGCTAACATATTTTATAAAACTGCTTGAACCAAATACAGAGCTTGGGTTTAATTAGCCACTCGCCAGTACATGTGATTGTACTGACCTCGCTCTTCGTAGGTGCTAGGAATCAAGAAGAACACGCTAACTGACCAAGGCGACGTTCGTACTTTTGAAGCTTTGACCGTGCGTCGAAGACTCCTATCGCATCATTTTTTGAAGACTCTCTGCAACAGTCCAAAAAACATCTCGGCCTCCCTCTATTCCATGTGGATGGAATACTTTTGTTGTAAATGAGGGATGTATGTATGGAACGGCTATCTCATCTGCACTCCTTTTGTATTCGAGTCATGTTGTATAGCTCGTGCGGCAAAATTGTATTAGAGTCTGTAAATAATGTCTATTATAAATAAAATGCAAAGTTTTTCTGTCTTAATGTGTTGTTCTATTTGTCTGTGCTCTCTCACTTAGATGTTGTGTTTCGGATTACCTTATGACTATGCTTTGTGCGATCGCAACCTAGCTTCGTACGGCATCACGCTCGGGGGACGACTATCGATTCTTCGGAATCGGGGCGTGACATAATGGTATCAGAGTACGACTTTACGTCATTGGCCTCCAATCTCGAGTCTCTAGTCTCGAACCGTTGACCTCGTATCGATGAGATGAGTTGTTCCATATATCGAACCCAAGACATTTTCTGAAACTAACGAGAGTTGCTTTTTTCCTCAGGAGTTACGGGACCTCGGGCAGAGAGTGAAGAGAGCGCTTCCAGCGGCTCGAGTAGTTCCGAAACCGAGCCTTCCGTCACCTCAACGGGGAGGATGCCTATCAAAGTTGGACCTTTTGGCAGTCCTATGGAACGGACGCTGCATATGCTCGAAATACAGCAGAGGCAGGCCGCAACATTCCAATAAGAAAGCGAGAAGCTGCACCTACAGTCCGAAAGGCGACATGTCCAATTTGAAGCCCGATTCGAAGCATAGTTCAAGATGCAGCAAGGGCAACTTGATACGCTATGGTAGTTGGTGCAAACAGTCATGACCAATGGGAACTCTGTAACCCGTACTATCGAACCCGTGAACTGGCCCATTGAAGTCGCACCCGGGAAGCCTTCGTCTTAGCTTGCGCAGCTAGAGAATAACACCTTTAACTATACCAACTTCAAGAAGGCATTTTGCACTTCCTTTTCCGGCACCGAAGACCCTTCCCTCACGGTCGACTAGTTAGACGAGATCGAAGACAACTTCGAGCTCCTCGGCATCGATGAGGCAAAGAAAGTCGCTTGCGCTCAACTTCAACTTTGATTGAACGCGCACGACTGGTGGGCGGTACAAAAACAAGCTATTCATCGTGATGATTCTATCGCACCGATCTCCTGGGCGACGTTCCACAAGGCCCTCGAAGTCGAGTACTTACCTGCGGTGATCCGCCAGGCAAAGGAGAACGAGTTCATGCAGCTGAAACAGCAAAACATGACGGTTCATGAGTATATTACATAATTCAACAAGCTGGATAGATTTGCAGGTGTCTACCTGCCAACGATGACTAGTAGAGCACGGAGATTCGAAGTGGGCCTGAGGCCGTTCATTTCTGCTCATGTGACGGTGCCTGAGTATCAAATAATAGACGAGTCATTCAACCATGCCCTTCTCGAGCCATAATACCCCCGGTCGTCACATGTACTGTTCATACCTATAATAACAAGCGCCATGGCAACTCAGTAGGTAATAATACACATAAGCATCCAAACCACGACAACGAAGGCGATAACCAGGGGAGGAACCGAGTAGTTTACAATCATTGCCATAAAGTGGGGTACGTGGCTAATGAATGCCTAATGAAAAGAGGAGCATGCTTCAGGAGTGGTCGAGTAGGGCACGTCGCACACAACTTTCCTGAAGGTAGGCCGAACCAACGCCCCCTCAATACCAACAAAATCGAGGCCAAGCACCTCGGGCTCCACAGACTGTACCACAAAATGGCCAAGACCGTCGCCCCAATGCCTAGGGCTGCGTCTATGCCATGACCCTGGATGAAGCGTTCGCATCTGACACAGTCATGACAGGTATACTGTATTTCAATAACAAAACTGCTCGTATGCTGTTTGATTCAGGTGCTACGCATAGATTTATATCGGCAGATTTTGTCGCCAAACACAAATTCTGTGTGACACCGTTATGCCTTAATCTTAGCGTCAACATACCGTCGGGCACATCACTACTTGTAAACTTAGCCTGCAGAGACAGAATCATCTGTATAGGTGGTCAAAAGGTCGGTTTTGATACGATAATCCTAGATATTAAGGACTACGATATCAATCTGGGAATGGATTGGCTCAGTCCGTACAATGCAACCATCGACTTTGTCGAAAAGACGGTCACCTTCCAGACACCTGGAGTGCTTGAATTCTGCTATTCATGTGGTGAGGCATCGCTGACCTGCATGGTGATCTTGGCAATATCGGTTCGAAGGATGCTGCATTCCGGATGTGAAGGCTATTTAGCATCAGTTCGAGACATAAGACAAGATGGTGCAAACGCGGATCAGACCGACGTTGTGGCATAATTCCTAGATGTATTTCCAGACGAGCTGCCCAACATGACACCTGATCGAGAGATAGAGTTCACTATTGACACATTTCTCGATACCCGACCGATCTCTAACGCTCCGTACAGAATGGCCCCCGCAGAACTTAAGGAACTTAAAGTACAGCTGTAAGAGTTGCTCGATAAGGGATTAATACGGCCTAGCATCTTGCCATAGGGAGAGCCCGTATTGTTTGTCAAGAAAAAGGATGGCTCAATGCGTCTTTGTATCGATTATCGAAAGCTTAACAAGGCCACCGTCAGGAACAAATATCTATTATCTCGTATAGACGACCTGTTCGATCAGTTACAAGGCACTTCGGTGGTTTCTAAAATTACTCTTCGTTCGGGTTACCATCAACTCAAGATTAAGCCGGACGATGTGTTGAAGTCAGCCTTCCACGCTCGATACAGCCTTATATTTTCCTAGTAATGTCGTTCGTCCTAACAAATATCCCAGCTTCTTTCATGGATTTAACGAATTGGGTGTTTCGACCCTTCCTCGAAAAGTTTGTAATAGTCTTTATCGATGATAAACTCGTCTATACGAAGGACAAGCGGCAACACGCTGAGCATCTGCGGACCATGCTTCAGACCCTTCGAGAAAATCAGTTGTAGGCAAAGCGGAGCAAGTGTGGATTTTGGCTGAAAAGTGTCGCATTCCTCGAACACATCATTTAATCCGAAGTCATCGCAGTCGACCCAAAGAAAGTTGAAGCCATTGCCAATTGAAAACGGCCATCGTCATTCGACGAGATTCGAACCTTCCTTGGCATAGCAGGATACTGCCGACGCTTTGTGAAGGATTTTGCAAAGTTCGCATCGCCTCTGACTCGTCTCACCCAAAAAGGTGTCATTTTTGAATGGTCAGACGACTGTGAAGCTTCCTTCCAGGAGTTAAAGCAATGGTTCGTCTCGGCTCCGATACTTACACTTTCAGAAGGGACTGAGGGATTCCAGATCTTCAGCGATACGTCCGGCCAGGGTTTGTGTCACTACCACATTTTAGCTTGAAGGTATTTTGGTCATTTTAAAAATTTTGAATTTAATTTGATTTGTTTGAGTGATGGTTGTTATTTTTGACCTTTGCTAGTTGAGACTTTGGAGACTAGCCTAGATGTTGACTTTGACTTTGGTGACTTGGTTAGCATGGTGTGGACCCTAGTCTAACTTAAGTCAACCCAAGTTGACTTATTTTGGACCAAATTTCATAGAGAGATTAAGTGTTTTAGGTGCATGTGTTTTTGACTAAGAGATTGATCCATTTAGCCTTGCACTTGGCCCAATGCCCATTAGTCATCAACCCTAACCCTAATTCTTCCTATTTTGTGGCCGACCTAGGGATTCCCCCCTCTATTTAATGTCTCTTATTCCTTTCTTGTCTCTTTTTACACCACATCCATTTTTGGTAAGAGTAAGGTTTGTCCATTCTTCAATCCTTCATATTTTATCCATTTCTTTTTCTTTTTAACCCTAGTCTTTTCCAATAGGATCTAATACATGCCTATTTACTGTTGGTAGTGTGTAATCTCAGCTTTGGTGAGATTTAAGGCTTGGGAGTTGCAAGTGGGATCCTTCATTTTTGGGGCTTTTTCTTGAATTGACACTCAATAGGTAAACTATTCAAACCAACACTATTTTCTGATTTTTTTGCATGGATGCATAGATATAGGTGTCCCCTAGCTGTAGGTGAAATTTGGTAGGATTTGGTTTCGTTTTTGTGTCCGTATCGGACACGTATCAGTAGGTGTCTGCATGTGTATGTTGAAATACCACAAAGGAATTTTAATTGTTATTTTTGAATTATTTTTGAACTATTTTGTTGATTTAAATGTGTACATTGATTCCCTACTGGACTGAGGTAATTTTTGAGCCGTGTCCGTGTCCAAATAGGACACGAACACGCTCGTAGCACGCACGAGCAGTGCCCTGCTGCTCGAGGAGCTTTTCTCCTTGCTCAGGCCACGTGGGCAGCTGCCACTTTGTAGGAAGGTGGGGGCCATGACTGACATGTCAGTCCTCAAGCCTCGTGTCTAGTGGATTCGTGTCGGACACGTTCTCATGCATGCACGCATTTTGGACTCGATTTCCTTCGACTGATACGTGAGTCGTGTCACGCACAGACACGTTTTGGACTCGATTCAGGGTGTCGACCGTCTAGCCCTACCCTGGCGAACACGTGGACACGAGCACGAGCACGAGGTGTAACGTGTCGTGTGTCGTGTGCACGAACCCGTGTTCTCGCCGTACGACGCTGTGCTGTGCAATTTGTATATGTGTATGTTTAAATTGTTCTGGACACTTTGTGTCCACTTGTGTGGACACGAAACCCCCTCTGACACACGAACACATGTGCTTGATTAATTACCAACCAATTAATTAGAATTGACACTGTGATTTGAAATGGATTTTATGTTTCCCCCAAATTTCTGATACGCATAAACTGTGCATATATTTCCAGATTTTCGAATAAGATTCTAAATAGGATTTTAAATGCAAGTTAATATGCTAAATTATGTTACATACCAGAGAATTATGTGGGCTTATACTGGGTTATAGTATTATGCATTGGTTGGCTTATGGGTTGTGTGTGTGAATGGGTTCATAGGTTTTACAAGTTGAAGTTTTTGAATGATCTTTCATTTGATTAAGGTACTATGCATAGGTTGCAAACTGAACTGACATGAGTTTAACCCTATAATACAAGCATGGACACACACACACACACACATTTTCGTTAACTATGACACACTTATCTACCTACATGCATACACACACCATTGAACACTTTCATACTTCACTCTCTATATACATATATGGTATATACATCTATATACAAGCATGATAGTTTACATATTATAGATTTCCTTGCCTTATGTCTATATGTATGCCATGGATATGTATATAGGCATATAGCCCCATATGATTTTCCTTTTATGTATATGCTTTATGACACCCTTTCCCCTCTATCCCTCTAACATACATATGGAATATATATGGATTGATACATGTGAATATATATATATATAGCAATGTATAAGATAATGTAGGTAATGTATCAATAGTTGATGATATATATGAGTTATGCATATAATATGAATGTGTGCCTTGTATACATTATATGTATATGTATGTAGGCATATAGCCATACATGTTTTGCCTATATGTATATGTATACTTATATACCTTGAGTATATATATATGAAATGTATGTTTGATAGCTTGTGTAGCCTTGTGATTGTGTGTGAGTACTAGACTAGCCTTGGTTAGGCTTAGTGAGACTTGATTGGACTAGGATTGACCTAGTTTGACTAGTATAGTTGACCAGAGTTGACCAAGAGTTGACTTTGGCCTAGGTGACCTAGAAATCATATAGAATGCATTGTAATCTTCAGTATTACCATTCTGGACATGTTGTGACCTGTGTTGCTCTGTTTAGGACTCATCTACTCTGTCTGGACATATATATTCATCGGATACTCAGGATACCAGGCGAGTACATTCTCTGACCATTTCATACTTGATAGGATTTACATTTATGCTCTAGATTACTTTACTTGATGTTGTCACGTTGTTAACACGGATTGGTACTATATGGATCCCTTCATGAGATGTTATCCCCCTCGGGAGCATCGGATTACAGTGTGTCATGTGCGTTTCACTTTCACCATATACTCCGGTGCTTTCACCATTCATGTGCACTCTTGTGATTCATATACTCTCATGTTCACAGAGCCCCCATGTATACATTCATGTACACCCATTTATGGGCCTTCATGTGATATCATGTGCAATAACATAACCTGTCTGGATCCTTGTGTATTGATTAGGGTACGGAGGAGTATAAATGGTCATGTGAACAATTCCAAAGTAGTATACTCATGTGCAAACTCTTAGATTACTCATGTGAAAATTCAAGCCGTTCACATGTCTATCTTGTACTCTACATCACTAGCCACTGTTAGCTCTTTACTTATAGTAGATATTTCTTTACAGTCATCTCTTTTACTTCATATATTTTACAGCATTTCATGTATCTTACTCTATAGCATATTTACATATCCTGTCATATTATGAACTGCGTGAGATATATTGTGCTCGCTCCCGTTCTGACTGTACCTGTTAAAAATATTACAGATGATATTGAGGAGTTCTGTCCTACATACTATGGGGCAGGCCTAGATGACACATGTGAGCTGGACTCTCTGGAGGACCCAACACTTGCAGAGGATATTACCCCAGTAGTCTAGGCTAGTTAGCTAGACCAGTATCTTACTTATTGTCTTGTCTTGTTTTGGATACACTTGTACTTATTGAGGATTTTGTTATTCTGGATATTGTGGAGTTGTTATCTTAGACACTTTGTTTCTTTCTTTATTTGTATTTCATTGTGGATTCAGATCTAATCTATCTATCTTATTGTACTTTCTATCTTAGCTGTGATTGAGTTGTACATTTCTATATTGTCCTCCATTCAGAGCGTATACATTGTACAGGTACCTTATAATTGTTAGATGTATGTGACCTAGGACAGCATTCTACCACCGACAGTGCGGCGTAGGCTGGACGTACCCACTTCTCGTGCCCCTACACTGGGTGCGGGTCGTGACAGTTTGGGGTGTGTGTTGATGCAACAGAACAAGGTGATATCTTTTGCTTTCCGATAGCTAAAGCCGTGCGAGAAGAACTATCCCACCCATGACCTGGAGTTAACGGTGACTGTGTTCGCATTGAAATTGTAGCATCACTATCTTTATGGCATGGCGTGCGTGATCTATACAGATCACAAGAGCAAGTATCTATTCACGCAGAAGGAGCTGAACTTGCGGCAAAGGCGTTGGATTGAACTGATCAAATATTACGACTTGACTATTGACTATACGCCATGCAAGGGAAATGTTATGGCAGATGCTCTGAGTCGAAAGTATATTGCATCGCTATCCATCAATCGCAGATTGCTACGCGACTTAGAAGAGATAGGCATCGACCTCTAGGTTCGATTCATGGACGTGTAGTTGGCACAGTTGCAGCTAGAGCCGAGCTTGCAAAAAAAGATCATGACCGCTCAGAAGGATGATCCGTACCTGAAGAAAGTACGAGAGCAAATTTTAACGGGTAGTGCGACCGACTTTGTGGGAGATAAAATTGGCATGCTTCGATCGAAGGGTAGGCTATGCGTTCCGGACGATTTAGAACATAGAAAGAAGATATTGACGGAGGTGCACTATGCGAAGTATACCTTGCATCTAGGCAGCACTAAGATGTACAAGGACCTCCGTACGACCTTCTGGTGGTACGAAATGAAGAGAGATGTGGCGCTCTTTGTGTCGCAATGCATGACCTGTCAGCAGGTGAAAGCTGAGCATCAGAGGTCGGGCGGGGAGATGCAGAATCTGGCGATTTCGGAATAGAAGTGGCAGCACGTATGCATGGATTTTATTTTTGGTCTACCGAAGACGTCGCAAGAAAATAATGTCATCTGGGTCATCGTTGATCGACTAACCAAGTCAACACACTTCATTGCTATTAAAGTTACTTGGAGCGTTGATCGCTTGGCTCATATTTACCTTGACGAGATAGTACGGCTGTACGGAGTCCCTGTATCCATCGTCTCTGATCGGGATGTACAATTTCAATCGTGCTTCTGAAGTACCATCAGTCGGTTCTAGGTACCAAGTTGCAATTCAGCTCAGCTTACCATCCCCAGACCGACGGCCAAACAGAGCATGTGAATCAGATTCTCGAAGACAAGTTGCGGCTCTGCGCAATTGCCTTCAAGTCGAGTTGGGATGTTCATCTACCTCTGGCTAAATTTGCATATAACTATAGCTATCAATCTAGCATTCAAATGGCGTCGTACAAAACTTTGTACGGATGGAAGTATAGGTTACCCATTTGCTGGGACGAAGTCGCAGAGCGGCAGATTCTTGGCTCGGAGCTGGTGGAACAGAATATGCAGAAAGTTTAGCTCATTCGGGAAAGATTAAAGACTGCACAGAGTCGGCAGAAAAGTTACGCGAATGTCCATCGTCGATCCCTCGAGTTTCTAGAAGGCGATCACGTATTTCTTAAAGTGTCGCCCATGCGAGGAGTTACCCGATTTGGTGCAAAAGGAAAACTGAGTCTGAGATTCGTTGGGTCGTTCGAAATACTCAAACGAGTCGCCCCAGTGGCCTATCAAATTGCCCTACCACCAACGCTAGTAAGTGTGCATGATGTCTTCCACGTCTCTCAGTTATGGCAGTACATGCACAACCCAAGCCACGTGGTAGATTTTTGTCAGCTGGAGATGAAGGTTGACTTATCTTATGTTGAAGTGTCTGTCCAAATCATGAAGTGCAAGGATAAGTTGTTTCGAAATCGAGCGATCCCTCTCGTCTGCAAACTTTGGAGCAATCATTCGGTCGAGGAGTCGACCTGGGAACTTGAATCGGAGATGAAGTAGAAATTTCTTCATTGTTCTCGTAGAGGTTGGTTCTATTCTTAAGTTTCAAGGACAAAAAATTTTCTAAGTTGGTTTTGGTATAGTGCCCCGTCCCTACATCATGCCCCGTTTTCTTCTACGGGGTACGCAAGAAAGAATCATTATCGCTACCGATTCAGTCGAGACCGATAGGTCGGGATCGGTTGAATCGGTCGAATGAGAACGCTTGAATTAAGATCCTTTTCTCGTTATGGAAAGACTTCATCGGAATCAAGTCCCATATTCAGCGGGTTGCACCTCGAGGATTGGCTCTAAGGCTGAGTCGGGAGAGACCTCACGTTGTCTGCTTTTCATGCCGCACTTGCTTTGGCTTTGGTTTTTGTGAATAGGTTTTCGTGAATGTTTTCGATGGTTTTTATGGCTTGCATTTTCGAACTTGGCATTCGTATCGGATTCCTTGAATGACATAGTGTTCTAATCAGTTACCTATACGATTGCAGGTGATCGCGTAGGCGATGTTTAAGCACCTCCAACCAGTCCCTCGCCTGAAGCAAAAACTAAGGTGAGTGGCTGACCTCCTTCGCCTCGACCCTCTGTTTCAAAATCAATCAAAAAAACAAAATCAATGCTTGTCACCATAGTGTAGAATCAATGAATTGAGACACGGTTCTTCATGAAATACTTGCTAACGAAAACTCGGAATGACTACATCAATTGGAGTAATTTACTCTGAAAATGTAAGTTTCACACCAAAAAGAGAAAAGATAAGGTTCTAGAAAAGAGAAAGAATTATTTCAAGATCTACAAAAACGGTCATTGGACAACTTGTCGACAATGTGTAGTTTTCTTGAACGATTGTCTAGGCCAAGGAACCAATTTGGCCTGGAAGGAACGAGTATATCAAGTGCCAACAGGACTGGTGCGGGTGATTCGAGAACTTTCGCATAGGGCTCGTTATCCGACGTGAAAGGGTCATCGTCTAACCCAGTTATAGTCCATGATGGCTTGACATTGCCAGTAACCTTCACACCCCTTTCACTGCTTGAACTAATGCATTTGAAACGGGATGAATATGATAACTGTTCAATGTATACAATTTCATATGCTTGCCTCAAAACATGTTAACATGCAAATCAATCATGATAGTTAGAAAGATCACCAAATAGCTAACATATTTATAAAACTGGTCGATCCAAATGTAGAGCTTAGGTTTAATTAGCCATTTTCCAGTATATGTGATCGTACTGACCCTCGCTCTTCGCAGGTGCTAGGAATCAAGAAAAACACGCCGACTGACCAAGACGACGTTCGTGCTTTTGAAGTTTTGACTGTGCGTCGAAGACTCCCGTCGCATCAATTTTGAAGACTCTCTGCAACAGTCTAAGAAACATGTCTTGGCCTCCCTCCATTCCAGGTAGCTGGAATACTTTTATTGTAAATGAGGGATGTATGTATGGAACGGCTATTTTATTGACACTTGTTTTGTAATCGAGTCATGTTGTAAAGCCCGCGCGACAAAATTGTAATAGAGTCTGTAAATGATGTCTATTATAAATAAAATGCAAATTTTTTTGTCTCAATGTGTTGTTCAATTTGTCTGCGCTTTCTCTCTTAGATGTTGTGTTTCCGATTACCTTATGACTATACCTTGTGAGATTGCAACCTAGGTTCGTATGACATCACGCCCGGGGGACGACTATCTATTCTTCGAAATCGGGGCATGACAATATCAACGTCGATGACGTAGCAGGTCACGTTTGTCTGGAGATCGCCTATCTGGCATTTTAAGCGAATCTTGCCCAAGGGCTCACTCTTCCCAACATTGAAGCCGCTGATTGTAGTGTTCGACACGGTCAGTCGATGCATCGGGATCCCAAAAGTTTGGAGTAAACTCTGAGGGATGATGCTAAGGGAAGAGCCATGGTCGATGTGGATGCGATCGACCTTAATGGCACCAATATACCCCGTGTAGTACAGGGGCCTATTGTGCCGGTTGTTCTTTAGTAGCATGTCCTGCTGAGTGAAGGTGATGTTAGGAATCACCTCGACCACACTATAACAATGTGGGCACGCAGCAGGATCCTCCTTGGGCGGTTGCACCTATGTGAGGATGGAGTAAGCATTTTGTAAAGCTTCGCTAGGGTGTCTCGAGTCTCTTTAGAGAGACGGAGGAGCTCGAAGAGTGGCAGTCGAGCCAGGGTATTAGCAAGTTATGCCAATATGTCAAAGTTGTAGGGCTTCATCGATCCTACTGTCGAGTCTTTCCTTAATGGTTTGTCAAAGCGGACCTTATTCTGCTTCTGCTTATCTAGTACAGGAGGTTGGGATGGTCCTGCTTCCGACGCATCAGGTGTTGTAGCAACGGGTGGAAGTACTTCTTCTTCCACAGCCAGGTGCTCTCCTACTGGCAAGCCGAGCGAGTGGTAACCAGGGTGTCATCAGTCGATGTAGAAACCATGCGACATGACTTGACATTTTTTCTCTTGATAGAGCGTGCTGCCGGCATTATCATATCTCGGGCGAGATCAGGATGGATCTACATAACTTTGCCTTGTGGCATCGTAAATGGGATGAGGCCATGAGTATTATCATGGGCTAGTGGAAGATTGACTACTTCCATTGTCATCCTCGGGATGGGGACGACATCGTCTTGAGCCTCTGTCCTTGGAAAACTTTCGAACTGGAGGGTGACTATGTTGGAAATGACATTCTTTTCCTTGTAGTCGAGTGAGATGACCTTAGCATCGATGAGGTGCTAGATCTGCCTCTTCAACATGTAGCAATCGCGTGTTGAATGGTGGACATACTGGTGGTAGTGGCAGTATTTTGGATTGTCTACCTTTTCCACTTCATCAGGGTACTTTGGAGGCAGAGTTGAAGCTTGCCACCCTTTGTCAATAGATCGAAGAGTTCTAGTGTGTCTTCGTCGTTGAGGGAGTAGGTCTCTTTCGGCCTCGGTGCTTCAGCTGGCTTCTGGTTCATTGTCACTAAACCTTTAGAGATATTGACGGTCATGACTTGCCTTCCTTTACCATCCTTGGGGTCGGGATTATTGCTAGAAGAGTGCTTCCCTTTGTCTTCGAGTGAGGGAAAACTCAACCCTAGCAATTTCACGTCCCAGGCCTTTTTCTCGGCTACATCTGCCTCGGTGATGAAGGATGTCCACTCTATGTGTCACGCCCCGGTTCCAAAATATGTGGGACCAGGAACACGTGGCATGCCAGCTGTACGATCAAGTATAGAAAAACCCCAATTTAATGGACTATACTCGATCGTAGTACGCTGAAGTAACAACTAAATAACAATATAGGCAGGTAAATACTAATCTCATCCACAGGAAAAATCACATAATAAAGCTGGAAGGAATGAAAATAACTCTGAATCAAACTACAAGTCATGACTAGTGGAAAATAATCCACCAATAAATGTATGAAAGAACTACTAAAAGAGTACAACTGAACCAGAAAAGAAATAGATAGCCACTAGCAGAAACCACCTAAGAACTCAAGAAACTCACGAGGCTCAACATTGAAGTCCTCGTCAGCAAAAATCTCCAATCTCCGTAGTCCGTCGGTACCTGTGCTCGTCCCAATCTGGAAAATGTGTCAGGTCCTCAGAGGGACGTAACAAGTACACAAGAAATCGACATGCATGATAGTACAGTGCAGTATATAAATAACTAGAACAAAATGTAACATAACATCTCCCCAACCAAACAAGGACAGGATATATCATGCGACATACGACAGGTAAACTAACCATCTATGTGTAATGCACTCGAGACATCTCTAATGGTGCATGAGGGAGGGAGAAGAAGAAGAAACTGCCACCAAGCGTTCTACGGTTTGAGAAACGAGGGGCTACGAGCATCCAGCGTCCATTGGAAACAGAATTCTCATATACCACTAGTAGACTCTCCCCACCCAATGTATATCTGTACCGTATATGCGGTACAAATAATATGCAAGACGTCATAGTATATATAAGTAGACCTGTACCAACCACTAGACCAGACGCGAACTCACGTGCCAATGATCAGTCGACACACAAATCCATGCTCTCAACTCACTCATATAGTGATCGTGTATGATACGGTGTCCGGCTAGAAGGTACCACATACCTTCACAATACACGGGATAAGTCCACTACTACTAGACGCGTGCACACAACTGAGAAGTAACTAGGTAACATAAACTAACTGCAAAAATATACAATCAAGCAAGGTGTACTTGCCTGTGTCCAGCAACTGAGTATCCGGGTCCGATGTAGAGTCCGAGTTCCGAGAAGCAAACAATCCTAAACAAGCATGATTTATAATTAATCTCTATTTAACAATTTATTAAATTGATTAATTGCTAATTAACCAACAAACATTAGTATTTTATTAAAACTAGCTAACTAGTACCAATAGTTATGAATAATACTTATACAATAATAAGTATGTAAATATACTTATTATCATACATTTATATTCTGTAATTAATAATACAACATGATATTTAGTAATTAATTATAATCAATTAACTACTCAATTTAATACACACGTGCATACACAATTCCTAATAATACTAACAAAAATAGTAAAAGTCCTTAAAATCATTTCTAGTCTATTATAATAATAAACTAAATAATACCAGAATAATAAATATATATTATATATATATTTTTACAGAAATGAATTTATTACCATTAAAACTATTTATTAAATAAATAGTTAAATAATACATAATAATTCGAAATAAATCTTGAAAATTCACTATAAAACCTAAATTTAACCATTAAATCTAAATTCACTATTCTACACAATAATAACACATAATTAGTAATTATTTAAATTAATAAATAATTATTAAACAATTTAATAAATAATTCTAAAATAATTCTAGAAATTACTTTTAAATCCTAAAAATTACTAATAAATATAAAATACCTAAAATAATTTCCAAAATAGTTTAATTATCTATTTACAACAGAACCTTAACATTTACCCATTTACAAATAATTATATAATTAATATCGATTAATTATATAATATACTTAGTAATCAAAATTACCCTTCTAAAATCTAAATAAATATAAATAAATATAATTAAATATTGGAAATATTTTTATACAGTAAAGTATATTTTTACAAACATTTTCTATATAATATATATTATTTAATTAACAACCAATTAAATAATATAAATTAAAAAACGGTAATTGGAATTAATTTAAAAATCTAAAGTTTTCCGTTTTTAATATAAAATAATTACAAATAAAATTCTATAATTTCTGGAAAAATTGTTATAAAATACTACATAAATTTTACAAACTTTTTCCTCTACAAGGTTTTATTTAATTAATAATAAAATTATTAATTAACGAATAAAACAGTAAATACAAACAATTAATTAAACGCGTATAAAATTTATAAGTAAATAGTAATAAATACTAATAAATAATATTAATTCACACAAAATTTAATGTAGATCCTATACTTAATTACTAATGATCCCTTTCAATTAGATCTAATTAATTACCAATAATTAGGCAATAATTAACACTAAAAAAACTGAATTAATTGGATTAAAAACCCTAAAACTAGGGTTACAGTAAAAAATAAGATTTTCCACGTGGAAGAGCCACAGGGTCGCTCGGGGGGGGTTACCTGCCCGCCGCAGGGGGTCGGGGTCGGCCTCCAGGCGCGGTGGCGCCGTCGGGGGTCGCCGGGATCGGCCGGCTCTGCTGCTTACAGCGGCAACCGCAGTCCCGTCCGGCCTTGTGCTCCTCCGTATGTCGGCGAGGAGTCTCGGGTTGAGGGAGGAGTTAGGCGAGGTGAAGGTGAGGTCAGGGGGGGCGGCTTGGAGACAAAGCTCTAGGGTTAGGGTTAAGAGGAACTTGGTTAAAGAAGGCTATATATATATATATATATATGGAATATATATCTAAATCTAATAAAACATCTATAAGCAATTCTTAAGACAAATAATAGAAATTAATAATAAAACCTAATAGGGATATCCAATTTAATAAAATAATAATAATAGACCATGGCAATAATAAAAATATAATAATAGTGATAAACCATAAATAAAAGGTAATAAATAATTATAAACTTGCTATTAATTATAATAATATGACAATAACTAAGGATTATAAATAATAATAGAGCCAATATTTATAAGGATAAAATTTGACTAGCACTAATAAAAGTAACCCTGATGATCTTGCCAACAATATTGTTAGATAAAAAATAGCATCATCTTGCATCTATATATATACAATATAAATTAAACCCTGATTAGAAATAATTAATTAATTATTTAATTAAAATAAATTAACAAGCTATTCTTCAAATAAAAAAATAATTTTACAAATTCCCTGAAAATTCAGGAGGGTTACAATCTACCCAACTTATAAGAATTTCGTCCTCGAAATTTAAAATAATTCTAATACCGAAGAAATAATAAGAAAATCAATGAAAAGTAAATATGTAAATTGTAACTTACTCAACAAGATAATTTACAACGATACTTGGGGGTTTATAGAGGGGTCAAAACTGGCATCATATCCTACAAGAATATGTTCTAGGTCCGGCATAGGTCATAGGATTTCCAAGTGATCAGGGAATAGATCGATATTGCATGGTCAAATCTAATAGGATAAGGAGAGGACACAAATAGTCTATTCTAAGGGAAAGATTTGTCAAACAAGTAGAGTTATTAAAATAGAGCACATAAAGGTGTGTTTATGGGGGGCATAAATGTCATGTTTATGGTACGGTTTGTCTAGATCATAATGGTGCAATTATTGGAAGAAAAATCCTAATATTGTGCTTCAATTACCCAAGTCATGGTAAGGGATCAAATGATATGAACCAAGGAAAGGATAATAGGAAAACTTTTATTTGCTAAATGTCCGACTAAAATCAGTCTAAGATGGCTACTAGGGTGCTAAGGGTATTACTAAAATAAGATATCATACAAGGTAGACTTAACTGACTTAGTAGAAAGATGGTTCTACTATAAATCATAGCTAATAAAGGGTTATAAAGAGAAATTCTATACTAAGACGCAGAATAAAGAAGAGTTCAAGGGGGATGGGGTCGATTACAAATTTGAAGGTCCAATGCGAATAAATGTTTCAAGAAAAAAAATTGTCAAACGGTCGCAAATGAGATCCTAGGACAAGTTTACTATATCTTCATCTGCATAAAATAATCATAGGGAAAGCGAATCAACATGCACTAGGTTGGCCAGACCATCATGCACTGATTCTGATTAGACAACATTTTAGTGGGTGCACCCAATAATATATGTGTCAAGAACAAGCTTGAGAAAAGAAGAAGCTTGTAAAAACTAGGCTATAACAGCAGTATTAGTCAAGATGATAAAAATAAACGTACAGAAGAAAAGAAAGTACAAGATAGTTCAAGTCCAAAACACAAATAATGATTTGACCTTTCTAGTTGCCCTATGAATCTCTAACCTTAGTTGAGCTAGGGGATAGGAACCCACATAGTTATGTCTAGGCAATCTAAATACTTATACCAACATATAGTCAGTGTTATCCAACTATAATTTCTTAATGGTCCTGAGAAAAGTATGATGCTAGACTACAAGGTATACTACCCAACTTATAAGAATTGAACTAGTACCTCTAACTGTCTCTTTAGGGAAGCAAGTTTATCCTACCAAATTGTAGCAACAACATAGAATTTTCTAGAGAAGCAATAATAATCCTAACATGAGAAAAAAAAAGTCCTTTGGTCTATTCAAAAGGATAAGACGTAATGATCTGCTTTCCATTATTGCTTAAGAAAACAAAATTTTGGATCGATAGTACTAGAATTATGCAGCACGATAAATAGTAAATCAGGAAAGAAAATAAACTAATTAGATAATAAAAAAAATCCTTACAGCATTTAGCTCGGCAACCGTGGCATGAGCTAAAGGTGAAGGAAAATTTTTATTACAGAAAATATCAACCAATATTGTCTACAGGTAAAGTAACAAACAACTAAATAGATATTCCTAATATTAATACTAATAATATAATACTAAAATATAGGAGAAGATATACTGGTTGACGGATTTGGGGTATGGTCAAGAAAAATTTATAGACATCTATAGCTCTAAATAATTAGGGAATTATGATACTAGTTTAGGGTCGAGAACAAGGATAATAAAATTTTAAGAAGAAGACATAGTCACATGGGTCGATGACTTAACTATAACTGCATATAATCACTATCATGGCTATGAAAAATATGGCAACTAAGGTGTGACACTTCTATCTCATTAGAGTAACATCCTCTATGTTTATTTCCTCATCAAGATAAAAAAAATCAAATTCCTGTAAATAAAATTTCTTCATAAATTCCTTCAGTATAAAATCTTTAAATCAAAACAATCATCCACCAATTTCCTTAATCTCTTTAAGATCGCCGCATATAATCATAATTATAACTTTAAAATACCCAACCAATCCTTTTATCATCACACCAACTCCCTTTTATTTTCCCCCTTTTTTTTCCTCAACTTTAATTCAGTTTACCTAATATAAAAGATTGTAACTCTCTTATGAAAATACTTAAATCAATCACCGAGATAAATATTATCATAATACTAAATTCTTTTTTTTTTCCAAAAGAAACTTCAATAAAAATTTATCAATCTAAAAAAAAATTTAAATCTCAAATTTTTTTTTCAATCAAAATTTGTTCCATCAAACAAAATTCAATCACAAAAAAATACCTCAAATTTCTAAATCGATCCTCGAAATAAACTTTATTATAGTACAAACATCCTTTTTTTTCTCCTCAAAATTTTTAGATTAAAATTACCCAACTCCAAATTTTAAATCACTTTATAAAATGTATCAAATTTCTAAATTCTTCTTAAATAAACCCTTTTTTTCATCAAGGTCAAAATATTCAATCGTTAAAGAAATATAAATCTCATAGGCAACTCTTAACTATTTCTATTTACAATCATCTATCCTCAAATTTAAAAAAAAAATTTATTCTTCTATTTTGGAAACCAACATAAATCATCAACCAATTTAAATCTCATGTAGCAATGTGAATATTTAAATTTTTAATCATCAAGTTGATTTTATATCCTCTCTAACCAATCATAGAAATTTTTTTTTTTAAAAAACTCAAATCAAAACTTTAAATCATCCTCTCAAATCGATCATCGAGTTTATTTTATTAATCAACTTCTAACAGTCTTTCCCATATGAGTATAAGTAATCTTTCTCACTATCATTCAAAATTGATATATCATTACTACTCAACTTTGAATTAACTAATCATTCATGCAAAAATTATATCTTTTAAAAATATGGTGTTCATCAACCTGCAATATTTAGTACTTTTCAAGAATTCAATTATAGACTCAACCGCATAATTAGCTGCCAAGGTAACCCATCTAGCCATATAGTTACCTCAAGAGTGTATATAGTATAGCATCTTCCAAACCTCTATCAATCATGACAAGCAAGGGGTACGGTAGATTAGATCGAGAAGGATAAAATTGCAAGGAAGTCAAAGGGTCAGAAGATATAAATCAAAGAAGAGATCAAGTATTTCGAGGAGTTTGAAATGAGTCGAAATCAAACAAGATCAAAGGATAAAAATAATCAATTGTGGATGAGACACAATAGTCCTAATCCTATACGCAGGCTTGCTTGGAACGGTAAAGTAACCAAACAATATTTTCTCGACCTGCATGGGCAACCACTAAAAACATGTCACGCCCCGGTTCCAAAATATGTGGGACCAGGAACACGTGGCGTGCCAGCTGTACGATCAAGTATAGAAAAACCCTAATTTAATGGACTATACTCGATCGTAGTACGCTGAAGTAACATCTAAATAACAATACAGGCAGGTAAATACTAATCTCATCCACAGGAAAAATTACAGAATAAAGCTGGAAGGAATGAAAATAACTCTGAATCAAACTACAAGTCATGACTAGTGGAAAATAATCCACCAATAAATGTATGAAAGAACTACTAAAAGAGTACAACTGAACCAGAAAAGAAATAGATAGCCACTAGCAGAAATCACCTAAGAACTCAAGAAACTCACGAAGCTCAACATTGAAGTCCTCGTCAGCAAAAGTCTCCAATCTCCGTAGTCCGTCGGTACCTGGCTCGTCCCAATCTGGAAAAGGTGCCAGGTCCTCAGAGGGACGTAACAAGTACACAAGAAATTGACATGCATGATAGTACAGGACAGTATATAAATAACTAGAACAAAATGTAACATAACATCTCCCCAACCAAACAAGGACAGGATATATCATACGACATACGACAGGTAAACTAACCATCTATGTGTAATGCACTCGAGACATCTCTAATGGTGCATGAGGGAGGAAGAAGAAGAAGAAACTGCCACCAAGCGTTCTACGGTTTGAGAAACGAGGGGCTACGAGCATCCAGCGTCCATTGGAAATAGAATTCTCATACACCACTAGTAGACTCTCCCCACCCAATGTATATCTGTACCGTATACACGGTATAAATAATATGTAAGACGTTATAGTATATATAAGTAGACCTGTACCAACCACTAGACCAGACGCGAACTCACGTGCCAATGATCAGTCGACACACAAATCCATGCTCTCAACTCACTCATATAGTGATCGTGTATGATACGGTGTCCGGCTAGAAGGTACCACATACCTTCACAATATACGGGATAAGTCCACTACTACTAGACGCGTGCACACAACTGAGAATTAACTAGGTAACATAAACTAACTGCAAAAATATACAATCAAGCAAGGTGTACTTGCCTGTGTCCAGCAACTGAGTATCCGGGTCCGATGTAGAGTCCAAGTTTCGAGAAGCAAACAATCCTAAACAAGCATGATTTATAATTAATCTCTATTTAACAATTTACTAAATTGATTAATTGCTAATTAACCAACAAACATTAGTATTTTATTAAAACTAGCTAACTAGTACCAATAATTATGAATAATACTTATACAATAATAAGTATGTAAATATACTTATTATCATACATTTATATTCTGTAATTAATAATACAACATGATATTTAGTAATTAATTAATTAATTATAATCAATTAACTACTCAATTTAATACACACGTGCATACACAATTCCTAATAATACTAACAAAAATAGTAAAAGTCCTTAAAAATCATTTCTAGTCTATTATAATAATAAACTAAATAATACCAGAATAATAAATATATATTATATATATATTTTTACAGAAATAAATTTATTACCATTAAAACTATTTATTAAATAAATAGTTAAATAATACATAATAATTCAAAATAAATCTTGAAAATTCACTATAAAACCAAAATTTAACCATTAAATCTAAATTCACTATTCTACAAAATAATAACACATAATTAGTAATTATTTAAATTAATAAATAATTATTAAACAATTTAATAAATAATTCTAAAATAATTCTAGAAATTACTTTTAAATCCTAAAAATTAGTAATAAATATAAAATACCTAAAATAATTTTCAAAATAGTTTAATTATCTATTTACAACAGAAACCTTAACATTTACCCATTTACAAATAATTATATAATTAATATCGATTAATTATATAATATACTTAGTAATCAAAATTACCCTTCTAAAATCTAAATAAATATAATTAAATATTGGAAATATTTTTATACAGTAAAGTATATTTTTACAAACATTTTCTATATAATATATATTATTTAATTAACAACCAATTAAATAATATAAATTAAAAAACGGTAATTGGAATTAATTTAAAAATCTAAAGTTCTCGGTTTTTAATATAAAATAATTACAAATAAAATTCTATAATTTCTGAAAAAATTGTTATAAAATACTACATAAATTTTACAAACTTTTTCCTCTACAAGGTTTTATTTAATTAATAATAAAATTATTAATTAACGATTAAAACAGTAAATATAAACAATTAATTAACCGCGTATAAAATTTATAAGTAAATAGTAATAAATACTAATAAATAATATAAATTCACACAAAATTTAATGTAGATCCTATACTTAATTACTAATGATCCCTTTCAATTAGATCTAATTAATTACCAATAATTAGGCAATAATTAACACTAAAAAAACTAAATTAATTGGATTAAAAACCCTAAAACTAGGGTTACAGTAAAAAATAAGATTTCCCACGTGGAAGAGCCACGGGGTCGCTCGGGGGGGTTACCTGCCCGCCGCAGGGGGTCGGGGTCAGCCTCCAGGCGCGGTGGCGCCGCCGGGGGTCGTCGGGATCGGCCGGTTCTGCTGCTCACAGCGACAACCGCAGTCCCGTCCGGCCTTGTGCTCCTCCGTACGTCTGCGAGGAGTCTCGGGTTGAGGGAGGAGGTAGGCGAGGTGAAGGTGAGGTCAGGGGGGGCGGCTTGGAGACAAAGCTCTAGGGTTAGGGTTAAGAGGAACTTGGTTAAAGAAGGCTATATATATATATATATATATATATATATATATATATATATATATATATATAAAAAAAAAAAAAAAAAAAAAAAATATATATATATATATATATATATATATATATATATATATATAGAATATATATCTAAATCTAATAAAACATCTATAAGCAATTCTTAAGACAAATAATAGAATTTAATAATAAAACCTAATAGGGATATCCAATTTAATAAAATAATAATAATAGACCATGGCAATAATAAAAATATAATAATAGTGATAAACCATAAATAAAAGGTAATAAATAATTATAAACTTACTATTAATTATAATAATATGACAATAACTAAGGATTATAAATAATAATAGAGCCAATATTTATAAGGATAAAATTTGACTAGCACTAATAAAAGTAACCCTGATGATCTTGCCAACAATATTGTCAGATAGAAAATAGCATCATCCTGCATCTATATATATACAATATAAATTAAACCCTAATTAGAAATAATTAATTAATTATTTAATTAAAATAAATTAACAAGCTATTCTTTAAATAAAAAAATAATTTTAAAAATTCCCTGAAAATTCAGGGGGGTTACACTATGCAAGGAGCACTATGCCATAATTTTACTACAGGGAGCATGTTCCTGCGGTATGAATCTATGAGAATGGGTTCGGGTATGCCAGGTGGTAGTCTCAAAGCTGCCTAGCGGAAGCTCTCAATATAAGCACGTACATGCTCTTTCTCTTTCTGGACAATGTCCATGAGAGTAGACATCGTCATGTCCATTCCTCCTTCATAGAATCGAGCGAGGAAGAGATACTTCAAATATGTTTGTGAGCAGAGGGTCATCTTTTGGCAGATGCCCTGTTACCGAGGCAAAATATCTCAGGTGTCGATGGGGAGATTCCTTCACATCAAATGGCACAAGCATCTGCGGCTTGTACTTTGGAGGGTATATCACATTATCCCACTCGGTAGGATATGGTTGCCGAATTCCCATCTTTTGGAGTGATTCTCACTTTTCTCTGGCGTCATAGAGAGCATACAATTCTTTGAGGGTCTATTGTATGTAATTCAACATAGCAGGTCATGTTGTTGAGGTAGTAGATGACAACGGCACCGCTTGACTCAAGGTGGAGGCGTATTAGACCCATCATTCGTCCCCAGTTCTTAGTTTGCAGGAGCGGGGACATTGGATGTCAATTTCTTCTTGATCTCTAGGACTACTGAAGTCAAGGCCTGCATAGTTTTGTTCAACGTATTCAGGCCTATTTCCAGGGCCTCTATACGTTTCTAATGATTGGATCCTTCGCTGTCTTCCGTGTTGTCACCTTCGGACATGAAAACGGACATCATGTGTAGATAGATAGAAAGGACAGTGGATAGATAGAAAGGACAGTGGATCTTTCACTCTCGGGTTCAGACACCTGGGTCCCCTCGTCTCGAGGGTAAACAAGTAGATTGTGATCATCCCTGGACTCGTTACAGTTGCTATCCCATCTTTTTGGCTGCTTGTGCCCACGGAGGCATCTGTGTCATACAATCTTTCATTGAGTCGGAACGAGGGATTGTCATGAACGGTAGTAGGTTGGCTACCCCCAGCTAATGTTACAGCTAAAGCAGCATCTCCTTGCGGCAGGGATCCAGATTTAGCACGCGTGTGTTGGAACACACCCGTACTGGGTACCGTCGTCTTGCTCTCCCCAGGTCGGCCCTTAGATTTGTTGGCAAAAGCGGAAGGATTCTTGGAAAGCTTCTTCAGAGAGGGAGAACCCCGCGCCGCATTGCATGAAACAACGCGGAGTTTATCTTCTTCTTCACTCGATGATCTTTCGCCGAGTCTCTGATGTACAGACGCTATCGATCGCAGTCTTTGGAAGACAGACCGCCTCTTTGGTGGCAATGCGGCTATTTGGTAACAATAACAGTTGATGGTGATCTTGGTGCACGTGTGCCTTGGTTTAGACACGCCCTGCACCGTGGACTTCTCTCTTGCTTTACGCTTATGGAAAATCGTCTTGCGTAGATCCAAGGTATTCGCTTCCACACTCTTTTCGTGCATGCAGGGAAGCTGCGCACAATAATGAGGATGTGAAGGTAGCTTCCCTCTTCTCAGTTCCTGTGTGTGAGATATGCTTAGGTCCTGATCAGAGAATTGCTGATGAGATAGACTCACCCCATGCTTACAGCAATGCTACTTGTACAAGTCTATCTCCACAGTATGTACCCCTAGCTTGAATCGTGTACATGAGCGCTCAAGTGACAGTAGGGTTTTACCGGTCGAGGCATCGAAGCACTCGAACCAGTTTTGTATTGCTTTACATCAGCTGTGCGCGTAACTGTCAATACAGGCCTTTGGTCAGCTGTTGGCATAGCACATTGCTCGCATGGTGCGTACTGCCTTGGATTTCTTCCTACTACCCCTAGAAGGTGCGTAGTATTCAGAGTCCAACTGAGTGGTTGATACAGCACTTTGGTTGCGCAGGATGTACGCTGTCTTGGATTTCTTCGTGTCATCCCTGGAAGGTGCATGACATTCAGAATCCAACACAACCTTACTCGATGGGTAGGCAATTCTGTCAAAGATAGAAGTTCTCGCCTGTGCAGCTATCTTCGTGCGCGGATGTGCGACTGTGCGCTTCCTCCGGCGCTGTAGCTTCATCAGGTCTTCCATAGGGAAGTCGTATTCCTCACTGTACTTTTCAGAAGCGGGGGCTAAATGAGGCGGTACGACAGCAGTAGTCGAAATCTCCTTCGAGGCTTCACCGTTCAGGAGGGTCTGGACCGCAGTCCCCTCCGTCGTGCTACTCGTCGCATCAGCCTTCGGCACTCAGATACACCGAGTCTTCTTCGGTTTTACGAGCCGCTTTGAAGGACTTAACCTCTCTTCAGAGAGGAGATCTTCAAAAGCTTGTTGGTCGAAACGTACGACCAACATCTTTTGAGAAGATCACAGCAAGTTGTCGTCAGATTATGTCACCACCTTCTCGTTTGAGGAGAAGGAAGTCCCCAGTAGAGTCGCCATCTTGTTTGCCATGACAAAGAGTTGAACAAACTTTTGTACTCAAACGTATAAAAAGTACAATCGATTCCTAAATAAGAGATCTAAGTACAATAATTTCTGGGAAAGTGTGACGATAGAGATCTAGCACTGCAGCGGCTCCTTTACTCCGTTAACGATCTGACGACAAGTTGAACTTGCTCTAGCTTCCTGGGACTTGTGAATGGAGCTATGGGTTGCCAATCAGGAAATTGTTGACCTTGTCGAAAATCTTTTATCGAAGGAAAAACTCCTTCTATTTATAGGCTTTGTACATATACGATGTGCTTGAGATTTGTTGGACGCACAGGAGTGCTACGCATTGAGATATGAGAGAATCTTCTATCATTGTACGGTGAGGGCTGCTGCTGAGCTGACATGTGGTGGTCGTTGTGATTCTCTTCTATCAAGATCTCGGGTGGTTATCAGCATAACCGAATAAACGACACATGACGTGCCTCTATTGCTCGAAGCTTTTTGTTTGGATGAAGCCGAGCGGGTTTGACTCCTATCAAAGAGTCCGATTTTGCCTCTATCTTTGGGGTAGCGGTTTAAACAAACCGATTGGATATTGCCCTTATCAACATAACCAAATTTTGTTCTTATTTTTAGAGCGATGGTTTAAATAAACTGATTGGCTATTGCTCTTACCAACAAGATCTAAATTTTGTTCTTATCATAAGTGTGATGGTTAAAACAAACTGGTTGGGTAATATCTAAAAAGATATAGGTATCGGCCTGGTCACGTGGAATAATGCCACCTCCTAGGACTGCATATCTGTACGAGCGGAGCTTCTGGTGAGGCTTTGATGTCTCTGCGCTTTCGGGCGACGAGGAGACTGTGTTTCAAAGTCAACGGAGTCTCCTGAAGGAGCCTATTGAATGGGCTGCGCTTCTAGATTGAAGAGGAGACTGTGTTTCGAAGACGACGGAGTCACTACACTTTTCGGTGACGAGGAGACTTTGTTTCAAAGACAACAAAATCTCCTGAAGGAGCCTATTGAATGGGCTGCGCTTCTGGATTGATGAGAAGACTGTGTTTCAAAGCGACGGAGCCACTGTGCTTTTGGACGACGAAAAGACTGTGGTCCAAAGATGACAAAATCTCCAGAAGGAGCCTATTGAATGGGTTGCGCTTCTGGGTTGACGCGAGGGTGCTGTGCTTCTAGTTTGAACCGAAGTAGCTTTGCTTCTAAGTTGAAGGAAATGGCTGCACTTCTGAGTCGAAGGAGCTAGTTTTTTGATGAAGTCACTGTCTGTCGGAATAATTAATGGATGAGTCGACAATCTCTCCTTTAATTACTACTATCTTTGGGGAATTTAAGAAGTTTGTGGCCTAGAATTCAGTCAAATGAATCTATAAATGAGATTCATTATGCCGAGTCCTAGGTTTATCCCATTAATTCTGGGTTCTTTGACCGATTGACATGTGGCCTTTGGGGTTGGACCACATTTAGCCTATAGAAAGAAGCTTTTTTCTGAGGAGCCATGTCCACTGTCCCTTAGCATTACCATCGTCGTGCTCGATCCTGACTTAGCTTTGAACGGCCGAATTGTCCTTGCACAAGTCAGCTATTGGTTGTGGATATCTTCGTTCGAAGAAGCTGTATTCTTGTAGCAGACCATCTATTGGGTTTTGAGATGCACTTGAGCATTTGGCATAAGGAGTTCGAACCTGAACTACAACTTGGAGGTCTTCGAGATTCAAGCTACCGGGTTTGGATTGATTGCCAACCCGAAGAGCCACAGTTTGTGCTCTGCCCTACTCAAGAACCGTAGTATTATGGTGAGCAGGAGATGCATTCTTGCTCGGGCCAATAGCTGCTTCATTAGCCATATTGGAGTTCCTCCATGCATGTCTAGGAAGTGGCTTGCTCTGACGAGGAAGTGATTCGCTCTAACACTGTTGCGCGTTTGGGAGGGGGTTGCGCACTTTCTGAAGACTGCATACTTGTAGACTTTTATGTATTTTAGTCTTTATATGTAATTATGAAGAATCTGTAATAGATATTTGTAGATATGATTTTAATAAAGAACTTCTTTTTATGCACCATCTTTGTATGCCTACTGTGACTTCGTTACTGTCTGCGGTTTTGAGCAACTGCGATTTCGTGAAGTCATGTGCTATGACTGTTGTCACCTGCGCTTCTGTGCTTGCTGCATTTTATTTTTCATGCTTCTACACTAGAATGTAGGCTCAAATGGTCATGTCTAGTCTAATTGGGTCCACAAGCTAAGGGTTCAATAAGTAGACTAACCCAACAATAAATGAAGCCTTTACAACAATTAATTAAATAACTACTCATGTAATATAAATAATATAAATTGACAAAATTGGCCCTATCTTGGATTGTGGTAGTGACAAATCTACCTTCCTAAAAAAATTTGTCCTCGAAATTAAAGACAAAACTAGCACAGGAATACAAGCATGAACAAAGACAACAATACCTCAAGGCTCAAAGAGATAAGGGTATCGCTCCCGCATGTCGTCCTCCCTCTCCCAGGTGGACTCACCTAGAGAGTGATGCCTCCATGCGACACAAACCAAGTAAATAACCTAGTTTCGGAGCACTTTTTCTCGACGATCCAGAACCTCTACAGGCTGTTCTGGATAGTTAAGAGTAGGCCCCACCTCTATCTCATAGTGATCCAATACATAGCTAGGGTCTGCCACGTACCGTCTCAACTGTGACATATGAAACACGTTGTGAACTCCCTCGAGCGTAGACAGCAAGTCTAGTCGAGAGGCTACTGCACCGACCTTCTAAAGAATGATAAAAGGTCCGATGAATTGCGGACTAACTTTTCGCCCCTGCCAAAGCAAATCATCCCCTGTGTCGGAGAAATCCTCAGAAACACCATATCGCCAACCTAGTCACAAAACAAGACTCAATACGAATCCTAAACCAAACAATCACAAGCAAGCACAAACCAAGAACTAAAACTATACCTCAAACTCTAACGATCTCTGGTAGCTATCGGCCCAATGCCGCTACCTATCCTACGCCACCCGAAGTCTATCCCTGATAAGCTTGACCTTCTCGGCTGCATCCACTACCATCTCTGGGCCAAGCAAAACTCTCTCGCTGACATCGTCCCATGACAAGGGAGTGCGATACTTTCGCCCGTATAGAGCCTCAAATGGCGACATCTCTATACTGGTCTGATAGCAGTTGTTGTAAGCAAACTCTACCAGGTGGAGATGGTCCTCCCAAGAACCTCTGAGATCTAACACACAGGTATGAAGCATATCCTCGAGTGTCTCAATGGTCCTCTCCGACTGTCCGACTGTCTGGGGGTGATATGTGGTACTGAACTTGAGCTGAGTGCCCAAGCTAGCCTGCAAACTCTTCCAGAAGTGAGAAGTGAAGCGACTATCTCGATCCGAGACTATGCTCACAGGAACTCCGTACAATCTATCTGACGTACGTACATCTCTGCCAGCTTCTCCGTAGACAATCCCACTTTGAAAGGCAAAAAGTGGGCCGATTTGGTTAATCTATCAATGATGACCCAAATCGCGTCTTTCCTTCTGGGAGATCGTGGAAGTCCGGACACAAAATCCATAGTGATGTGCTCCTACTTCCACTCTTGAATGGGTAGTGGCTGAAGTAAACCACCTGGCCTCTGTCTCTCGTCTTTTACTTGCTGGCACACCAAGCATCGGGATACAAACTGAGCTATCTTCCATTTCATTCCATACCACCATACGTTCTCTCTAAGGTCTCTGAACATTTTATTGGCACCAGAATGCATAGAGTACTGAAAACGATGCGCCTTCTGAAGAACCTCCTCCCGAAGCTCTCCACTAGGCACGAACAGCCTAGTACCGTGCCTCAGCGACACATCTTCGGCGATAGAGAAATCATCTAGTAACCCTACCTGTACCTGCTCTTTGATGCTCCGTAGGGCCACATCATCATACTGATCAGACTCTATCCATCAACTCCGACTGAATCTGCAAGCCACACATCTAAGTCTCTATCCCCAGGATGATCACCTCGATACTCAAACTATCCAGATTTGCCAATAGATGACGATCTGTCATCAAATACATAGCGACCGGATACCTACTTAACGTATCGACAACTACGTTGGCCTTCCCTGGATGGTACTGTAATGTGATATCAAAGTCCTTCATCAGCTTAAGACACCGCCTCTGTCTCATGTTCAACTCCTTCTGAGTGAACACATACTTTAAGCTCTTGTGATCTGTGAAGATCTCAACTCGCTCTCCGTACAGGTAGTGCTTCCACAGCTTCAGAACAAAAATAACAGCTGCCAACTCTAGATCATGGGTAGCATAAGTCTTCTCATGAGGATGCAATTGCCTATGCATAGTTGTAGGGCCTAAAAATCAAGTTTCACCATGTATCTACTACTCAGTGATCAAGTTACGCCCCAAAAATTAAGCTGTGCCACTGTTTTGAAGCTCAGAGATCAAGTTGCGCCACTGATCAGGTTGCGCCTGATATCAGACTGCGCCCAGTTATGTTGTGCCAAAGTCTGCGTAGCGTCCGACATTTTATGGCCATCATTACCTAACAGTACTGACAACTGACAACACAGTGAACGAGAAAAATCTCTTCGAATCCCTCGAATTTTACCGCTCGAGGAGATTGGACTGACAGCTGTCCTGCACATGTTATGAGTTGCGCCTAGGCGCAATCCAGACAAGTTTCTTAGTTGCACCTAGGCGCAATCTGAATGATTTCTTCTCAAAAGCTGCCACATGTCTAGGCACAGTCTAATCAGGCACAGTTTAATTTGTTGACTGAAGCTCGCACAACCTGATAAAGTTGAGACAATTTTCATTTCCAAAGCAGGATGACGTGGCACACATGCCACTAATCTCTCAAGATGTGTCTACTATCATGTACACGACCACGCGTATCTCAATCACATGATGCCACGCATCTAAATACAGTTAGTACACGACTGATAACTGAATGAAAGTTGGCGCAACATGAGGTTGGCGCAGCCCAATTTGGCGCAACCCAGCCTCGCGTACATCAGAATAACTGCTAAAACAGTTATTTCCAGAACTCTATAAATAGAGTTTCCAATCGTTGTTAAAGGATAGACAGATCACGGACAGAGATCAAGAACTCTTGCAAAATTGCTGCTGTATTCTTCAGAGGCTCTAGTCTTCAAAGTTCACATAGTCAAAGGGATAAAGTGATCGTCTTCTGATCAGATTCCTACAGTTGTACTTCCCCAGAATTTATTGTACTTTGTACGATTCTTTTTAAGTTTGGAATAAACTTTTTTGTTTTTGCAAACAAAATAGCGACTCTGTTAGGGACGACTTTCTCCTCCGACGAGAAGGTGACAAATCAATATGATACGGCGTCGATCGGCAAGACGCAGAAGACTCTGGTTGTTCAGGTCAACCAGACAGCCTACGAGAATATGATTAAAACCAAGAGCAACAAGCGCACTGTGGCTATCGCCAAGAACAGGACTGTGTGGACTCCTAAGTCTTCTACAGTTGCTGTTGCCCAGGCGCAACTTGAGTGCTCAGTGACCAAGGCGCAATCCACCTCAGTGGCTCAGGCACATCCTGCTTATATTGCCAAGGTGTAATCCACTCTTCCTGCTGCTCGCACGCAGTCTACTACTCTCTTTAGTGCCAAGGCACAGTCTGTTCAGGCCGTTATTAAGGCGTAGTCTACCCATATTGCTGCCAAGGCGCCACCAGTAGCCTATATTACTAGGGTGCAACCAGTTGCCCGTAGTGCTATGGCGCAACCCAAGCAATCAGTGACTCAGGCGCAGTCTGCTGCTTCGGCGCAACCCAAGGGAACTAGTCTTTTGGCTATTCCCTCTTCTTCTCCAGTTCTGAACTTGGAGAGTCAATGCTCTAGTACTAACACTAGACAGGGCAAAGAGAAGGGTCCTCTGACACTTCCTCAACTCGCGCAAGCTGCGCCTAAGATGGTTCAACAACAAAATAGAGGAAAACGCTTCTTAGCTAACCCTCTACAAAATAAAGAAAAGCACCCTTTGGTCTTTTCTAAAACTTCCCTGGTCTATGACTCAGAGGAAGATATATCAGATTCTATTCCTTTAAACAGAGGTCTTCGGATCTCTGATATTGGAAAGAATACTGATCAAAGAGGCATCCTGCCTACCCCAATAGGGTCTGGTCAAGATCTTTCCACCTTACAAATTTCAAGATCTAAGCAAAAAACATTGAGGGTATCACAAACAGAGACACCTGGAGCAGAATTTTCTGATTTACGCGCTTATCTCAATAGGCGTCAACCAGTATCAACTTTGGTGAAACATAAGAACCCTATGCCAAAGGCCAATCTGTACCAAAAGCCAAAGTTTGAAAAGAAAGACCAACCACTTATGCTAATGAGTTGAGTACATCTTTGTACACTCAGGGAACTAAACATCTGAAGAATAGGAGACATGTTCCTAACATCATTAAGGAATATGTTCCTCCAACTTCTTCTCGTCCTGTAGTGGTAACTGATCTCCGGGAACGTCTTACACAAAGATAGGAGATTGCAGGGATGTCTCCTTCACCTCTAGATCACTCTTTAGATCACCACTGCCTTCATGAAGTCGTCATCAAGTGTTGTTGCCAATCGGCTCGACGATCTGTCTTCGATCGTCTGAACTATGCTTCAACTCCCGAACATATAATAGAAGATGAAGACGAGCTATTATATGCTTCTATCAATATGACTTCTCAAGGCACTGGGGTTGGGAAACGTCCAAGACGTAATGCATCCCGTAATCCCAGTCAGCAACACTTAGATCGGATTCATGCATCCAGTGAAGGTGTCTTTCAATACACCAGATCAAGAAATCAAAATTTGAACCAATGTGTCTTTAATCAAGAAGATCTCCCCATCGCTCATATAGGAGAGGATACTTTTTCGGAGTTTGATGCAGATAGTGAAAGTTCTGAACAAACTATCTCATCAATAGCAGTAAGAGAAGTAACGGCATATACCATTACGGAAGATCAAGATGCCTCTACTTCGACCAGTCAGGAGCAACGAATTATTGCACTAGAAGATAAATTGAAGACCATGGCAAAAATGGTTGCAAGTATGCATACAATAATCGTGGCTCAACATACAGTGCCACCAGTTATAAATCCTGCCACCAATCCGGAGCTTATAGCATCTTCTGTACTTGTTAGTTTGGGGGTACCGCCTCCTCAGGTTGCTTCTGTGCCAATTCAAGCTGATCCCAGTCAGTCTGGCACCGGGGGTGGTAATTATCACGCTGTTCCTCCTCCTAACACTTCTAACCAGCCTATCAATTCCCAAACATCAAGGGATGCTAATGAGGCTGTGAAACTCTTACGCACTCAGTTTGAAGCCTTCAAGCAGAATGATGGCCTACAAAGATTGGGCATAAAGCAACCGTATCCTACAGAGTGGAAGGAGGTTCCATTTCCTTCTAAATACAAGCTTCCGACTATTATGCTGTTTGATGGCAGCACTTGTCCAAGTCAGTACATTAATCACTTTGAAGTGATGACTGACCAATTACAGCCAAATGATGTTCTCCTTAACAGAGTGTTCGTCGGTTGTTTAGCCGGCATAGCATACGACTGGTATCGTAGCTTGCCTGATGGCTGCATAACTTCTTTTGCTAGTTTCAAGCAAATATTCTTGGAACGGTTTTATGAGGGAGTCAACGACATGACAATGTCTGCCCTCATTAAGATTAAACAAAGGCACAATAAATCCACGGAGAGTTTTATTGAAAGATTTCGTCAAGAGGTACTCAAAATGCCTTTAGAAACTCCATCTGCTGTAACAATAGACACTTGCAAATCAAACTTGTTGCCTATTATCAGTATGTAGACGGGATCTACACAATTCCAGGGTTGGCCTTCTTTCATTGTGAATGCCAAGGCGGCTGAAGTCAGTGCCGAAAAGTTCAAACAGTCAGGAGTTCAGATGACTCATCATAACCAAGACGAATATTCTACACCCGGGGTAATAATCGCCAGAATAACCGTAAGGGTAAAGAAACACTGGCCATCAATCTCAAAGGCAAAGAGTCTTTGGCTGTCAATGTTACTCAGACACCATCCACTCCATCAGCACCACCGCCGAAAACAACTCGTCCAAAAGAAGAGTATTCTTTCGATGAAGATGATACTTTGAGCATCTTCGATTGCTTGATCAAAAGCAATAAGCTTCAACTACCAGAGGCAAAATGGTCGGAAGAAGTGGGTAAAACCGATCACCCTAAATACTGTGTTTATCACAGATTTATAGGACATCCAACCAGAGCATGTTATGTGCTCAAAGGCAAAATCCAAGAGTTAGTCAACTCTGGAGCAATTACTCTGCAGCAGGACGAGAAGACGGTGACTGCTAATGTAGTTTCTCTATAATTCGGTGATTTTTTACCATAACTTGTACAAGATGGTGTTGTCCCCATTCCAAGGACTACTCTTGAGATCGTGAATCTCCCACCTCCCCAAAATGAAGGTCTTGTTCCACTATCGACTGACAAGGGAGAGATTATGTGGATTCACCCAGATCTGGTGGCAGATTTTGAAACGCCTTCCTCTTCTAAGCAAAAGAAGGACTCCAAAGCTAAATCTAAAAGCTGCAACATGGTATCCTTTGAACCAGTAGCAGAAGAAGAAATTATAATGGGTACTAGATCTGGGAAATCCTATCTTCGAGAATATCCCAAAAATCAAGAGAATCCTGCTCCATCTCCTGATGCTCCTCCTACATCATCTTCTCCTACAGAGAATATAACATCTACATCCCCGCCGATAGCTGAACCAACTCCTTCTAAACCCACATCAGCAGACAAGGGAAAATAACCTGTTCGCTTTGACAAACATTAAAAAAGTCCTCGTCTCTTGGACTCGAAAAGCCATATAACTTTGATATATTGGCTCAATTGGCCAATACTCCAACGAGATTGTCAATCTTTGAAATCTTACATCTCTCAAAAGAAACTCGAAAAACGTTAAGTGAGGCCTTGATGCAGGCTGATGCTTGTCTTACTCTTCTCAAGAAGCCTAAAAACGAGCCAGGCAGCTGTGCACATTGTCATAGTGTATTTGAGTTAATGCCCAATATCACTTTTACACAAGATGACATGTTGTTAGATGACAATCGTCATGATCGTCCTCTCTATTTCACGGGGTATGTGGACACCATGAAAGTCGATCGCATTCTGATTGACCCAGGGTCCGCACTTAGCATCATGCCGAAGTCTCTGCTAGATCCTTTGAAGATCCCAGTGCATAACCTTTCTACAACTATCACTACTATCCTGGGGTTCAATCAGGAAAGAAGTGAACCTTTGGGGAAGATACGCCTAAAACTACAAATTGGCAATCTTCGTACAAAGGTGACTTTCTATGTTATTGACAATCATGGCTCATACAATGCTTTGTTAGGAAGGCCATTCCTCCATGAGCACAATATTGTACCTTCTACTTTCCACCAATGTTTCAAATATGTAGATAGTAATGGAGAAGTCCAAAAAGAGGTTACAGATCTGAATCCTTTAAAAGGAGTTGAAGCATACTGCAACGATTCTCGCATGTACAAGGAGGAATTCATGAAGGTGGTACTGGCAATGTACACAGATGAAGAACAGAAAAATGTGTCGAATGATACTCTGGTGATCTCGGTCAAAGAATGTACCTCCTGTCCTCAGTCTTCCAAACCACTGACTATCTATCTTCCTTCCCATGAGAAGTGGCCTAAGGGTGATAGTCAGGAACAAAGGGAGCTCACCTCTTCTGAGCCGCTTGTAATCGAACTTCGTCATAAGAAGCCCCCTCATCCTTCTCGTTCTTCTTTTCCTCCTCTTGTCATCAATCTGACTAAGCCTGCTAAGGCTAAAGTTCCTGTTGTAAATGATGGTACAAAAATCAATAAAGCATCTTTTTTGCAGTATACTGATGTCTCTTACTATACTCAATGTTATTTGGATATGCTAGATAGCTTTAAACCACTTACAATATAAGTCGTATCATCTCTGCGAAATATGGTATCACTGGATTCAATACAAGAGTCGTACTTCTTAGTACCGTCTTAAAAGAAAGATGAAAGGCCTATATTCTTCAATAAAAGAGAAGAACCAAAAATCATGCTCTATAATGATAATAGAGATGATACAGAAAGACTATAATTATGCCGCTATAGTCCACAATCCAAAGCAATCATCCGTAAAATGGGCTATGATTTCAAAACAGGACTCAACAACGGTAAAGGAAGGCGAACTCCTCTTCGTATTGCTGTTCCAAAAGGAAAATTACAACAATACCACAGTAAAACAAAATGGGGACTAGGTTATGCTTCACCACTTCCAACTCCAGAACCTTCTGAATCTGATGAAGAAGAACGATCTAACTCTTCTGATTCTATCTCTTGGGATTCTGATACTAGCATTGGTTATGTTCATAGGGTGATAGTATCTTCTAACATGGTGTCTGCCAAATTTTTGAAAGATGACGAAGATGACATTGAGGAAGCTCCTGAAATGGACCCTTGGGCACAAAGGATGGACAATCAGTGGGAACTTCGTTTTGAACAACGAGAGCCACCTACTGAGGATCAATTAGTCCAAATCGATATTGGAGAGAATGGCGTATCACGACCAATCTTCATTAGCAAAAATCTCTCAGAGGATGATAAACAAGAATTAATTCATCTTATTCGGGAATATATCGATGTTGGTGCAAGTTTCGTCTCGATATAACGAACGTGCACAAAGTTATGGCCTAGTTTGTAAAGTGGCCGATACGGGGTGTCTTGACGGATATTCTTCGATTTCGTCGCACACGTACAACGAAATCAAGTTCTGTCTGTTTCCACACATCGACAACATCCATACGTATTTTTTGATACTTATGGGTTGCGACCACGTTGTCCTGTTTGTCGGGGCACACGTCGTATCGAAAAAGTTTCTAAAATTTTCTCAGTTTTAAAAGTGGTTTTTCTTGATTTTTAACGTTAAATAACTTTGATCATACATAACGAAATTAGGAACTAAAAGAAAGGTTTTAAAGTGCTATATGTTTTCTACCAGGGTGTTTAAGCAAAATTCTGAATCTCGCAATAAGCTGGCCGCAAGGTGCCTTCAAAAATGGGTGTTTAAGGTTCGAGAATCTGCCGTTACGACAGGATTTTTCCTAAACTTTTGGGATTTCTCACGAGACGTTCGGGCCAACTAAAGTAATTCTATTTATTGGGTATGACAATGGGTCAACTAGGCTATCTATAAAAGTTTATGGATCGAAAATCAATCGGGTAGGAGAAGAGAACTTGGGTCAGAAACTTGGGTACCTTACTGCGGTATTGAGAACAGAGTGTCTCTGTTCTGCAAAGGTTTGCAGAGGTGTTCACCGACGTCCCGACGATCAATGGCGGCGGCAGGCACTTGAGAAGGCTTACCTAGGATCGAGGGAGCTCTGGGGGCGATTGCGAGATATGTGGGCTTCGGTTGAGAGGAAAATAGGTTTGAGAGGTTGCTTATATGCGAGGATTATACTCCTATTTCTAATTAAATTTGTAAAACCCCTAAATTTTAGGGATTTTATTTATATATTTTACATCATTTTATCTATTTACTTGAAATTTTGATTTTGGTGTTCTTAATATTTAGGTAGCAAGTTTAATGCTACAGTGTATGTATGCGAAGACAAAAATGGTACAAATTATGTACTAAATAGTTTAAAAATGTTTGAATTATTTTTTTTAGAACTTTTTACTATCTTATTTTAATTTTACAATATTTTATCGATTACTATCATGCTTGTAATTAAATATAGATTCTGACTATTGTTAATAGTAGCATGTAAGTGCAACAATAATACAATGAGTAGAGTATCTGTATAATATTTATAAAAAAATTTAAAATATTTTTGGGATCTTAGAAATTTTTATACATTTATTTGGATTTTAAAAGTATATATATATATATATATATATATATATATATATATATATATATATATATATATATATATATATATATATATATATATATATATATAAGAAAAAATATATATAAAACCCAACTCGCGAGATATTGGCAATATCTCGCGAGAGGTGGAACCCTCAAACCTGCGACCAGGCCTTCCCTTCACGAACAAGAGTAGCCAAACGACAAACTACATACATATCTTATATGTATATATATACATAGAAATCAACCAAAATCCTCAAAACCCTAACGCAAACCAAAACTCAAACCTGCGCCGCCCCAACTGGATGTGCCACCCTCCCTCGCGTCGCGGGTCAGGCCGCCGCCGATCGAGCATAGCTGCGGAGGCAGCGTTGCAACAGCAAGCGCACCTAAAACAGAAGGGTACTCTGTTCTTTCTGCCATGAGGTACCCCCTTGTAACTTCAAATTCTACTCATATACTAGGCCAATTTTAGATTCATAATTTTTTGTAGAGAAAATACTTGATCCTCTCGAAACTTATTCAAAAAGATCGACCTAGTTTTCCTTAATAAATTCGTGAAAATTCTTGAAACTTCAAGAAAAATCATGAGAAACAGTAGATCAAAACTGCTCTAAAACCCTAAATGGGAAGTCGTTTCTGCAACGATAGACCGACAAACCTAAAAATCTATCTGAAGACAGACCTAGAAAACATATAGGGCTGCAAACCCCTTTTAACAGAAGTCGGACTCGACTAATGTGCGTCGAGAAATCGGTTTCCCATTATTGACAAAAAACTGTTTTAAACTGTCAAAATTTTAGAAAACTTTTCTGATACGGCATGCGTCGCAACAAACTGGGCGACGTAGTCGCACTCTATAGGCATTGAAAGGCGCATATAGATGTTGCTGACGTGTGGAAACTGACGGAACTCGATTTCGTTGCGTGTGCGCGATAAAATTAGTACGTATCCGTCAAGATACCCCCGTATCGACCTTTTACAAACTAGGACATAACTTTGTGCACGTTCGTCGTATCGAGACGAAACTTGTGCCAATCGGACCATATTATTTTTCTATTCCTTTGTGCCAAGTTTGGTCCGATTCTGAGAAGGTTGACAGGAATGACTATTTGGCGGACCTGCGATCCGATCCTACGGGTAAAATTGTGCACGGTCCGTCGGAATTCAACTTTGGACATACAGTTGGGTTCGTCTCCTCAAACCGGACCTGTAGACATGTAGTTTGATGACTTTAGAGACCATAAATATTAGCATGCGTTTCGAAGCAAAATGGGTCCAACGACGGACATCATTTGCCTGAAATTACGATTTTGCCCCTATTCCAGAATTAGACTTTTGGACAGGCATTTCTTAGAAATATCTATTATACCAAACACCTTCGTGATATTTGTTTCAGCATCCAGAGCTATATGTGGATTTTGACTTTCGTGCTGACGATTCTGACTGTTGGATTTTGCTACATCTCGCACCACCCTCAGGCACGATATCTTGCCATATTTATTGCTTATATTTAGTTGCATTTTTCTTTAGTTATTGCATATTCCTGTCTGTTTATTTCTAGTTCTTTCAGTTGATTTACTTGCTTAGTTCTTCTTGTCTTTAAAGTATGCATATGGACCTAGAGTTAAGGTACTACCATCTGTAGTGTATTGCATAAACCTTGACACAGTTGTACCATGAGATGTGTAAGATGAGTAGCATGTAGAGGTACTTGCATGTTGGCTGATCATCCGTGCACATGCGTCAGGTCTAACTGCTAATAAAGACATGTTAGGAGACTTAGCAGTTAGTAGAGGTACATGATCGCGGATACGACTTAGATAGGTGCATCGGGTGGGGAGAAAATTTCCTTATCATATAGGCTTCTATTACACATTCCCTTGTAACCCGGAAGCTCCGCTGGAGATATGGGTATGCTTACCCACTCAGGTTGGCCACTGACATTTTTAAACGTTATACGCTTAAGTCACTGGTGCCCAAGTGGGGACTATACCAGATCCTATTTACAGCAGGCCTCGTGCGACTAAAGGTTTGTTCTTAACTATATAAACATATTAGATTGGTTAGGTAACCCTCGTCAATGTCGTCACCCCCCGTTCCATTCGTAGCATGGGACAATATCGCATCATGGAATAGCATGATATCCCCGTCCTTGTTTGGTTGTAGGGGTAGTCCACTGTCTCGATGATGAGATATTGGGCCTTGTTACGACTGGAACTATTTTACTTTACTTGTTATTTATGACATATTATATATATTCAGTTATGTGGCATGTTCTTCTTGTATCTTGTTACGTCCCTCTGAGGACCTGGTGATCTCTCCAGGTGTGTGCTTTTGTGACTTCTCATAGGTGTTCTAGCCAAGGCCGTGATCTTCTCCAATCCTTCAAAGATGATTGCCCTTGTATCGTTCATTGCTATTTTTATATATCCTTTCCTTGTATTGTTCTTCTCACTTAAATGGTTGGTAGTAGATCTGTCTCCGCCCAACTTTGTACAAATAATAAATTCAGAGTTGATTTTATTATACATTTATTTCTTATTGTGGATGAGGTTAGTTGTCATGGTTTACTGCATTTTACAGCTTATGTATACATACGAGGATTCCACATATTGGAATATACTTCGTATGTATGCAGATGGCGTATCTACGTACTTAGTCTTATGTATTTTGGGACTGTGGCGTTACAAGATTTCCCATCGATTTAAAATCTGAGTTTAACTGGGATTAGCTAAATCTTATGGAGAATATGATTGTGCCTATGTAGGGAAATTTTGGTTTAAAAAGATTTTGTATTGATCGAGTTTTCCCTAGGTTTAAATCCATTCGAAATCGAAGTTTTAACCACTCTGTTTCTTGGGTCGGGCTGTAGGCGATCTGTCTTCTCATAAGAAATTGAATTTCTTACGAGATGATGCTTCTACCCTTTTTTTTAACTTAACTATATATATGTATTTATATATATAACAATATATGTACATACATATATGCACCAAAAATATAAAAATAAAAAGTTAAACATCCATAAAAATCCAAAGAATTTCCTAGGGTACTTTTAGTAAGATTTTGTAACCAAATACTATAAGATACTATTTACTTGCTATTTTTCACATATAAGAAAATCATATAATAACTTTTTTTATTCTATTTTCTACTAAGCTATTTAATAAATAAGAATATACTAAAAATTTCTAAAATATATAAATATTTTCTAAAATGTTTCCATAAGTATTATTGCAAAATTTACCTCCAACTTTAGCAATTCTTGCTACCTTAAACATCAACAAATATGTATTTTAGAAAAAAATAGCCTTATATAAATGTTGTGAAATATATTAATTTATAAAAATAAAAATAATAATAAATCCTATGAATTTAAGGGGGTTTACAGACCCAAAAAGCTTCGAATCTCAGCAACTGAGCTCAGTGTGGACCAAGACTCAACTGCTAAAATCTCCTTCAGGTACATTGAGATCCTTTTCTCGGTCACAACATGACCCAAGAACTCCACATGCTTCAGGAAGAACTTATACTTTGACAGCTTCCCATAAAGCTGCACCTTCTTGAAAGTCTCTAGCACAATCCGCAGATACTCCTTGTGCTCCTGTGACGTCTTTGAGTAGACCAAGGTGTCATCTATGAAGACCACCACGAACTTGTCAAGGTACTAATGGAATACCTTGTTCATCAAGTTCATGAATACCGTTGGGGCGTTGGTCAACCCAAATGGCATAACAATAAACTTGTATTAGCCGTACCGAGTCCAAAAAGCCATCTTTGGAATGTTCTCCTTCTTCACCTTCAGCTGATGGTACCCCGACCTCAAGTCTATCTTCGAAAATTTCTTTGTGCTGCTCAACTGGTCGAACAAGTCATCAATCCTCGGCAACGGGTATTTGTTCTTTACTTAGTAGAAAATAGAAATTAAGATCTTTGCTTTGAACTACTATACGCTCCAAGCGATTGTTCAATTTGGACCTATTGTCCCCTAGCGGGCCGTTGCCGGCCACTGCTTTGACGGGTGGCCTCCTCCGGATGATCGGCTTCCCCTTCCCATTCTGGCAGCGTGACTGCCCTCCTCGGCCTTTTTCTCCCTTCCTTTTCGTCTATTCCGGCTTGCTGCTGTCAGGCGTTGCCGGTTCTTTGGCTCCGTCCCCTTCGGGCTCTGGCCCGGCGGCTCCCCGGACGGAGGATCAGCTTTCTTCTTCGTTCTCGTCGACTCCGGCACAGTCGATTCCACCTCCCAGAAACCCACTAGCTCCCTCCCCTATGGCAGGACCCTCCCCAGCCGTTCGTATGGCTCTCCGCAGTGTCCACCGTCCCCCATGCCTCCTTCAATGCTCTCCGGTTGGCCTCATATTGCGAGCCCTCCAGTTCCCGCTCATCCGGTCCTTTTTCGGATTTGAATTTATTTTCAAATTCATGTACTTGTGCGTTGTCACCGGTTGGCGCTGGGGTCCCCGTGCGCCCTAACCCAGCATATCTTGGCTGCAGCCATGCACCTTTCAATGGCGGAACCCTAGGTCCTGTGCAACCTGTGAGCCCAGGTCTCGCGCTACCCGCGCTTTCTGTGCGCCATCTTTCGGTGCCTAAGGTGTACCCTCTTCCGGCGCTTCCTGGCAGCGCCTGTCCCTTGCCACCCAGTGGTGGGACCCCCAGTCTCGATTTATCTTATAGCGTGACCCCTACAGTGCTTCCCTACGTTGCTCCGGTTGTGCCAAAGCTGGCCTCTGCGCTATCGACAACAACGAGGACTGGGCCGGTCGGGCTCGCCTTTATGTCCTGTTTTACGAATACAGTCCAGCATGCCCAAGCTGCCAAGCCTCCTCCGATCTTCCGTAACGTCGAACTTTCGGGCCTTACATCCCTACATTCGTTTGAAGCTCATAATATTGTCGTCCCCTTCACGTTAGATGATATCTCGCCCATTTAGAGAAATAGTCGATGATTGCCAGGATAAAGCGGTGTCCCCTTGACGAAGGAGGAGTGATAGGCCCCACTATATCCATGCCCTAGGCTTCAAACGGACAAGAGGCAACCGTAGATGTAGAGGCTCTGATGGTCTGTGAATGAAGTCGACATGCATCTGATAAGAACGACACTTCTTTGCGTATTTGACAGCGTCGGCCATCATGGTGGGCCAGTAATAGCCCATATGTCGGAGTCAGTCCTGTAACTTAGGACTTGGTTGATAAGCTCAGTACGTTCCGTCATGAGCTTCTCAAAGAGCTTCAGCAGCTTCTTTGTTATATAGACATTAGAGGAGAAGTCCATCGTAGGAGCGCCGGTACAGCATTTTGGAGGCTGTATCATAATAGAACCGGAGGAAGCGCCTTCTGACTGAGACTGCCTCCTTCGGGTCTTCCGAGATGATTCCGTAGACAGTAAAGTTGATGAATGAGAACCTCCAGTCTCTGACATTGATGCCAGGGTTTGCGGCCATGGCATGAGTTGTCCGCATGCACAGATTATTTCTGGGGCAAACCAAGTCCCGACCCGTCACCTTAACGAAGTGTTGAGTCCCGACGGGTGCAGCCAATGAGGCTGCAAGGCCGGCCACAGCATCGGCTTCCAAGTTTTACAGTCGAGACACATGCTCTATGAAGAATTCTGTAAAGGTTGAGATGATGTCCAACGCTGCTTTGTGATAGGGGAAGAGGTCTTCATGGCGGACCTCATATTGTCCCCAGATTTGATTTATGACGAGCTTTGAGTCGCCGTAAGATTCAAGGTAGTCCACCCCCAGCTGTCATGCTAACTAAAGACCCATGATGAGGGCGTTGTACTCTGCAACATTGTTGGAGCACGGCTCTGAAAGAGAATAAGCGTACTGGATGACTAGTTTATCGGGAGAGATTAAGACCACCCCTACTCCTGCGATAATTTAGCCTTTGGGGCCTGTTCTGGAAGCACCGTCGAAGAACATCCGCCAGATCGAGATTTTTTCGGTAATGATTGCTTCTTGTACCTCATCGGGGATACCTTCATAGAGCCTGGATGATTCCGAAATTGGGTGCACGACTAGGAAGTCGGCCAATGCTTGGCCCTTGACAGCCTTTTATGGTACGAATACCATGTCATATGGTGTCAATAATATCGCCCACATAGCCAACCAAGAGTTTAGCGCTCTTGGTTTCATCATGAAAATTCTGAGTGGATTAACTCAGAAGATGACATAGATTGTTTGTCCCAAGACATAGTGGCAAGTCTTCTAGATGGCGAACACCAAGGCTAGATACTCTTTTTTTACGGAGTTGAACCGGTGTTCGGCCCCGACCATCGTCCTGCTAAGGTAGAAGATGGCCTGCTCATGGCCTGCTTTGTTGTTCTAGGCCAACAAAGCGCCAAGGGAATGGTTCATTGCACGGACGCAGAGCAAGAATGGTTTGCCTGTGACGGGTGCCACCAGGACCGGGGGACTTGTCAGATAAGCTTTTATGTCGTCGAAAGCTTTCTGACATTCTTCCGTCCAGACGTAAGAAACTCCCTTCTTCATAAGCTTGGTGAAGGGTTGACATTTTTTGGAAAGGTTCGCGATAAACCTCCAGATGTAGGCGAGTCGTCCTTGTAGGACTCGAAGTTCTCTGAGGTTCTTCGGAGGGTCCATGTCAAGGATGGCTTTAGTCTTCTCGTGGTCAACATGAATGCCTTTCGCAGTGATGATGAAGCCTAAGAACTTTCTACTAGAAACCCCAAGGAAAGATTTAGCGGGGTTCATTTTAAGCTGATGCGCCCGCATAAGGTCGAAGACTGTCTTCAGGTCTCGTAGGTGATCACCCTTAAGACGGCTCTTGACGGCGATATCGTCAACATAGCACTCGACTGCCTTACGAAGGTGTTGATGGAAGATAATGCTCATAGCTCGTTGGTATATAGCACCTGTATTCTTCAAGCCAAAGGGCATTACTGTGTAGCAGTAAACCCCCTTTAGAGTTCTAAAGGACGTGTGCTTCTCGTCATCTGGGAACATCTTAATCTGATTGTAGCTGAGTAGCCATCCATGAAAGACATACGCTCGAAGCCACCTGTGTTGTCGATCATTACGTCGGTGATCGGGAGTGGAAACTCATCACTTGGGCATGCAGAGTTGAGATCCCGAAAATCGATCCTGACTCGGATCTTTCTATTCTTCTTGGTGACGGGGACGATGTTGGCTACCCATTCGGGGTGTTGCTCTTCACGAATGAACCCGCTGTCCAAGAGCTTGTCGATCTCTTTGTCAATGGCTTCCATGATGTTAGAACGGAAGTACCGCTGTTGCTGCTTAACGGGCTTAGCGTCAGGCAAGATGTTAAGCTTGTGCATTACGACTTGTGGGTCGAGTCCCGGTATGTCTTCGTAGCTCCAGGCGAAGACGTCGATATATTCTTTGACCAGGTGGATCATGGATTCTCGATCCTCCCCCACCAAGCTCTTGCTGATGAAGATTGGTTTGGATGAAGATCCATCTCCAAGGTCGATCTTCTCGACTTCGTCTTCGGTAGGGGGTTCTCGTAATTCAAAACAAGACTCCCATTGTGCACCTAAGCGTTGAGCCCAGGGTTCTTCTTTGAAGATCTCTCATGTTTGATCGTCGTCTATATCTTCTGAAGGATGTACAGATGTCGTATTGGCTGACAGCATCCTCCTGAAGACTGAGCCGATGCTAGTATCAGAGTTCCAGGTTGAAGTTTTAGATGAGTGAGAATGTATGACATCCGCTGCTTTTGATTCTTCTAGAGTTGTTGGAGGCGTGATGTAGCCTACCCCTCGTCGGGTATGGTGATAGTAGTCTTACGGCTTTCCTTTTAGCACTGGAAGTCATAGGGGAAGGCGTCGACCTTTGCCGTAGTTCAGACCTTGGCCGCTTTTCAAGTTGTAACCCATCTTTTGGATGAGAAACTTAGCTCGATCGTTGTACCGGTAGATTTGCATTTTGTCGGTGTCGGGTTCTGACTCCATCGACGGAAGGTCTTGGTGATGCTCAACTTTGCCAAAGATAATAGGCTTCTCTTCCTTGTTCCGAGGTGGGACTATGTAACAGACTCCTTGGTACAGGACAACTCGATTTATATGACTCACAGTCGTTATTTGTGTTTGCAACGACTGTAGAGCATTATCTAGAGTGTACATGGTATTCTAATATGGAAGACTAGAATAATTGAAAGATACTCTATTATTGATAAAATATGGGATCTTGTCCTGAGGGATTACATCATCGAAGGATGAAGCATCGACATTAGCCGATATGTACTCTCCATGTTCTTCATCAGTGAGAACAGAAGCAGCCTTGGGAGGTTCAGAAGATTTTTTCGAGAGCATGCCCCGTACTGGCTCTTGGAACTTTGCTGAGAAGGATACCGAGGTCTTCTTTTGTGGCCTGACGGGTGTCGACAACTGAGGAGGTCTGCCTTTGAGCCGTACCTTGAGGGGAGCCTCGGTTGGTGTGCCCGGAGCTGGAGCCATTCTCCATAGCTTGGCTACGAGAGGAGACGCCACTTGAGGGGCTTGCCTTTGAGGCGTATCTTCAATGGAGCTTCATTGGGTGTAGTGCCCAGAGAAGTTGGCGCCTTCCTGTGGAGTTTGACTACCATAGGAGCTGATGTTTGAGGCGGCCTCCCTTTGAGTCACACTTTTAAGGGAGCATTGATTATCATGTCCGCCTCTAGGTCAGCTTCGACCTCAGCTTCTGCCTCGTCATCAGCATTATTGGCTTCATCTTTGAGATGAATTGATTTGTACAGATCAGCATCGGTGAAGAAGGCTTCAATCCTTCTGAAGGGATCGACATCAGCAAACTCTGTCCGGATGATGCCGCTGGTGCATACGTATTTCATACATTAATGGAGGGTGGACGGCACCACCATGTATTTATGTATCCATAGACATCCGAAAGGATGTTGTAGTTGTCGTCTGTATCCACAACGTAGCAAGTCACCTCAGTCTGGAGATCGCCGATGTGATACTTCAAGCGGATCTTCCCCAGCGGATCACTCTTACTGGCGTTGAAGCCACTTATGGTAGTGTAAGACACTGTCAGGCGATGCATCGGGATCCCCAACGTCTGAAGTAGAGTTCAGGGGATGATGCTGAGAGAAGACCCAGGGTCGATCTGTATTCGATCTACCTTGATGGCACCGACATACCATGTGTAATACAGGGGTCTGTTGTGCCTGTTGTTTGAACAGCATTTTCTGTTGAATGAATGTGATGTTGGGGATGATCTCCTCCACATTATGGCAGTACGAACATGTTGTAGGATCGTCGTCAGGCTTCTTAACCTAACTGATGTAATATTCGGCGTCCTTCAGGGCTTCACAGAGAGCCTCCCGAGTATCTTTGGATAGGCGGAGGAGCTCGAATAGGAAAAGTCGTACTGGAGTACTGGCCAGTTGTGCCAGTATGTCGAAGTTGTGGGGCTTGGCTACCCTCGGAGTGTTGTCTTTTTGAAGAGGCATGTCGAAGCGGTCCTCCTTCTTTTTTTGTTTATCAGCTGCAGGAGGTTGGGATGAACCTTCTCCTTGGAAAGTTGTGCTGATGATAGGAGATGTCACTTCGGAAGGAGCCTCCTCTGGTTGGGTGTTCTGTTGTGAACGTGTTTGTACGGGCAATGCTTCTTCAAGGGAGGAAATCACCATTCGGCAAGACTTGGTCTACTTGCCTTTGCTTTTGGAGGTAGAGGTTACCCCCGGTTGAGTCAGCTCTGGAACGAGATCGGGGTGAACCCACATGATCTCCCCCTTGGATGTTGTGAGTGGTATGAGCCCACCCACGTTGTCACGGGTTGGTGGAAGGTTGACTACTTCCATTGTCGCCTTTAGGATGGGGACGACGCCATCTTGAGCTGTGGTAAGCAGTAAGGTGCCAAACTGGAGCGACACCATGTTGGCCGAGATTGTCTTCTTCTCGTAATCGACTGAGATGACGTTCGCATTGATCATGCCCTGTATGTAGTCTTTGAGGATGTAGCAGTCTTTAGTTGGATGTCCAACGAACCGATGGTAGTGACAATACCTCGGGTCGCTGACTCTGCCTACTTCGTCAGGACGCTTGGGATCAGGCAACTTGATTTTTTTGCCCTGTTTCAGTATCTCAAAAAGCTGTAAGGTATCCTCATCGTGGAAGGAGTATACCATCTTCGGTCGTGGTGCGGTAGGAGGCCTCTGGGCAGGACCTTGCGTGCTATTAGATGCATTGACAGTCAATGCATGTTTCCCCTTTGCTTCGTGGCTGCTGTTGGCCCATTGGTCATATGGTCAAACTGATTTTAATAATTGATCAAACTCTGTCTCGATATATGGAGCTAGTCAGGATATCTCGGACTCTTGGACATACTCAAGAATGGCTATCTACTCAGTTCAAGACCGAAGCGTTGTTTGCCTGTTCGAGTCCGTATTTCTTTGAGCAATGTAATCTTTATTTTATTGAGTCTAGAAATACTTTGTACACCGAGTCGTACTGGCAAATAGGCTATTCCAAAATAATTTTAAAATGTTTTTAAAATGTCCTTAGTGTTGAAAAACATTCGTATTTACAAAAGCTCCAAAAAGGTTTTCAAAATTCCCCAAAAATCTATTTTGAAAAACCCTAACCCAACCCTGACAGAACTCGGCTAGAGTTCGGCCAGAGTTTGGTTAGTGGCCGTTTTGTTTTTGAATTCCTTGGAACTTGGTCCTCCTGCAGTTGCGGATTTGACCGAGATTTGCTCATCGAGTTCTGCCCGAATTCTGCCAGAATTCTGTCTTTGGAACTCCTATAAATAGAGAAGGATTTCGACCATTTTAACTCACTCATTCACTTTCAATCTTCTCTCTACTTAAAGCTTTCAGTCTTCCAAAGAGTTTTTTCTCGAGCTTTAATTTTCAGATCCCAAGCCAGTTACAATCTTCTAGTCGATTTGCCAGTACGATGCGGTCTAGAAGTTTCTGAGTGATTGTAATCAGAAGGCTTGATACAAGAATACCTCTTCACAATTGAAGTTGGACGAGTTCTTCGTATCAAAGCTTGCATTGTAGAAGTTGCAAGGACTTCGTAAGAAAACTTGCGGTTTTGCCAATAGTGGATTCAACTGGTAGCAAGAGTTCTGCCGACTAGACTAGTCCTCAACAGAGGGAAACCAGTATACATCGCCGTCTTTGCGTTTGCTTTCTTATCTCTGCCTTACATTATTTAGTTGTGATTATTATTCTGTGATCTTGCTGCTAACAATTTTTAATTAGCATTATTCCGCTGCCAACTCTATTCACCCCCCTTCTAGAGTATTCTGCTTTACGATTTCGTTCCTACAATTGGTATCAGAGTGGGTGTTACATGTAAAGCAAGGTAACATTAAAATTATTTATTCATTTAATTAATTGTTATATAGATCACAGCACAACACATGGCAACTGTAAAATTCACAAGTGAAGGCCAGGCAACAAACAGACCTCCATTGTTTGATGGTACAAATTATACCTATTGGAAAACACGGATGAGTTTCTTCTTGAAATCTTTTGACTTTGATTTATGGTCTATTGTTATTGATGGCTATCAAAAGCCATCTCGTATAAATGTTGATGGAGTTTTAATTGAGAAACCCCATAACAGATATACAGAGAAAGAAAAGAAAAAGGCCAGTCTTGACGCACGTGCTATTAACGCTTTATTTTGTGCTTTAGACAGAAATGAATTTAACAGGGTATCTATCTGCACAACTGCTAATGAAGTGTGGAAGCTTCTTGAAGTCACACATGAAGGCACGACTCAAGTCAAAGAATCAAAGGTCAGCAGACTTACTCAAGAGTATGAGGTGTTCAAGATGAAGCCCAACAAAACAGTTACTCAGATGTTCGAAAGATTCTTGAATATTATAAATCCTTTGTCCTCTCTAGGCAAAGATTACAGTAACCATGAAAAGATTCGCAACCTCCTGCGAGCACTTACCAAGAACTGGATTCCAAAGGCTACTGCAATCATTGAAGGGAACGACCTCACAACTATGTCACTCGAAGTACTCATGGGTAAGCTACTCACTCATGAACTGGAGCTACAAGATTTTGAAGAGCCTGTCCCAAAGGAGAAGACGATCGCTTTCAAGGCTCAGCACAGAAAAGCTGCTGAAGGTGATTCAGACAGCAGTGAATCTGATGCTGAAGATCAAGCACTCCTAGCAAGGAAATTCAAAAGATTTATGAGATATGAGAAGAAAGCCAAAGAAAACAATAGCAGCAACAACTGGTATCAAGATGATGCTGTCTGCTATGGCTGCAAGAAGAAGGGACACATGAAGAAGGATTGTCCTACAAACTCATCATCAAGTAAGAAGAGCAACAGGTATGAAAAAGGAAACCTGAAGAAATCAACATCACGGAAGTATGCCAATACCAGCATATGGCATGAAAGTGAAGCCAGCGACTCAGAAGATGAACAATCAGAAGACGCTACAAATATATACTTTATGGCATCCGATCAGGTACTCTCTGAACCTGTAGTTGATACATATGATGACTTCACCTTTGAGCAATTAGGAGATGCCTTCAGTGAACTGATAAGTGATTACAGGAAACTGTGTAGCAAATATCAGACCTCTAAGAAGGTACTCAAAGAGTACAAAGGTGAAATAGGAAGACATACCGATCTACTAGCTGAGGTTAGAAATAATGTTAGTGAGTTTGGTGAGCTTTCTTCTATTAAGCTCTTATTACACGAGACTACCAAGTCATCCGAAGAAAAAGACAAGATTATTGACCAACTGAAAGAAGAACTTTCTAAAGAGAAGAAAAGTCTTCAATGTGCACAAGTCAGAATGGAAGCACTCACTTCTGACTATACTAAGTTGTATGACACTTCCAAAAGATTGGAAATTAGGTTAGGAAAATAGCCTGAGACTGCTGCTTCCTACCCTAACACGTGTCACTTACCGAATAATCGGAACATTCCCAAACCAAACACTGTCAGACCTAACCATATCAAACCTTTACCCCAAAAGGTTAAGCCCAAACAGGATTATAGGTATGCTTTCTTCTATACTAGAAAACCTAAACCTACCAACCATGCACACCACTCAGCTTTCAACACTCAACATGCACAATGTCATTATTGTGGCCACACTGGTCATATTTCTCCTGCATATAGAATCAGAAAGCTTGTTGATTTAAATATTTATGCATGGATACCAAAAGCTAACATTTCAGGACCCTACAAGAAATGGATACCAAAAGTTTCATCTGCAAATTATTTTGTAGGTGGAACACCTTTCACATGCTAAAAGCAAATGGATCCTCGACAGCGGTTGTTCACGGCATATGACCGGTGACGCTACATTATTTGCAACACTGTCGAAGAAGAAGAAGGAAGGCTATGTCTCCTTTGGTAACAACTTGAAAGGGTATATCATTGGTATCGGTGATGTTGGTAAATCTCCCTATCCTGTGATTAAGGATGTCTGTCTGGTTACCGAGTTAAAACATAATCTACTCAGCATAAGTCATTTAGCTGATCATGATTATGGCATCAACTTTGGCAAAGACAAATGTACTATAGTTGATAGCTCAACTGGTAGTACTATCTTTGAAGGTATCAGGGAAGACAACATATATGTTTTCTATTTGTTGGAAGAAATTAACATTTCAGGTAGATGCTTAATGGCTAAAAGTGAAGAGAGTCATCTGTGGCATATGAGACTCGGTCACGCAAATATGGACACAATCTCAAGATTATCCACGAAGAAGCTAGTATGCGGTTTACCGGACATAACATTCAAGAAGGATTCGGTATGCAGCCAATGTGAAAAGAACAAAGCTACCAGATCCACATTCAAGTCAGTAAACGCAGTATGTACTACTAGACCTCTATAATTGCTAGATATGGACTTATTTGGTCCTAGCAGAGTTGCTAGCCTCGGAGGTAAGTTATATGCTTTTGTAATTGTAGATGATTACTCTAGATACACGTGGGTATACTTTTTGACATGCAAGAATGATGTATTATCCGAATTTGTCGCCTTTTGTAAGAAAGTACAGAATGAAAAAGGTCACATGATCACTCGTATTAGAAGCGATCATGGTGGCGAATTCGAGAATGCAGAGTTTGAGCAATTTTGTGACACACACGGTTTTGTACACGAGTTCTCCTGCCCAAGGACTCCACAACAAAATGGAGTTGTGGAACGTAAGAACAGAACTTTTTTCGAAATGGCCAGAGTAATGTTAAACCAGTTTAGTCTACCCAAATATTTCTGGGCTGAAGCTGTCAATACAGCTTGTTTTGTTCTCAACAGAGTTCTAATTCGACCCAAATTGAAGAAGACTCCATTTGAGTTATGGTTTGATAGAATTCCTTCTGTTTCATATTTTAGAATATTTGGTTGTAAATGCTTTATTCTTAATACAAAAGATAATTTGGGAAAGTTTGATGAAAAGGCCGATGAAGGTATATTTTAAGGTTATGCGGCCAAGAGCAAAGGATACAGAGTCTTCAACAAACGAACTATGATCATCGAAGAATCAATCAACGTCACCTTTGATGAATTGAATCAAATGACTATCGATGACAATGACGAAGATCTAACTGTACCAAGCTCAACACCAGCTGATCCTCCAAGAGAAGAACCCGGAAGCAGCTACCTTCGGAGTCTGCCGAAAAGATTGAAATTTACGGCTGATCATCCAAAGGATTTGGTAATTGGTGATATTACCAAAGGTGTAAGTACTCGTACATCTAGTAGAGATATTGTCTCTAGTGTTGCATTCATTTCACAGCTAGAACCCAAAACCATTGATGAAGCATGTAGTGATCATTTTTGGTTAGATGCTATGCATGAGGAATTAAACCAATTTGAACGGAATCAAGTTTGGGAACTTGTTCCCAAGCCTATTGATCATCCGGTCATTGGCACCCGATGGGTATTCCGAAATAAACTGAACGAGAATGGTTTAGTGACTCGCAATAAGGCTCGACTCGTAGCTCAAGGATACAATCAGGAAGAAGGTATCGACTACGGTGAGACTTATGCCCCAGTTGCGAGATTAGAATCCATTCGCATGTTATGTGCATTTGTATGTTTTCATAATTTCAAATTATTTCAAATGGATGTCAAGAGTGCATTTTTAAATGGTTTTATAAAAAAAGAGGTTTATGTAGCTCAACCACCCGGTTTTACCGATTTTGAATTTCCTGATCATGTTTTCAAGTTGAAGAAAGCTTTATACGGTTTGAAACAAGCCCCTCGTGCTTAGTATGATCGTCTAAGCTCTTTTTTACTTGATAACAGTTTTTCAAAGGGAAAGGTTGACACTACTTTGTTTATAAAGTCTTTGAATAATAATATTCTTTTAATACAAGTCTATGTTGATGATATTATATTTGGATCTACTGATGAATCTCTTTGTCAAGAATTCTCTAAGTGTATGCAAAATGAGTTTGAGATGAGCATGATGGGAGAGCTGAAATTCTTTCTCGGACTACAAATCAAACAAACTGACAATGGAACATTCATAAATCAAGCCAAGTACACAAAAGATTTGCTAAAGAAGTTTGATCTGGACAATGTCAAACCTATTGGCACTCCGATGGCAACTTCAACAAAGCTTGATATTGATGAACAAGGCAAGCCTGTCGACACACGTAAGTATCGAGGTATGATCGGTAGTTTACTTTATTTAACTGCTTGTCGTCCAGATATTATATTTAGTGTTTGCCTGTGTGCATATTTTCAAGCTAATCCAAAGGAATCACATCTGTGCGCAGTTAAGCGTATCTTTCGATACCTTATGGGCACTTCTTCTATTGGCTTATGGTATCCCAAAACCAAGTCCTTTGACCTTACTGGTTACTCGAATGCAGATTTTGCTAGATACAAAGTTGAAAAAAAAAGTGCCAGCGGCACATGTCATTTCTTAGGCAAGGCTTTAGTCTCATGGTTTAGTAAAAAGCAAAATTCTGTAGCCCTATCAACAACAGAGGCTGAGTATATCGCCACAGGACGTTGTTGTGCTCAGATTTTGTGGATAAAACAAACCTTGGAAGACTATGATTTATTTTTCACACGCATTCCTATTTTTTGTGACAACACGAGCACTATTAATTTGACTAAGAATCCAGTATGTCACTCTCGTACTAAGCATATCGAGATTCGACATCATTTTCTTAGAGATCATCATCAGAATGGAGATATTGACCTTGTATACATAGACACTGAGAATCAATTAGCTGATATCTTCACAAAATCTCTAGCAGAAGATCGTTTCAATTATTTACGTCGAGAATTAGAAATTTTGGACGTCAATAATGTTAATTAATTTTATTTTATGATTATATTTCATACGCAAAAACTGTGTTAGAGACAAGCCAATAAAGAGTCTGTCTGTCACCACAACTATGGTTGAAGCGAAGCGGTACTTAAGAGTTCCCCGGTGAACCTCCGCCAGCTGGGACAGTACTCCTACAGCTAATCTGAGACAGTCGCTGTATAACGATATTTAATCTATAAAATAATATTAATTATATTAATTGAAGGTTGAAATTACTAATCTTTGAATTAAATTTTTGAAATGAGTCAATGAAAAAGAAAGTGGCCCAAACCAACTAACAGAACCCCCAGGCGAATTCGGCCAGAGTTCGGACCGAATTCGGCCCGAGTTCGGTTAGTGGTATCCGGTTATATAACCAGAACCCGAGAGCCTCTTTTTCTTCATTGCTTCTAAAAACTCTTCCACAGCAACAGCAGCCGCACGAAGCTCTCCAAACCCTAGTTCTTCACCACTTCATTTCTTCCAATCTACGTGGTGAAATCCATCCAAATTTTGGATTCATGCAGAGATCGTTGTCCTCTACAGCATACTTGAATCTCGGGAGGTATAACTCCGTATTTCTACTCCTTTCAAATTCGTGCATATTTATTTTATTTGCACAATGTCGCCTAAGGGATTCAACCCCTTCAAGAGGAAGAAGACGACCAATCCAAGTGAGGAAGGATCATCTTCAAATCCACCCACGGATTCCCTCTTTTCGCCAGTTCAATCGAGCGATGGCGCATTCGATGGGTTTTATTTTCAAACCCTAGATCAAGCCCTTCTGTGGTATAGAGACTTTTCTATGAGATCCATATGCACAGGCGCTCCTATCAAATGGACTGTGTTTCCAGAACACCGTCCTTATTTTGAAGCATTAGGGTTACAATACTTTGTTAAACTTTATTTCCCGGTAGCTACTAATGCTACTAGACTTTTCTATTATAATATCGTACTAAACACGTTTGACGTAAGTACTCATGTTGGCGGACTAGATATCGAGTTCAATGATGTCCTCTTAGCGGAAATCCTTGGTCTTTCTAACGAAGGTGCACCGCTTGATGATATTACTGAATTTGATTTTTCCGACGGCACGACACTTGCTAGTTTCAAAGCTGAACTCTGTGCCCCTGATCGAGTTCGCTCTGGAAAGTTCAAGGCAAATAACTTGAACTTGTTTAGTTATAAATTGCATCGCATCATCTACTCCACTCTCTTTCCGAAGTCTACTTCAAAGGATGATGTCACATCACTTGAGCTATCTGCTATGTATCATATTCTTAAGGGGATTCCTTTTTCTGCCCCTAAGACTATTATCCAGATGATGGGACGTTGTCATGCAAGAGATAGAAATCTCTCTTATGTGATGATTCTCCCATGCATTTTCCAGCGTTTTGATATTGATCTGTCAACTTGTACTCAAGACCCTGAGCCCAAGTTTCTTAAGCTATCTCGTCGTAGTATGACTGCTGCTGCTCCTCCTACTGCTCCACCTCCTCCACCTACTCAGCAGTATGCCGTAACCTTTGAAGGCATACACCAGCATCTTTCTGATTTGCACGTCTTGATGACGGATATGGCCCACGAACGTGAGTTCCACGATGTCACTCGTTATCAGGCGATAGCAAATTCTCTTGCTGATCTCCGATTTGCTCAGACTGGACATTCTGCCGGTTCTATTCCTAGAGATCCAGACTTTTTTGGTTACCGCTGTGAGGATGAGGCTGTTCATGCCTACTTTCAGCCCGATAACACATATGATTGGTATCGTTCTGATCGTGCCCCTCCTCGAGACTTTGTCGGTGAGTTTTACGCTGGCGTCCCTCCTCACCCTTCTGGCGCTGGTACTTCTGGAGCTGGTACTTCTGGAGCTGGTCCTTCTGGACATGCCGGTCATGCTGATGATGATGATGAGGAGGAAAAGATGTGATGATGATATATTAGCTGATTTTGAGACTTAGTTATTGTCTACTGTACACTTGGAAATGCTCCGACATTCCAAGTTTTTTTTCTTTTTAGCTTTTATTATCAGTTTCTTTTAAGGACTTGTACTGGATATTTCTTGATGTCTCTTGAACATCATTTTATTTTTATGGGATACGTAGTTTATCTTTCATATCAGTTTATTTATCTTTATCTGCTTCTATATTATAAACTGCCTGTGAAATACTTTTCTGTTATGTCTTGTATATTCTCACTGCATGAGATATTATTTTCTTGTGTTTCTTCACTGTTGTAGCTTATGCATTAATTGTGGGGGAGCCTATTTCTTCACAATTATTTTGCTAAGTGACAACGGGGGAGAAATAGGATCTAACAATTTTTTTTTTGAGAATAATACAGGGATTGAACAATTTTGAACAATTTTTTGTGGTATCTTATCTCAAAAGATGTTATATCATTCATAGTTTGTCAATTATCAAAATGGGGGAGATTGTTGGCCCATTGGTCATATGGTCAAACTGATTTTAATAATTGATCAAACTCTGTCTCGATATATGGAGCTAGTCAGGATATCTCAGACTCTTGGACATACTCAAGAATGGCTATCTACTCAGTTCAAGACCGAAGCGTTGTTTGCCTGTTCGAGTTCGTATTTCTTTGAGCAATGTAATCTTTATTTTAGAGTCTAGAAATACTTTGTACACCGAGTCGTACTGGCAAATAGGCTATTCCAAAATGATTTCAAAATGTTTTTAAAATATCCTTAGTGTTGAAAAACATTCGTATTTACAAAAGCTCCAAAAAGGTTTTCAAAATTCCCCAAAAATCTATTTTGAAAAACCCTAACCCAATCCTGATAGATCTCGGCCAGAGTTCGGTTAGTGGCCGTTTTGTTTTTGAATTCCTTGGAACTTGGTCCTCCTGCAGTTGCGAATTTGACCGAGATTTGCTCATCGAGTTCTGCCCGAATTCTGCCCGAATTCTGCCAAAATTCTGTCTTTGGAACTCCTATAAATAGAGAAAGATTTCGACCATTTTAACTCACTCATTCACTTTCAATCTTCTCTCTACTTAAAGCTTTCAGTCTTCCAAAGAGGTTTTTCTCGAGCTTTAATTTTTAGATCCCAAGCCAGTTACAATCCTCTAGTCGATTTGCCAGTGCGGTGTGGTCTAGAAGTTTCTGAGTGATTGTAATCAGAAGGCTTGATAGAAGAATACCTCTTCACAATTGAAGTTGGACGAGTTCTTCGTATCAAAGCTCGCGTTGTAGAAGTTGCAAGGACTTCGTAAGAAAACTTGCGGTTTTGCCTATAGTGGATTCAACTGGTAGCAAGAGTTCTGCCGACTGGACTAGTCCTCAACAGAGGGAAACCAATATACATCCCCGTCTTTGTGTTTGCTTTCTTATCTCTGCCTTACATTATTTAGTTGTGATTATTATTTTGTGATCTTGCTGCTAACAATTTTTAATTAGCATTATTCCGCTGCCAACTCTATTCACCCCCCTTCTAGAGTATTCTGCTTTACGATTTCGTTCCTACAGCTGCTACTGCTAGTCGCAGGTCGTTTTCCTTTATCTTCGAAGGTGGGGAAGTTAACCCCTAGAAGGCGAGCATTACGTGTCTTCTTTTCAGCAGCTTTGACTTCAATGATTAATGCGCTCTAATCAGACAGAGGAGTGGGGTTGAGCCAGAGCTTGATCGTAGGGATCATGTTCATGCTGCAGGAGTCGATGAGTGCATGTTCTGGCATGCCTAGAGGCAACCTTAGGCATGTTTGTCGGAAACGCTCGATGAATACTCGAAAAGTTTCCTTCTCATTCTGCCGCACTTCTATTAAAGACAACATGGTCATGTCTCTCCCTCCGTCGTAGAATCGATCGAGGAAGAGGCATGTCAAATCATCGAAGGATGATATGGAGTTGTCAGGGAGACTGCAGTACCAGTCATAGGCGACTCCCTTCAGAGCCTCGACAAACAGGCTCGTGAGTAGGGCATCTTCCTTTTGGAAGATATCCCGTCTGAGACTGAAAGTAGGTCAAATACCGACGAGGAGAATCCTTCCCGTCGTATGGCGTCAGTGTATGTGGTTTATACTTAGGAGGATAAACCACCTTATTCCACTCAAGAGGGTAGGGTTAAGGAAGCCCCAACTTCTGACGTTCTTCCTGCCTGTTTCGGGCCTCGAAGCGTTCATGCAGGTCTTTGATCATCTCGGCCAAGTCTTCTATCGAGCTGGGAGCAAGTTAAGGCGGTACGGCCTGAAGCTGTATATTGGAAGGAGCTGATGCTCGCGGTGTGGTGTGGTGTTTCGCCCCTGAAGATATTCGTTGAGGGGGTATACTTGATTCTCCGTTGGCCCCTGGATCTGGGCTGGTGGAGACAGGTGCCTTTGCCAGAGTGGTTCGACTGTCGAACACCGCCTGGGTCAGGATCTGCATAGAGGAAGAGAGGGTCTTGAGACTCCCCTCAAGAGTGTCTATGCGCTGTATGATGTCTAGCACTGGAGCTTCTGATTCTCCTTCATCACCACCCCTGCCATGTAAGCTGTCATGACATGGGTAAAAGTGGATGGATCGGTCGAGGCTTCGCTTTTGACCTCGTTTTCCTGTAGAGGGGCTTCTTTTTCTGAGGCCTCATGTTGGCAACCCCCAGCTACGTCAGAGTCGGTTTGTCGAAGTGCTTCTTCGTCTTCGAGGGGAGGGTTGTCAGAGGCTTGACTACCCCGAGCTATTGCTTTTGTCAGGGCCTTGATCCTTGCTCGGGTGCGTTCGTACACCCTTAGGGATGGGACCAGTGTTTTGCCCTTCCTCAGCTGAGTCTTGGATGTAGAGGCTGAGGAGTTGGTGGTCGTCTTTCTCACGGATGAGTAGGAATTGGACACAATATGACAGGAATCGATCTTGGGCACCGCTTCGTCTTCAGTTGGCACTTTCTTTCCGAGGTGACGTCGGATAGGTGCCGTAGATTGTAGTAGCTGAAACATGGACTGCTTATTGGTCGGCTCTCCTGATCTGCATTTATGACTGATCACATAAGGCAAATCATGTTAGGAGAGTTTCACTTTAATACCCCCATCAGGCGCATGGCAAGGCTAAGCACCGAGGTGGTCATGTGAATGTTGTACCCCCTGATCTGGTTCACACGCATGAGATACGCCTAGATCATTGGTAGAGGAATAGCATTTATGGCATCTTGAGTCCACTTCATGCGCATCACCCAAGTGGGCGCATGGACTCAACATCGCAGTTGCCCAGCCAGACTTTGTGTGAAACGCAGTAGATGCGCCTAAGCGGGACATGGACTTTGAGAGTTAACCCGTTTCTGGCACAGATGCGCCTGAGTCGACTCTTTACAGCTTACCATCAGCAGCGCGCATGATTTTGAACGTATGCTTTTGATTTACTATTGGCGTAGCACATTCGTGGCACATGACCTGTGCTGCCTTAGATTTCTTTGTACTAGCCCGCGAAAGCGCATAGTACTCAGAATCCAATTATGTCTCATCATGATAGCGAGTGAGTCTGTTGAAGATAGACGTTCTCTCCTGTGCACCAGAGCTCATGTGCTGGAGATTGGTTGCACCTCTGCTCCGTTGGCACATCTTCTTCGGCAGGAAAGAAGACGGTTGGGGAATGCAGTTAAAACTGTATTTCCCAGACAGATGCACGACACCAGTGGGCGTATCCTTGTTACTGAGAGCGTCAGCAAGGAGGGCCAGCTGCGGTGGCGTATCCCCTTCAGTGATGGTGCCAGGCGCATCGGCCTTGCGCACCCAGACTTGGCGAGTCTTCTTCGACTTTGGCAGCCGCTTCGAAGGACTCGCGCTGCCTTCAGAGATGAACTCCTCATAAGCCTGTTGATTGAGGCGCACCACAAGTATTTTGTGGGAGGAGCCGAGTTTGATGTCGTCAGATTACGACACAACTTTCTCGTTAGAGGAAAAAGAGGTCTGTAGCAGAGTCGCTAACTTGTTTGCCATCGAAAATACGACAAGGTTTTGTTGATTAAAACTTTGGTATTTCAATTGCAAACAGAACAGTATATAATGTAGGACTTAGACGTAGTCCTAGGAGTACACTTTTATTTTTATCTGGGAACTGTATCGGTGGAGCGAGTGGTAATGCGTTGACTTCGTTGACGATCTGACGACGATTTTGAACTCTCTGAAGGTCTGGGTTGCTCTGGGTGACGGAGCGTTGCGAGGAGAAGCGGACGTTAAGTGTCTCTTCTGGCCTCTATATGTAAAAATAACAGTCTGCCTATATATCTCTCTCTATCTGTCTGTCCCTGTGTGTATATATGTCCGTCCTTGAAGGTGAAGGAATGATCCTTCCATTTATAGGCAGCAGGTTGGCTGCTCATGTGCGCATATACCGGATGTGCCTGGACGTGGTGATGCCACGTGGCTGATGCTGGCGGGGGTGCATGGCTGATGCGCCCTAAATTAAAGCTGAATCTGCTGGAGAGCTGTGCTGGGCTACGATGGAGCTGACACGTGGCAATCGCAGAGATTTGGTTGTTGCTGAGATCTTGGGTGGTTAGCACCCATTCTTGAGTATAACTGAGTCAAAGGACACATGGTGCATGTCTGTGGCTCAAAGATCTCGATTTTGGAGGAGAGTGATCTGTCGGGGTGGGCCTAGGATCGGGCGCATGGAGGCGACTTAGTCTATGAGTTTTAGGCATCATAGACGAGTCTGGGCGCATGGCTTTTGAGGCGCATGCAGAGCTTCTCATCAGGGTGCACCTAGAATCAGGCGCAGGGAAGGCAATTTGGTCTCATGATCTTTAGGAGCCATGAGCAAGTCCAGGCGCATGGCTTTTGAGGCGCATATAGATCTTAGTCTTCTATTGCTTGAGATCAGAAGTGAGCTAAGGGGGCGTATGTCCACTGGGGCGCATGTCGTCTTATGGGCGCATGGCCACGAGGCGCATACGAATAATCGGTCGGCCACGTAGCTTGTTGCCGACCCAAGGTATAATGATGGAGCTGACATCAGCGACGCTTCATTTTCTACACAGCTGATTGGACGGCTCTTGGAATGCGTTGCCGCCTTTGTCATTCAGTATTAAATGTTTGATGGAGAGGGTTGCATTGGTTAGTGCCAATCTGGGCGCATGGATCCATGGCCCGTTGGGCGTATCCATGGGGAGCATATGACGTTGACGGCGCATCTGCCATGTGTCGTATCCTATTTGTCCCACCTGTTGAGTTCTTCGAGGCGTTAATGTTTGCTTTGACTTAGCTGAATTCGAAGAGGCAGATTCATTGGCATTAATGCAAATACATTGCATTGAATTTGGAGAGACTGCCACTTGGCGCATGGGTTTGATCTGCCCGGCCTATAAATAGCAGTATGAAGAGAAGTTTGTTTCTCGTTTCACTTTTCTTCCCGAATGGAGATGAACTCGGTCGATCCTCCTCCTTGGCGAGATATTGCATAGTGGGTTGCCGATCTCCTCGTACGAAGAAGCTTTGACGATGAACTACTTCAGAAGACTGAGATGCACCGAGTTGATATGTTCGAACTCCTTGCTGGCAGTATTCTTCTACGAGACGACATTGAGTGTCAAGTTAAATGTATGGTTTAGGTTTGATGTGCCCATGCCTCATTATGATGAAAGAGCCCCAGGATGGCGGATGTGCCTGTGCGTTGATGATGAAGTGATTCGCTCTAACGGGGCAGAGTGATGTGTTGGCCGAGCAATGCGCCAGGCTGAGACGATGCGCCTAGCTGAGATATCAGAGTGATGTGCCAAGTTGAGTATAGGCTGTTACAAAGTCTTCATTTGGCATCATGTTTCTGAGATGATGTCGGACAGGTGCAGCAGGTTGCAGTCGCTGGAACACGGACTGCCATGGTAGTGGGGCCACTATTTTGTGACAACAGCAGTTGATAGCAACCGTAGCAAAAGTATGTCCCGTGAGGGACGAGTTGTGCATGGTGGTCGTCTCCCCCGATCTACGTCTGTGAGGGATCACATTGCGTAAATCGTAAGGGGAGAGTTTCACATTTACACCCCCTTAGGCACATGGCAAGGCCTTGCACCGGGATAGTTATGTGAATGCTGCATCTCCTTGATCCAGTTCCAGCACATGAAATGCACCCAGATCATAAGTAGGAGAGCAGCGCATATTGCAACTTGAATCTACTTCATGCGCATCACCCAAGTGGGCGCATGGACTCAACATCGCAGTTGTCCAGCCACACTTGGTTCGAAACGCAGTAGATGCACCCAAGTAGGACAGGGACTTTGAGAGTCGACCCGTTTCTGGCACAGATGTGCCTGATTCGACTTTATACAGCTTACCATCAACAGTGTGCATGATTTTGAACGTATGCTTTTGATTTGTTGTTGGCGTAGCACATTCGTGGTGCATGGCCTGTGCTGCCTTGGATTTTTTTGTACTAGCCCGCGAAGGCGCATAGTACTCAGAATCCAATTATATTTCGCCATGATAGCGAGTGAGTCTGTTGAAGACAGACGTTCTCTCCTGTGCACCAGAGCTCATATGCTGGAGATTGGTTGTACCTCTGCTCCGTTGGCACATCTTCTTCGGCTGGAAAGAAGACGGTTGGGGAATGCAGTCAAAACTGCATTTCTCAGACAAATGTACGGCACCAGTGGGCGTATCCTTGTTTCTGAGAGCGTCAGCAGGGAGGGCCAGCTGCGGTGGCACATCCCCTTCAGTGATGGTGCCAGGCGCATCGGCCTTGCGCACCCAGACTTGGCGAGTCTTCTTCGACTTTGGCAGTCGCTTCGAAGGACTCGCGCTGCCTTCAGAGATGAACTTCTCATAAGCCTGTTGATTGAGGCGCACCATAAGTGTTTTGTGGGAGGAGCTGAGTTTGATGTCGTCAGATTGTGACACAACTTTCTCGTTAGAGGAGAAAGAGGTCCACAGCAGAGTCGCCTGCTTGTTTGCTATCGAAAATGCGATAAGGTTTTATTGATTAAAACTTTGGTATTTCAATTATAAACAGAACAGTATACAATGTAGGACTTAGATGTAGTCCTAGGAGTACACTTTTGTTTTTATCTGGAAACTGTATCGGTGGAGCGAGTGGTAATGTGTTGACTCCGTTGACGATCTGACGAAGATTTTGAACTCTCTGAAGGTCTGGGTTGCTCTGGGTGACGGAGCGTTGCGAGGAGAAGCGGACGTTAAGTGTCTCTTCTGGCCTCTATATGTAAAAATAATAGTCTGCTTGTATATCTCTCTCTATCTGTCTGTCCCTGTGTGTTTATATGTCCGTCCTTGAAGGTGAAGGAATGATCCTTCCATTTATAGGCAGCAGGCTGGCTGCTCATGTACACATATGCCGGATGTGCCTGGACGTAGGGACGCCACGTGGCTGCTGCTGGCGGGGGCACATGGTTGATGCGCCCTAAATTGAAGCTGAATCTGCTAGACTGCTGTGCTGGGCTACGATGGAGCTAACACGTGGCGGTCATAGAGATTTGCTTGTTGCTGAGATCTTGGGTGGTTAGCACCCATTCTTGAGTAGAACTGAGTCAAAGGACACGTAGCGCATGTCTGTGGCTCAAAGATCTCGGTTTTGGAGGAGAGTGATCTGTCGGGGTGCGCCTAGGATCGGGCGCATGGAGGCAACTTAGTCTATAAGTTTTAGGCATCATAGACGAGTCTGGGCGCTTGGCTTTTGAGGCACATACAGAGCTTCGCATCAGGGTGCGCCTAGAATCAGGCGCAGGGGAGGCGACTTGGTCTCATGATCTTTAGGAGCCATGAGCAAGTCCAGGCACATGGCTTTTGAGGTGCATGCAGAGCTTAGTCTTCTGTTGCTTGAGATCAGAAGTGAGCTGAGGGGGCGTATGTCCACTGGGGCGTATGTCGTCTTCTGGGCGCATGGCTACGAGGCGCATACGAATGATTGGTCGGCCACGTGGCTTGTTGCCGACCCAAGGTGTAATGATGGTACTGACATCAGCAGTGCTTCATTTTTTGTACAGCTGATTGGACGGCTCTTGGAATGCGTTGTCACCTTTGTCATTCAGCATTAAATGTTTGATGGAGAGGGCTGCATTGGTTAGTGCCAATCTGGGCGTATGGGTCCATGGCCCGTTGGGCACATCTATAGGAAGCGCATGACATCGACAGTGCATCTGCCATGTGTTGTATCCTTTTTGGCCCGCATGTTGAGTTCTCCAAGGCGTTAATGGCTGCTTTGACTTAGCTAAATTTGAAGAGGCAGATTCATTGGCATTAATGCAAATACATTACATTGAATTCGGAGAGACTGTCACTTGGCGCATTGGTTTGATCTGCCCGGCCTATAAATAGTCGTGTGAAGAGAAGTTTGTTTCTCGTTTCACTTTTCTTCCCGAATGGAGATGAACTCGGTCGGCCCTCCTCCTTGGCGAGATGTTGCATTATGGGTTATAGATCTCCTCGTTCGAAGAAGCTTTGACGATGAACTACTTCAGAAGACTGAGATGCGCCGAGTTGATATGTTTGAACCCCTTGCTGGCAGTATTCTTCTACGAGACGACATTGAGTGTCAAGTTGAATGCATAGTTTGGGTTTGATGTGCCCAAGCCTCATTATGATGGAAGAGCCCAGGCTGGCAGATGCGCCTGTGCGTTGATGATGAAGTAATTCGATCTGAAGGGGCAGAGTGATGCGCTGGCCGAGCAATGTGCCAAGCTGAGACGATGCGCCTAGTTGAGACATCAGAGCGATGCACCTAGTTGAGACATCAGAGTGATGCGTCTAGTTGAGTGTAGGCTGTTATAAAGTCATCAATTGCCATCATGTTTCTGAGATGATGTCGGATAGTTTCAGCAGGTTATAGTCACTGGAACACAGACTGCCTTGGTTGTGGGACCACTGATGATGGCGACCGTAGCACAAGTATGTTCCGTGAGGGACGAGTTGTGCATGGTGGTTGTCTCTCCCAATCTACGTCTGTGAGGGATCATATTGCGTAAATCGTATGGGAAGAGTTTCACATTTACACCCCCCCTTCAGGCACATGACAAGGCCAAGCACCGAGATGGTTATGTGAATACTGCAACTCCTTGATCTAGTTCCAGCGCATGAAATGCACCCAGATCATAAGTAGGAGAGCAGCACGTATTGCAACTTGAATCCACTTTATGCGCATCACCCAAGTGCGCGCATGGACTCAACATCGTAATTGCCCCGCCAAACTTGGTTCGAAATGCAGTAGATGCGCCCAAACGGGACAGGGACTTTGAGAGTTGACCCATTTCTGGCACAGATGTGCCTGAATCGACTTTGTACAGCTTAGCATCAACAGCATGCATGATTTTGAATGCATGCTTTTGATTTGTTGTTGGCGTAGCACATTCGTGGTGCATGGCTTGTTCTGCCTTGGATTTCTTTGTACTAGCTCGCGAAGGCGTATAGTACTCAGAATCCAATTGTGTCTCACCATGACAGCGAGTGAGTTTGTATTAGACAGACGTTCTCTCCTGCGCACTAGAGCTCATGCGCTAGAGATTGATTGCACCTCTGCTCCGTTGGTGCATCTTCTTCGGCTGGGAAGAAGACGGTTGGGGAATGCAGTCAACACTGCATTTCCCAGACAGATACGCGGCACTAGTGGGCGCATCCTTGTTGCAGCGTCAGCAGGGAGGGCCAGCTGCGGTGGCGCATCCCCTTCAGTGATGGTGCCAGGCGCATCGGCCTTGCGCACCCAAACTTGGCGAGTCTTCTTCGACTTTAGCAGCCGCTTCGAAGTACTCGCGCTGCCTTCAGAGTTGAACTCCTCATACGCCTGTTGATTGAGGCACACCACAATTGTTTTGTGGGAGGAGCCGAGCTTAATGTCGTCAGATTATGACACAACTTTCTCATTGGAGGAGAAAAAGGTCCCCAGCAGAGTCGCCAGCTTGTTTGCCATCGAAAATGCGACAAGGTTTTGTTGATTATTTGGTATTTCAATTACAATCAGAACAGTATACAATGTAGGACTTAGACATAGTCCTAGGAGTACACTTTTGTTTTTATCTGGGAACTATTGTAAAACCCCTAAATTTTTACTTTTTTTAAAAATAAATTTGGTACTGATTATTATTTTGTATTTGTACGTCGCGTAGTTGCATTGTACGTCGCGCACGAAATTTTGTTTTTCGTAATTGCTCGACGAGTGCGAATATGTGCGAGCGTACATATTTTTTTAGAAAAACATTTTTCTATTTTTGTAGTTTCAAAATAATATATATATAAGTTATTCTTGCTATCGTATCAAAATTTTCTAAGTTTTCTATTTTAATTTAAAAAGCCTTTCGTTTATAACAGTTGTTAATAATAAATAATATTCTTCGTGCATACATATATTTCACAAATTACTCCATCCACCATAAACAACGTGAGTGCATTGTGTCCATGTCCGTGCCCCTTCCATCCACTATAATTTTCTGTTACAACTACATGTTCCAACGATCGTGTCCGATACCCCGGACACGACGACCACCAAAATGCTAATCCTACTATAACGACTAGCAGCCAGCCACGCCCTGCCACCACCAGGTGCTCCCTCTCCTAGCACCACCAACGACAGACCCGACCACCCATGACACCACCTTCCCCTGTCTTCTTCCCCGGCAGAAACCCACCAGGACCACCGCCACGACCGACCAATGGACCCCTACCACAACCAACTACACCACACCCCTTGTGGCCATCAACACCACCACTGGCTTCCCAATCACCACCACCACGGCCACTCCCTGAGCAATGAACACCAAACCGTCGGCTCCACCCAAACCCCCAAAATTTGTCACCACCACCGTCATAAACGAAAAACACAAAACCACAACCATCCCGCTCCCTCCTCTCGACGAGCCCCGCCGCCAACCCAGTACTCATCGCCACCATCGAACTCCATCGACACCACCACTTCTGGCCGCAGTCACCGCTTCCATGGCCAGCGACACCGAGCCAATACTGGTCACCCATGACCCGTACCTCACCGCCACATACCAATACCACCACCAACCACCGTAGCCAACTCCAGCCAACCCGCCACCAGAAAACCCTACAACCGATACCAACCCCTCACAAATAAAATAGCCACCACCACCAAATAAACAAACGCCAAACTCAGACTCACCTGTCGAGCACCGCCCATCGCTGTCCCGCGCTTGGCCTCGATCTCGCCAAACCGTCGGTCAATCTGAGACAGCACCGCGCCTCCGCCACCTCTCCCCTTGAGCCGACGTGCATCACGACCTGGGACTCCGCCGTCGTGCACGTGCGGTCAGACGACCGACGAGTCTCCCACAGCTCCGCTAGCACGGGCCCCGTCACGCCGGAACAGTCGCACCCCGCCGCCACGTGCTTATGCGCCACCGGCACAACTTCACGCCGATAAGCCGCCCAGCCTCCGACCCCTCGACCTTTAGCTCCGACGAGCTCTGATAAACCCTCTCCTCAACCCTTCCTCTCCGTCCCCATCTCCCTCTCTCTTCCCTGACTCTCTTTTCTCTCTTCTCCTCTCTTTCCTTTCTCCTACTGCTGCTGCTTTATTTTGTGGGTTTTTTTGTGTTCTGTCCTATTCACTCTTCTCTCTAATACGAACCCATCTATGGATATTTGTAAAGTTTTATTATTATTATTATTATTATTATTATTATTATTATTATTATTATTATTATTATTATTATTATTATTATACCATCATTATTAATAATGTAGTGACTAATTATTATTATTATACTATTTTTAGTTTAATCCATATTTACGTCAGGAGTGTTTTTTTTATAAAATAGTAGGTATATTTTTAGAATTTACTATTATCAATATTATTACTATTTTTGTTTTGTTAATAATATGATCTGTATTTTAGAAATTGTACAAATATTTTTAGCTAAATTCAAAGTTAAGTTTTTAACACTAAAATATCCTTCTCGATTTATATAAATATATTTAGTTTTGGTCTAAAGGATTTAACATTTTTTTAAAATATTTATCTAGGATATATTTTAATTAATGAAATATAGTTTCTACCAAAAATCATGTTTTACAACTTTAGAGTTTTTTTTCCCGAAAAATGACTTTCGACTTTTGAGTATTTATTTTGAAAACATATTCTGACAAATAAATTATATTTTCAAGAATTATAAAATAATTTTCAAAAATCATATATATATTATTTATCTAAATTTCCTTCGACTATCCTTCCGTCCATAACTAAATTTTATTACTCCTATACCCTCGCCAATTCTAGACTACCTTATGTCAAACCTAACTAATTTGACCCTTCTGGACCCAATAGAACTGTCCGTGCCACCATCAGAGGTCACCTTGTATAGTTGTTGCACCAAAGTCGTAGTTCGTGCCACCTTGATCATCGCAGCACACCAGGCATCCTACCACGCAAGACACCTTGCCATTTGTTGTTTATTTATTTAGCTCATATTTCATACATTATTCATTATTTCCTTTATGCAAAATAAACTGTGATACATGGCATAAGTTGTTAGAACTTACTGTTCAGTTTTATTTTCTACTATGTATTATTTTTTTTTACACATTAAACCTAGATTTAAGGGACCACCTTGTGTGTTGCATTCATTAGCTTTGACACGTTGTACCATAAAGTTATTAGTCACATATAGGACTCAGACATGCGTGATTGGCTGGCCACCAGTACGTATAAGTCGTGCGATAGGATTAACCGCTAATAGAATTGCATGCTAGTTTGACTTAGCGGTTATAGAGATTTTCTGTTGTGGATACAACATAGTAGGCATTGGGCGGGGAGGACAATTCCTTAGCGTATGGGATACGATGTACTTTTCCTTGTGACCCGGATGCTCCGCTGGAGATATGGGGTTGATGACCCACTGATTACTGACGGCCACTGGCGTTCTGCGGAACGTTATGTTCTTATTGATTGGGCCTTTCGTGCCCCAAGGGGGGACCATGCCGATCCCATTTTAGCCAGGGCCCATGCGTTGGAGGATGTTCTTAAAACTGCATTTCACTTAGATTGGCTAGACTACCCTTATCCGTTAGGTATGAATACTTTTGGTTTGGGTACTTGTATCGAACTGTGGCTTGGAACAATAACTTGTCGCAGATTAGTTCTCCACCCCTTGTCCTTGTTTGGTTGTAGGTGTGGCTTACTACTCCGATGAGAAGGTATTGAACCTTATTGGGGTCCGGATACCATATTGGATTCATAGCATGGAAAGATACGTCATCGTGAATTAGTTTACCATCTCATGTCCTTGTTTGGTTGGGGGGATGGTACGCTAATCCAAAGGGTGAGGTATTGGACCATGTTATGATCCGATCTTACTTATTATTATTTAGCAGTATTTATTCAGTTTATATGGCATGATATTATGTATCTTTTTACGTCCCTCTGAGGACCTGGTTATCTTCCCAGGTGTGTGTTCGTGTCTTCCACAGGTATTCTAGTCGAGGTCGTGGTCTTCTCCATTTATTCGAATATGACGTGTCTTGGATCTATCCTGCTACCTTCGTTATTTCTTTTGTATATCATGTACCTCTTCCTTCTTCTTTTTTTGATAGTGGATATGTCTCCACCCAACATATTGTATTAAGACAATTCATTATCATTATATGATATCTTTTATTCATTTATTTTGTGTGGATGAGATTAGTCATGGTTCTACTGTATTTTACAGCTTTCGTATATTTACTATACGGCTGGCATGTATACGTTCATAGTCCTACGTATTTTGGGACTGGGGCGTTACATGTTTTTGTGGTGGCCCATGCAGGTCAAGATAAATTGTTTGGTTACTTTACCGTACCAAGCAAGCCTGCGTATAGGATTAGAGTCTAGGATCTTATCCACATACTTGACCTCTTTCCTAGATTTTATCTACCGTTTGACTCATCGATTGTATCTTGCTTGATTCCTTCTATCATAATTCTTACCTTCCCTTCGTGCTTGCTAGAGGTTAGGAAGGTGACCCTATTAATTAGACATGTTTCAATTGTCCCACACACCATTAGTTTAATTCTTTTAAGTTGGGTAGAATGCCTTGTGACCTAGCAATCCCTTTATCCTTGTGACCTATATTCACAAGTTTACTTAGGTTCTAGAATTTAGAGGTCCCTAACCCATCTAGTCAACCAAGGACTTGGACAAGAAGACTGTAGGACGACTGTATGGAGACCAACACAGGATATGACTTAAAGACTTAAGGAGTTGAACTAATTCTGCTTTCATTCAACCTAAAACCTCATGTGCCTATGTTTTTACCATCTTGACTAATGATGCTAATATAGCCTAGTATTTGCAAGCTAATTCTTTATCGAGCTTGATCAAGAAATATGCTATTGAGCGGCCGCTCACTAACATATTGTCTAATCAGAACCGGTGCATGATGGTCTGATCATACGAGTGCACTTTGGTTCGCTTTTGTCTATCGTTCTACGTGGATGGAACATAATTAAACTTGGCCTTTAGAATCCCATCCACGACTACCTTAACAATTCCTTTGAAATTTTTTGGTCGTCTTTGAACCATGTATTCGTATTCGATAATATCGTCTTTGAGCTCCTTATTGCTTTCGCCTTCACCTATTTTAGAAGGACGAAGGCGTTGTACTAGAACTTCCTCTAGCCTTCCTATCGATTATAACCATTATCACTCGATGTTGCTATATCTTCCTCCTAAACTACTCGTCCTTTTCTCGGCCCTATCAAGACCTTCTAATCGCTTAATTTAGGAGTGAATCTAATTCGTTCTCTTAATCGTGCCCTCAACATAATCTCAAGGAACCATGTCTTTAAGTTATCAAATTTATATCTCTTGATACCGTACTATTCTTTATTGCACGTTATCTTGATTAAACTTTAACCCTAATCATTTCCTTCTGGCGTTAGTTAGCCATATCCATGATTTATTTTCGCCATTATTGAAATTGTGATTTCCTAATGCATGTTTTATTGAACATTGTGAATGATTATTCCTTACCAATACCCTCTTGTGCCTTCTCACCCCCTACAAATTCTTAATTTCGAGGACGAAATTCTTTTAAGTTGGGTAGGATGTAAAACCCCTAAATTTCTACTATTTTTTTAAAAATAAATTTGGTACTAATTATTATTTTGTATTTGTACGTCGCGTAGTTGTATTGTACGTCGCGCGCGAAATTTTGTTTTTCGTAATTGCTCGACGAGTGCGAATATGTGCGAGCGTACATATTTTTTTAGAAAAACATTTTTCTATTTTTATAGTTTCAAAATAATATATATAAAAGTTATTCTTGCTATTGTACCAAAATTTTCTAAGTTTGCTATTTTAATTATAAAAGCCATTCGTTTATAACAGTTATTAATAATAAATAATATTCTTCGTGCATACATATATTTCATAAATATTTTATTAGTTTATTTTTAAATAATAATGTAATTTTTGAAATTATTATTATAAGTATTTTTAGAAAATATATTTTGAAATTATTGTGGCAATTTAAATCTTTGATTAGATTTTATGGATTTGATTTAAATAGTTTAAAGGCTAAATTACAACTTGATACCCTCAACTATCTAAAATGTTCAACTTGATACCCTCAACTTTGATAGGTACTAACTTAATACCCTTAACTATATAATAATTTTATATTGATACCTAAAATTTTAAAAATGACAAAATTACCCCTCCCTCCTCCCTTCTCCAGCAACACCCCCCCCCCCCCCCGACGCCGCCCCCGTGCACCCCTCCACGTGCCCCCACTCCTCCGCCTCCGGCTGCTTCCCAAGCGCGCGATCCCGCCGCCTCGCGCAACTCCGGGCAGGCCAACGCGGGGTGGGGGGAGGGGAGTTCGCGAGCTGGAGGGCGATGGGAGGTCGCCGACGGAAGGGAGGGGGGAGGGGGTGGGGAAGGTCACCAGCGGGAGGGAGGGGGTTTGGGTGGAGGGGGGAAGGTCGCCGGCGGGAGGGGGGAAGGTCGTCGACCGGAGGCAGGAGGAGGGGGGGTTGGGTGGAGGGGGGAAGGTCGTCGGCGGGAGAGAGGGGGGAAGGTCGTCGGCCAGGAGGCCGGAGGCAGCAGGGGGGAAGGGATGTTGGAGGGGAGGGATAATTTTGTCCAATTGTTTTTCAGGGTATCAAGTTAGTACCTATCATAGTTGAGGGTATCAAGTTAAAAAACTGAAATAGTTGAGGGTATTAAGTTGTAATTTAGCCTAGTTTAAATTTAAAGATAGAATTTATATTTAATTTGAGTTTATATTATCTAGATTTAAATTGGAATTGGATTTGGATTGTTGTTGATTGAATTGATTTAAATTTTATTTAAATTAAATAGCATATTATCTATTGGGGATTTAATTGACTACTCCTTATCCAATTAGGATTCTCTCAACCCTATATATAGGGGAGCCTCCATATTGTTTTTTACCACAATTATTCTCCACAAATTACTCCATCTACCACAAACAACGTGAGTGCATCGTGTCCATGTCCGTGCCCCTTCCATCCACTATAATTTTCTGTTACAGTTACATGTTCCAACGATCGTGTCCGACACCCCGGACACGACGGCCACCAAAACGCTAATCCTACTCTAACGACCAGCAGCCAGCCACGTCCTGCCACCACCAGGTGCTCCCTCTCCTGGCACCACCAACGACAGACCCGACCACCCATGACTCCACCTTCACCTGTCTTCTTCCCCAGCAGAAACCTACCAGGACCACCGCCACGACCGGCCAACGGAACCCTACCACAACCAACTACACCACACCCCCTGTGGCCGTCAACACCACCACTGGCTTCCCAATCACCGCCACCATGGCCAATCCCTGAGCAGCGAACACCAAACCGCCGGCTCCAACCAAAACCCAAAATTTGTCACCACCACCGTCATAAACGGAAAACACAAAACAACAACCATCCCGCTCCCTCCTCTCGACGAGCTCCGTCGCCAACCCAGTACTCATCACCACCATCGAACTCCATCAACACCACCACTTTTGGCCACAGTCACCGCTGCCATGGCCAACGACACCGAGCCAATAGTGGTCACCCATGACCCGTACCTCACCGCCACATACCAGTACCACCACCAACCACCGTAGCCAACTCCGGCCAACCCGCCACCAGAAAACCCCACAACCAACACCAACCCCTCACAAATAAAATAGCCACTACCACCAAATAAAGAAACGCCGAACCCAGACTCACCTGTCGAGCACCACCCATCTCCGTCACGCACTTGATCCCGATCCCGCCAAACCGTTGGTCGATCTGAGACAACACCGCGCCTCCGCCACCTCTCCCCTTGAGCCGGCGTGTATCACGGCCTCAGACTCCGTCGTCGTGCATGTGCGGTCCGATGACCGACGAGTCTCCCACAGCTCTGCTAGTGCGGGCCCCCTCACGCCGGAGCAGTCGTACCTCGCTGCCACGTGCTCATGCGCCACCGGCGCAACTTTACCCCGATAGGCCGCCCAGCCTCCGACCCCTCGACCTTCAGCTCCGACGAGCTCTGATAAACCGTCTCCTCAACCCTTCCTCTCCGTCCCCATCTCCATCTCACTTCCCCGACTCTCTTTTCTCTTTCCTCCTCTCTTTTCTTTCTCCTACTGCTGTTGCTTTATTTTATGGGTTTTTGTGTTCTGTCCTATTCACTCTTCTCTCTAATATGAACCCATCTGTGGATATTTGTAAAGTTTTATTATTATTATTATTATTATTATTATTATTATTATTATTATTATTATTATTATTATTATTATACCAGCCTTATTAATAATGTAGTGACTAATTATTATTATTATACTATTTTTAGTTTAATCTATATTTACATTAGGAGTGTTTTTTTATAAAACAGTAGGTATATTTTTAGAATTTACTATTATCATTATTATTACTATTTTGTGGTTTTTTTAATAATATGATCTGTATTTAAGAAATTGTACAAATATTTTTAGCTAAATTCAAAGTTAAGTTTTTAACACTAAAATATCCTTCTCGATTTATATGAATATATTTAGTTTTGGTCTAAAGGATTTAACATTTTTTAAATATTTATCTAGGATATATTTTAATTAATGAAATGTAGTTTCTACCAAAAATTATGTTTTACAACCTTAGAGTTTTTTCCCCCTAAAAATGACTTTCGACTTTCGAGTATTTATTTTGAAAACATATTCTGACAAATAAATTATATTTTCAAGAATTATAAAATAATTTTCAAAAATCATATATATATTATTTATCTAAATTTTCTTCGACTATTCTTCCGTCCATAACTAAATCTCATTACTCCTATACCCTCGCCAATTCTAGACTAACTTATGTCAAACCCAACTAATTTGACCCTTCTGGACCCAATGGAACTGTCCGTGCCACCATCAGAGGTCACCTTGTATAGTTGTTGCACCGAAGTCGCAGTTCATGCTATCTTGATTATTGTAGCACACCAGGCGTCCTACCAGGCAAGACACCTTGCCATTTGTAGTTTATTTATTTAGCTCATATTTCATACATTATTCATTATTTTCTTTATGCAAAATAAACTATGATACATGGCATAACTTCTTAGAACTTACTGTTCAGTTATATTTTCTGCTATGTATTATTTTTCTTACATATTAAACCTAGATTTAAGGGACCACCTTGTATGTTACATTCATTGGCCTTAACACGTTGTACCACGAAGTTGTGAGTCACATATAGGACTCAGACATGCGTCATTGGCTGGCCACCAGTACGTATAAGCCGTGCGATAGGATTAACCGCTAATAGAATTGCATGCTAGTTTACTTAGTGGTTATAGAGGTTTTCTGTTGTGGATACAACATAGTAGACATTGGGCGGAGAGGACAATTCCTTAGCGTATGGGCTACGATGCACTTTCCCTTATGACCCGGATGCTCCGCTGGAGATACGGGGTTGATGACCCACTGATTACTAACAGCCACTGGCGTTCTGCGGAACGTTATGCTCTTATTGATTGGGCCTCTGGTGCCCCAAGGGGGGACCATGTCGATCCCATTTTAGCCAGGGCCCGTACGTTGGAGGATGTTCTTAAAACTGTATTTCACTTAGATTGGCTAGACTACTCTTATCCGTTAGGTATGAGTACTTTTGGTTTGGGTACTTGTATCTGACCGTGGCTTGGAACAATAACTTGTCACGGATTAGTTCGCCACCCCTTGTCCTTGTTTGGTTGCAGGTGTGGCTTACTACACCGATGAGAAGGTATTGAACCTTGTTGGGGTCCGGATACCATATTGGATTCATAGCATGGAAAGATACGTCATCGTGAATTAGTTTACCATCTCCTGTCCTTGTTGGGTTGGGGGGATGGTACGCTAATCCAAAAAGTGAGGTATTGGACCATGTTATGATCCGATCTTACTTATTATTATTGAGCAGTATTTATTTAGTTTATATGGCATGATATTATATATCTTGTTACGTCCCTCTGAGTACCTAGTTATCTTTCCCGGTATGTGTTCGTGTCTTCCGCAGGTATTCTAGCCGAGGTTGTGGTCTTCTCCATTTATTCGAAGATGACGTGTCTTGGATCTATCCTGCTACCTTCATCATTTCTTTTGTATATCATGTACCTTTTCTTTTTATTTTTTGTTGGTAGTGGATGTGTCTCCAACCAACATATTATATCAAGACAATTCATTATCATTATATGATATCTTTTATTCATTTATTTTGTGTAGATGAGATTAGTCATGGTTCTACTGTATTTTACAGCTTACGTATATTTACTATACGGCTGGCATATCTACGTTCCTAGTCCTACGTATTTTGGGACTGGGGTGTTACAACTATATCGGTGGAGTGAGTGGTAATGCGTTGACTCCATTGACGATATAACGACGATCTTGAACTCTCTAAAGGTCTGGGTTGCTCTGGGTGTCGGAGTGTTGCGAGAAGAAGCGGACGTTAAGTTTCTCTTCTGGCCTCTGTATGTGGATATAACAGTCTGCATGTATATATCTCTCTCATTGTCTATCCCTGTTGTAGAAGCATGGAAAAGTGGATATTGCTTTTAGTTCCACATCGGAAAGAAGAAAAACAGAGGGCTCACTCCATTCTATATATAGAGCCCCCTCCCCTCCTTTGAAAAGGGCACCAACTTCCCTTCCCTCCTTCCAACTTGGACTCTTCCTACGATGCTCCTTCGGGGGCTAAGTCGAAGAAGTCTAGAACAGTACAGGGTCAACAAGCCCAGTCAACTGTCCAATCTGCTGACCATCAGCAGGCACCGTTAACTGTTATACGGGCTTTACTAGCCTCAGATTAGGGAGCAAATATGATGGTCCCAAAAGTCTCCCTACAACGATCGAGAGCAGTACTTTACTAGCCTCAGATCAGGGAGCAAATATGATGGTCCCAAAAGTCTCCCTACAACGATCGAGAGCAGTGTTTTACTAGCCTCAGATCAGGGAGCAAATATGATGGTCCCAAAAGTCTTCCTACAACGATCGATAGCAAGTGCTTTTATAGCCTCAGATCAGAGAGCAAATATGATACCTACGTACCCGGGCGCTCGGGATACCCGGGCCCATAAAACGGATGCAAAGGTAGATCAATCTGCTTTCGACTTGCGAGAGGTGGTCATTCATGAACGCAAGGAGAGAGAAGCAACCTTGATGTGTGAGGAGCCCTTTCCAAGACATCACTGTACCCAAGCCGCCATCAACTACTGCTGCCATAAGACAGTGGCTCCACCACCAAGATAGTCTGTGTTTATGCGGATCATCACCCCATGCGGCTAAGTGGACTCGAGCCGCAGAAGCAAGGCTCTCGAAGAACCCATACGACCAAGTAAAACCGAGCCGCAGAAGCAAGGCTCTTGGAGACCCCATACGGCCAAGATGATTCGAGCCGCAGAAGGAAGTCTCTTGAAGACCTCATACGGTCAAGCCAATTTGAACCGCAGAAATAAAACTCTTGAGATTTTATGCGGCTAAGCTGATCCAGGCCGCAGAAGAAAGACTCTTGGTACCGCATGCGGCCAAGTTGATCCGGGCCGCAGAAGATTGATTTTACTCTGTTGTGGGGGGGACACATGGAAATTTGACCAAGTCTCAACCACCCAGATTCGCTACAACAAAATCTCAACAACCCCCACCAGCTGGCAGCCCAAGATCGAGTCTTTGTGTGCTATGACAGACACGTGGCCACGTGGCCCTTTATGTGGCCCAAAATCTGCTATTGCAGGGATCACTATAAATAGCAGGGTACCACACCCATGCTAAAGGTTGGCAATCCAAGGCTGGCAAATTTCTTCGAGAGCAAAGACTGTATCCGATAGTCCAAGGAGTAAGGCAGAGTTGCTACACTTTCCCGAGCCTCTATCGTCACCCCCTAGAATAAAAAACTAAACAATTGTACTTAGATTGTTTCCTAGGGTTTTTTTCTAGGCTTTTTTTGTACAAGCGAGTTTGCAATCAAGTTCAATTCCTCTATAATTTTTTGTTCTTGATATTTAATGGCAAACACGATGGCGACTCTGCTGGGGACTTCCTTCTCCTCTGATGAGAAGTTGGTGACGCAATCCGACGCATCCAAGCTCGGCTCTACGTAGCAAATGCTTGTGGTTCGTTTTGACCAACGAGCATTCGAAGAAATGCTCTCTGAAGGGAGAGCCAGCCCGTCATAGAAGCGAGCCAACCCAAAGAGAACCCGCAGAACGTCGAAGCTCAAAACTGTTGCCCCCGACCAGGTTTTCGAAGAAGCTCCTTCTGCGGTCCAAGACGGTGATCAAAGCTCTCCTGGCCTTGCTTCCAACCACAGAGAACACCACTGTCCCCAAATCCAGTAAAGGAAAACACTATGAAGTTGAACTTTTGGGGACACAAGGGAAATCCATACAGACGAGAAAAAGGCCGCATAAGAGAAATGGGCACTCTACATATGCGGCAACCAATTCTGGACGCAGCAGATGGCCCATGCAGTAGCCAACTCTAGCCGCAGGCAGATGGCCCATGCGACAGCCAAGTCTGGCCGCAGGCAGATGGCCCATACGGCAACCAATCCTGGCCGCAGACAGGTTGTCTCATGCGGTCCTGTCGGAAGCTCTGTATTCGACCGTCTCTCATACGGCCCGACCCCATATAGTCTATTGAGAATATGGGATATGCCAATCTGGACCCTTCTTACTATGTGCCTTCGGGTGCTAAGTCAAAGAAGTCTACGGCAGTGTGGGCCCAACAAGCCCAGTCAACTATCCAAGCTGCTGACCGTCAGCGGACACCGTTAACTGTTATACGGGCTTCTAATGGAAAGTTGTACAGAACCACCCGCATCCAATCCTCCAGGGCTAACAGACAGGGTGGGTCTCAAAAGTCTCCTTCCAACGATCGAGAGAAAGTGCTTTTACTAACCTCGAATCAGGGAGCAAACATGATACCTACGTACCCGTGTGCTCGGGATACCCGAGTCCATAAATGGGATGCAAAGGTAGATCAGTCTGCTATCGACTTGCGAGAGGTGATTACTCACAAATACAAGAAGAAAGAAGCAACCTTGGCATGTGATGAGCCCTTTTCGGGACGTCATTGCACCCAAGTCATCATCAACTGCTTGTTTACCATTAAATATCAAAGATAGGTATTACAGAAATACTGAAATTGATTACAAACTCGCTTGTACATAGAAAAGGCCTAAAAAGAAATCAGGAAACAATATTAGTACAATTGTTTAGTTTTTTATTCTGGAAGGGGTGACGGTGGAGGCTCGGGAAAGTGTATCAACTCTGCCTTACTCCTTGGACTATCCGACGCAGTCTTTTGCTCTTGAAAAAATTGCCCTCTGTAGGTTGTCAGCCTCTTGTAGGGGTGTGGCACCCTGCTATTTATAGTGATATGTGTTTTGAGCCGCATAGATGGCCCGTGGCCACGTGGCTAATCAGCATGTAAAGACCCGCTCTTTGGCCGCCAGCTGGCGATTTGTTGGGATTTTGTTGCAGCAAATCTGGGTGGTTGAGACTTGGTCAGCCTGCCACGTTTCCTATCGCAGGATAGGAATCATTTTGAGCCGCATGAGTCTCTCAGTTTTCGGCCATGCTGGGCCGTATAAGACTCATGTGGCTTAGGTCGCAGTCTCCCTTAGTCCGCATGTAGCTTAAGGACTTTTGAGCCATATAGATTCTATATTTTGGGCCGTATAAAGCTCATGCGGCTTAGGTTACAGTCGCCCTTGGCCGTATAAAGCTTAGATACTTTAGGACCGCATAGGTTGAGCCGTATTAGGTTCATGCGGCTCGAGTAGCAATCCTTCTGGCCGCATGACTATGTGTAAGCACATGAACCCTATTTTTAGTGACATGACATTTTGTCTGATCACGTCTTATTTTTTTGTCAGAGTGTCAGAGCTGTCATTTTTGTGAGTTTTGACAGAGTTTGTCAACTTTATCAGAAGGACTGATCAACTTGGCCGTATATCTTTCTTCTGTGGCTCGAATCAGTCTGGTTGCAGGCGGGGCCGCATAAGGTGCTGAATCTGTCATGCGGCTCTCCTTTATGTGGACCAGTTTGGCCTAAAGTATTTATACGGCAAATTGTGATCCGTATGAATCCCATATTTTCCATGCTTCTACAAGACCCCCTTCAATGTTTTCAAATTACAAATTTGGAATACTTTGAATAAGAAGCATGGAGATATGTCAAGCTGCAGGGAGTCTTCAAGTCAGGAGAGACCTTTAGCCGCAGGGAGATCTTGAGCCGCAGGGAAATTATGAGCCGCAGAGAGATCTCGAGCCGTAGGAAAATCTTGAGCCGCAGGGAAATCTTGAGCCGCAGAGAGACCCCATCCAGCCTGCCAGCTGTCACTGCTGCATTTAATTTCTTGATTCGATTTTGGATTTGGGTTCTCTTTTCGAGATAAAGCTGACGGTTACTAGGGATAAAATCCCCAAACGTCTTCATTATCTTTAATGATCTCGAGAATTGAAGCGGCACTTTTCAGAAACCCAATAAATAGGGGTCATTTGGAGAGAGATTTTTCTCTTTCACCTTCTCCTCTTTCGTCTTCATCTTTTTGTCTCAATTTAGCCATGGCTCCAAAAGCTTTCAAGTCGACTGGTGTTGCGGCCAAAGGGAAGGGACTTGCCTCTCCGTCGAGGGCAGCGGACTCTCCTTCCATTCATCCTGACGTGCAACCCCCTATCAAGGATAAGGACGGTGGAAAGACGACGACTGAAATTTTGAATGGCCATATCGCATACTTTATGCGCGGGCCTGTCATATATCGTCTCTGTGCTTTAAGCCTAGTCGATGTATGCCCTATCTCATTTGGACCGCATGTGTTCTGTATGATAGGGCCGTATGGGCTGAGCTGCATAAGCGCTGCTCATTCGAACCTGAACCGCATAAGTGCCCCAGGACTGATTCGCATGAATACTGCATAACTGAGCCACATAAGTACCTCCTGATTGAGCCGCATGAGTGTCTCATGATTGAGCCGCAGGAGTACTTCATGACTGAGCCGCATGAGTTCCTCATGACTAAGCTGCATGAGCACTTCATGACTGAGCTGCATGAGCCGCCTAAGTACCTCATGACTGAGCCGCATGAGCACTTCATGACTGAGCCGCATAAGTGCCTCATGACTGAGCCGCATGAACACTTCATGACTGAGTCGTCTACATGTCTCATAATTGAGCCGTATGAGTACTGTATGACCGAGCCGCATGCGTCTCATGTTCTTTAGGCCGCCCATGCATCCCTCATAACTAGGCCGTATAGGTTCTGTTTGGCTAGGCCGCATAGCTGAAGGATGAACTTCTTCTAACTTTACTTCTTCTTTGTCCTTTGCAGTGACCTTGCTCACAGCTCCATCGGGGGAGCTCCTGATAGAATATGTCCAATCTGCATTGGGTGTGAGTTTTGACCAGATAGTCGAACATGTGTCGACTCAGATCACCCGAAATCAACCTGAACACCGGCTGAGGGAGATCAGAAGCCAGTCCTTCTTCTTCTTACTTAGCATGATGAACTCCGGGCAACTGAATGGAGTTCATCTGAAGCCTATGTTTTTATTCGAGGATGCCCGAATTATTTCTGTAAAATCCGTAAATTTTGGATTTATTAAAAATTGTTGGATTTTGGTTGCTAATTAGTTTGGTCAGTTTATTATTATTATTATTATATTTTGGAAAAATCATATTTTTAAAAAAATTATTCATTGAATTTTTATTTAGCTTGACCCGTCCCGAAACCGTCTCGAATCCGTTTCCGAAACCGAACCCAATCTCGGTTTTTTTTGGAAACCAACTTTAACACTTTAGTATATATATTATATCATAATTTCTTTTTATAAGAAAAGAATTCAATTCCTTTCATTTCCTTCACAGAACCATCATTTCTAACCCGACCTCTAATTTCCCTTTTCTGAACGCCCGAGCCCCGCCACCTGCACGCGCCCCTCCGGCCCCGAGCCCCTGTCCGCGTCCGCCCCGACGCCGTCGACCCCCTGCCGTTCCCGATCTGTTGTTCCCGTGCCCGGCTTGCCGTCCCGATCCGCTGTTTCGGTTTCACGTGGCCCCGATCCCGCAGTCCGTGTGTTTTGGGATTTTCCCGAGTTTGCGGGATTCTATTTTCTCCAATTTTACATCTGAGAGCTCTAGCCAAGCACCCGAGGTATATTTTTCGTGTCCTCGTGTCCCTTTGGGTTGTGTATCGATGATGATTCGGTCTCAATTCCGCTATGGGAATCGATTTGATTCGTTACGGTTGTGGTTCGGACTTTCCGAACTCCTTTCGAATTGTCCTGTGACCTAGCTATTTCTAGCTTGGGTTTTTCTGTGGATATTTGCTTAGGTTTTGTGAATGTTCTTCTTAGCCTTGGCTAATTGGAATGGTTCTGTAGTTTTTTAGACTTTCCGAGTTAGTTTTGGATCTTATTTCTGTGGCGTTTTCCCTGGTATAGTTATGTTATGAGATTTCAGGTTGGTGGCTATGCGTATTATGGTAATTGGTCGAAGTTTGGAGTGGTTGGAAGTTTATATATATAACTATTTTTGGATATTTTTGTATCGCCAAATTTGGCTGGGTTGTACTAGTTACAAAGGAGATACTGCCCGATTTTTCTAAAAATATTTTGAAAACCTTTTTAGTTTATTTCCTGAGTTCGGCTATGGTCCTTTGACAGTTTTGTATTGTTTGGCTTTCGGATAATATTTTTGGGTGACGACCGTATCGGTCCATGGGCCCTAGCGAAATGCAAACAAAACCAACATTTTTGAACGTTGAGGCATAAGCTAATTGCAATGTGATATTAAGACCAAGTCTGAGACTTACCCTATATTTTTTATATTTTATAAAATTATTTAGAACTTGTTACTGGGTATTTTCATATTTCGAGTGCATGGCCTCGGCCTGCTGAATGGACCGCTTCCCGGCGTTCAGAGCTCAACAGCAATATTTAAATTAATTTATGTAAATAAGTTGTAAGGGCATAAGCCCAGTTTTTTATTTCTTTTCTGCGACCCTGTATTGTGTAGCGTAGACTTTTTCTTTATTTTTCTAGGTTGTTGACTTGGTCGTTAAACGCATAGAATGTTAAAAATGAATATCTATTTTTATATAGAAAATTAATAAGTTTTTCTCACATTAAGTAATTTTGTAATTTAATAAATTCATTATTTCTCATTAAAAAGAAGGTCTAGTTTTATATATATTACGAAAATACCAAGTTTTGACAATTAACCTGGAAAATGCTATTTTTCCAATAAATATTAAATTGACTTTTACTTCGTAAATTAATTAATAGTAGATCGCAACGATAAACGTGTTCCGATAGAATAATTTTAACAAACTTAAAACTTGATTAGGATCTTCTTTTAGAGATTGTAACTAGCACACCTAGATATGCTTCAATTATGATTCTAAGACAGGATTCTCAACTGTTGGATTTCGAGGACGAGTTTGACTTCCTCGGTACCGACTTCCAATCCAGTCATAAACCAAGACAAATACGGTTATGTTTATTTGGCAATTTAATTAGTAATTGTTATATAGCATGCTTAAACCACATTGCTACACGGAACTCTCTCCTAGAGTATTGATTGTTATTGATTGTGGGATATTGGAAGAGTAGTGTAGTGTTTTATGACCAATACCTTCATATTGCATTGATTGTACGAGCTTATCCCTCTTACACACGGGGATAAGCCGTATCGTATCACTAGGATACTATTGTACAACCCAAGCCGGTCATATACATTACCTATTCAAATCACATTGTTTTTAATTGTTGGAAAATATTGTTCAAGTATTTCAAAACTGTTTAAGATTGCAAATTTCTATTATTATTTGAATTGTTAGATTTTCATAATTGTACTTTGCTCCTTTCCTGACTGGATCCCCCACCCCCAATAGGTAACATTGATGAGGCTAAGCTATTATATAATAGCTATTATGATCCAGTGCTTTACCCTGCAGTGCTTCTAGAGTCCCATTTGGAGGATGTTGATCCCGAGGCTGATGAGCCGGCTACTAGATAGTTGTTGTTTATTTCTAGTTTTCTTTGTGTTGGAGTTGAACTCTTATTTCAGTATCTTATTATCAGTTGTATCTTTCTGTGTTGGACAAATTAAAGTTTTTAAATATTCAAAATATTAAAGTTGTGACAAATGTTTAGTTGTTGTTGAGATTACCTGCAAGTGGAAACAGCTTACTGTCGTCGTCTCACAACGGTGCAGGCTGGGCATGATCCGATTCGACCCAAAAATTTGGGATCGGGTCGTGAGATGTTTTTAGTGGTGGCCCATACAGGTCTCTGATCAACAACTTAGGAGAACATATCTAGAAGCAATTAGAACACTAGAACATTAATTTGTCACAACATAGGACCGAAATATATATTATAAATATTTTTGTTTGTTATAGACTGGTAGGCTACCTTGCTTATGTTTTGCATCCTAAAACTCCCAGAGTATGGCCACAGACAAGACCACCACTGCTGGCGATGGGATGTCATCACCCGATCATACCCCACCTCTCCAACCAAGTCCGGATCCTACACCTCGGCAGCTGACCGATCATCGCCATAATGTACCAGCACCTCGTAGAGTTAACACTACTAGAGCTCAAACGGTAGATCCTACATCTTCCCGGACTGAGCTGCAGTCCCCTGTGGTAGCGCCCGTTCCAGCTGCACCACCAGTGCCAGTGGACCCCATCGTCCTCGTAGGCCTGCTACGAGGAGTGCTTGAAGCCCAGAGAGCACAAACTGAAGCTCATCGCGAACAGACTGCGATTATGAGAGAAGGCATAGAGAATGCCCACAATATGGCTATGGCTGCCCTCGAGGGAAGAGAAGCAGTTCAATCAGAACCAAGGCCTGCTAAGGTTGGCGATATTGAGAAATTCAAGAAGCTGGGCCCTCGACCCTTCAAGGGAACCGAAGGAATCATCTATGCCGACGAATAGCTCGATAGCATGGAGCGTCTTCTCAGCGTCGCTCGACTTCCAGATGACCTCCAGGTCGAAGCAATAGGACTCCAACAGCTAGATGTAGCAAGCACCTGGTATCGAAATGAACCCCGACTCCAGGACAGTCAGCTTGACTGGAACACCTTCAAGAGGTTGTTCCGCAGGAAATTTTTTCGAACATCAGAGTTACGGGAGATGAAAAGACAGTTCCAGAATCTAATGCAAGGGAACATGACGGTTGGAGAGTATGCGGCAGAGTTCGGCCAACTTAGTCGTTTTGCCAAAAACTTGGTTGCTGACCCTGCGGATCGTGCTGAAAGATTCAGGCATGGACTGAGGGAAGAAATTTGCACCCATGTGATCTCAGGCGGTACTAAGACTTATGAGGGGATCCTAAAATGAGCTCAGGATATAGAGAAGAGTCAGCCTGCTCGTTCAAAAAAGGAGTATCCTGGAACTAGCAATTTCCAGGTTAACCAGAAGAAGCCCAACCACAACAACAACAACAGGCCTCCTCACCACCAGCAGCAGTACCATCAGGCAAGGACCAATGGCAGAGCGCCTCAGAAGATTCCTGTCTGTAATTTCTACAAGAGACCAGGACATCAGACGAACATCTGCCGAAAGAGAGTAGGACACTGCCTAGTTTGTGGGTCTGCCACCCACCAAGTGAAGGACTGCCCCACGGCATTCAACCGGACTGGAACAACACCGCAGAAAGCTCCCCTACCCACTCAGCAACAACAGTTTGGGCAACACTAACAGAAGACTGGGCGAGCTTTTGCCCTAATAGCAGATGAGCAAGAGCCAGAGCAGGAACCCACCGCTGATGTCATCACAGGTTCTATTTATGTGCATTCGCATCCTGCTTTAGCATTATTTGATTCGGGTGCATCACACAGTTTTATAGCAACAAAATTCATCTCTGCACACCACCTAGTTACGGGATTTAGCAAGAAGATATGTAGAGTTATGACTGGTGGTGGACCCATACCCATTACTGAGACCTGTAACTGCCCTATAACTATCTCAGGACACAAATTCTTAGCACCCTTACTTGTGATGCCCTTACCTAACTATGATGTAGTCCTAGGAATAGACTGGTTAAGTAAGAAGCATGCGCTGATAGATTGTCACAGAGGATGTGTAGTCTTCAGCCCACCTGGAGAGCCGGAGTTTGAAATCTCTCGAGCTCCGGAAGATATGGAGAGTGTTACTTACTACTCTATCACCGAAGAGCCCGGGCCTTCCCATCCTATCATAGCAGAATTCATGGACGTCTTCCCTGATAGTCTTCTAAGATTGCCCCCGGATCGAGGTATAGAATTCACTATCGACCTAGTTCCCGGCTCTTCCCCTATTTCTCGGGGATGCTACAGAGTCAACCCCAAGGAGGCCAAGGAAATGAAGGACCAGATCAATGAGCTGAAGGCCCTTGGATTTATCAGAGATGGAATCTCACCCTGGGGAGCACCTGTCTTGTTCGTGCCCAAGAAGGACGGAACTGTACGGATGTGCATCGACTACCGGGCGCTGAACAACATCATCATTCAGAATAAGTACCCTCTGCCCCGGATCGATGACCTGTTTGATCAACTAAGTGGAGCTAAAGTATTTTCGAAGATAGATCTCAGATCCGGCTACCATCAAATAAAGGTCGGGAAGGAGGATATTCCAAAGACGGCGTTCAACACCAAATATGGACAGTATGAATTTTTGGTCATGCCGTTTGGACTGACGAATGCCCCTACAGTATTCATGAATCTCATGAACAAGGTCTTCCATGAATACCTGGATCAGTTTGTTGTTGTCTTTATCGATGACATTCTGATCTACTCGAAGACCGAAGAAGAGCATGAAGAGCACCTGAGGAAAGTTCTGGGAACCTTAAGGAAGGAGAAGCTCTATGGTAAGCTATCTAAATATGAATTCTTCTTAGACAAGGTGGATTTTCTAGGCCATGTTGTTATAGGAGAAGGAATTTCGATAGATCCAAAGAAGATAGCTGCTATTGAGAAGTGGAGTACACCAAGTTCAGTTGCTGAAATCAGAAGTTTCTTGGGTTTAGCTGGCTACTACCAGAAATTTGTGAAGGACTTCGCCAGGATTGTTGAGCCGATGACGAAGCTCACAAGGAAGAACGAATAATTTGTGTGGACTGAAGCTTGCCAGTCAGCATTTGAGGAACTGAAGAAGAGACTTACAACGGCACCGATACTTGCGCTACCCGCAGGTACCGGTGATTTCTCAATTTACAGTGATGCTTCTGGTAAAGGATTGGGTTGTATTCTTCAACAACACGGGAAAGTAATTGCTTACACATCTAGGCAATTACGGACTCATGAGAAGAACTATCATACGCATGATTTGGAGCTTGCAGCGGTTATATTTGCACTTAAGCTGTAGAAGCATTACCTCTATGGAAAGAGAGTAGAAATATTTACAGACCATAAAAGTCTTAAATATGTTTTCACTCAGAAGGAGCTAAACATGCGACAGAGGCGATGGCTGGAGCTGATGAAAAATTTTGACATCGACCTGCAGTACCATCCGGATAAGGCTAATGTTGTTACAGATGCACTTAGTCGATACCCGATGTCAATGTTCTTGACCAAGGAGCGGCATTTGTTGGAAGACATAGAAAAGCTTGGACTGGAGATTGTACTGCCTGAAGAAGAAATGAAGAAACTGGGACGAAAAGCCATTGTACCTGGAGCTGATTCATCAATAATGCAGTTGCAAGTGCGTTCAAGTCTGATGGACAGAGTCAAGGAGACACAATTCCAAGACGAGACGCTTTGTAAACTCAGAGATCAAGTGCTGGCAGGAACACTTGAAGGATTCTTAATCGCTAGTGACGGAGCACTGAGGCATGGTACGAGGCTTTGCATACCAACTGGTGAACTGAGGAATGAGCTGATGCAAGAAGCTCACCAATCACAGTATTCCATACATCCAGGAGCTAATAAAATGTATCGAGATATGCGTACTGTAGTGTGGTAGTACGGAATGAAGAAGGACGTGTCCAGCTATGTGGCTAGATGCTTAATTTGTCAACAAGTAAAAGCTAGCAGACAGAGACCAGCAGGACTGTTGCAGCCGCTAAATATTCCGGAGTGGAAATGGGAACACATAACGATGGACTTTGTGTCAGGACTACCTCGATCCCAAGGAGGGAAGGACGCCATTTGGGTTATCGTGGACCGACTGACAAAGTCAGCTCACTTTATTCCCTTCAAGGTTGGTCTATCCACCGAAAAGTTGGCGGCACTGTACATGCGGTACATCTACCGGATTCATGGAGTACCGGTAAGTATTGTATCTGACAGAGATACCAGATTCACCTCTCACTTCTGGAAGAGTTTACATGACAGTTTGGGAACGCAACTGAAGTTTAGCACCGCCTACCATCCCCAGACTGACGGACAATTGGAGAGAACAATCCAGACGCTAGAAGACATGCTGAGATCTTACGTTTTAGAATTTGGAGGGTCTTGGAAAGACTACTTGCACTTGGTAGAATTCTCCTACAACAACAGCTACCAAGCTAGCATCGGTATGACTCCGTTCGAGGCACTTTATGGACGTCGTTGCCGTACTCCACTTGTTTGGGACGATATAGAAGAAAGAGTATTGCTTGGACCTGAGATGGTGACCGATGCAGCAGAGAAGGTAAAGGTAATTAGAGACAAGCTCAGGATTGCTCAGGACAGACAGAAGCATCGGGCTGATAGCAGTCGTCGACCACTGGAGTTCGAAGCAGGAGATAGTATCTTCGTCAAGATTTTCCCTACCAGAGGAACTATCAGATTCGGCAGAGCAGGAAAGCTGAGCCCCAGGTACATCGGCCCATTCGAAGTTTTGAGCCGAGTCGGAGAAGTAGCGTACCGATTAGCTCTACCAGCTAATCTTGAGGGAGTGCACAACGTCTTCCATATTTCACAGCTCAGGCGCTACATTCTGGATCCGAGCCACATCTTGGACCATTCGGAGCTGGAGATTGGACCCAGCCTTACAGTACCAGAGAAGCCAGTAGCAATTTTAGACAGAGATGAAAAGAAAACCAGGAACTCTGTGACGCCCATAGTCAGAGTTATGTGGCAACACAATTCCCCAGGTGAGTCTACCTGGGAGCCAGAAGACGAGATGCAGGAGCAGTATCCGTATCTATTTGAGACCTGAGGTAATTCCTAACCCTATCTTTTAATTTCGAGGACGAAATTTCCTAAGGAGGGAAGGTTGTAAAACCTGTAAATTTCGGATTTATTAAAAAATTTTGGATTTTGGTTGCTAATTTGTTTGGTTAGTTTATTATTATTATTATTATATTTTGGGTAAATCATATTTTAAAAAAAATTATTCATTGAATTTTTATTTAGCTTGACCCGTCCCGAACCCATCTCGAATCCGTTTCCGAAACTGAACCCAATCTCGGTTTTTTTTGGAAACCAACTTTAATCCTTTAGTATATATATTATATCTTAATTTCTTTTTATAAGAAAAGAATTCACTTCATTTCCTTTCCTTCACAGAACCATCATTTCTAACCCGACCTCTCCTTTCCCTTTCCCGAACGCCCGAGCCCCGCCCCCTGCACGTGCCCCTCCGGCTCGAGCCCCTGTCCGTGTCCGCCCCGACGCCGTCGACCCCCTGTCGTTCCCAATCCGCTGTTTCTGTGCCCGGCTTGCTGTCCCGATCCGCTGTTTCGGTTTCACGTGGCCCCAATCCCGCTGTCCGTATGTTTTGGGATTTTCCCGAGTTCGCGGGATTTCGTTTTCTCCAATTTTACATCTGAGAGCTCTAGCCGATCACCCGAGGTATATTTTGCGTGTCCTCGTGTCCCTTTGGGTTGTGTGTCGATGATGATTCGGTCTCGATTCCGCTATGGGAATCGATTTGATTCGTTACGGTTGTGGTTCGGACTTTCCGAACTCCTTTCGAATTGTCCTGTGACCTAGCTATTTCTAGCTTGGGTTCTTCTGTGGATATTTGCTTAGGTTTTGTGAATGTTCTTCTTAGCCTTGGCTAATTGGAATGGTTCTGTAGTTTTTTGGACTTTTCGAGTTAGTTTTGGATCTTATTTCTGTGGCATTTTCCCTGGTATAGTTATGTTATGAGATTTCGGGTTGGTGGCTATGCGTATTATGGTAATTGGTCAGAGTTTGGAGTGGTTGGAAGTTTATATATATAACTATTTCTGGATATTTTTGTATCGCCAAATTTGGCTGGGTTGTCATAGTTACAAAGGAGATACTGCCCGATTTTTCTAAAAATATTTTGAAAACCTTTTTAGTTTATTTCCTGAGTTCGGCTATGGTCCTTTGACAGTTTTGTATTGTTTGGCTTTCAGATAATATTTTTGGGCGACGACCGTATCGATCCATGGGCCCTAGCGAAATGCAAACGAAACCGACATTTTCGGACGTTGAGGCATAAGGTAATTGCAATGTGATATTAAGACCAAGTTTGAGACTTACCCTATATTTTTTATATTTTATAAAATTATTTAGAACTTGTTACTGGGTATTTTCATATTTCGAGTGCAGGGCCTCGACCTGCTGAATGGACCGCTTCCCGACGTTCAGAGCTCAACAGCAATATTTAAATTAATTTATGTAAATAAGTTGTAAGGGCATAAGCCCAGTTTTTTATTTCTTTTCTGCGACCCTGTATTGTGTAGCGTAGACTTTTTCTTTATTTTTCTGGGTTGTTGACTTGGTCGTTAAACGCGTAGAATGTTAAAAATGAATACTATTTTTATATAGAAAATTAATAAGTTTTTCTCACATTAAGTAATTTTATAATTTAACAAATTCATTATTTCTCATTAAAAAGAAAGTCTAATTTTATATATATTACGAAAATACCAAGTTTTGACAATTAACCTGGAAAATGCTATTTTTCCAATAAATATTAAATTGACTTTTACTTCGTAAATTAATTAATAGTAGATCGCAACGATAAACGTGTTCCGATAGAATAGTTTTAACAAACTTTAAACTTGATTAGGATCTTCTTTTAGAGATTGTAACTAGCACACCTAGATATGGTTCAATTATGATTCTAAGACAGGATTCTCAACTGTAGGATTTCGATGACGAGTTTGACTTCCCCGGTACCGACTTTCAATCCAGTCATAAACCAAGGCAAGTACGGTTATGTTTATTTGACAATTTAATTAGTAATTGTTATATTGCATGCTTAAACCACATTGCTATACGGAACTCTCTCCTAGAGTATTGATTGTTATTGATTATGGGATATTGGGGGAGTAATGTAGTGTTTTATGACCAATACCTTTATATTGTATTGATTGTGCGAGCTTACCCCTCTTACACACGGGGATAAGCTGTATCGTATCACTAGGATACTATTGTACAACCCAAGCCGGTCATATACATTACCTATTCAAATCATATTGTTTTCAATTGTTAGAAAATATTGTTCAAGTATTTCAAAACTGTTTAAGATTGCAAATTTCTATTATTATTTGAATTGTTAGATTTTCATAATTGTACTTTGCTCATTTCCTGACTGGATCCCCCACCCCCAATAGGTAACATTGATGAGGCTGAGCTATTATATAATAGCTATTATGATCCAGTGCTTTACCCTGCGGTGCTTCCGGAGTTCCACTTGGAGGATGTTGATCCCGAGGCTGATGAGCCGGCTATCTAGATATGTCACGACCCGCACCCTAGAGTAAGTGCACGAGAAGTGGGTACGTCCAGCCTACGCCGCATTGTCGGCGGTAGAACGTTGTCCTAGGTCAATCGTCTAACAATATAAGGTACCTGTACAGTATATATACGCTCCGAATGGAGGTGACAAAACAATACAGTCTCAATCACATCTAGGGTAGAATACGATAAAGATAGATAAAACTGAAATCCACAAGAGATACAGCAGATAGAAGTCTAAGTGTCTAAGATAGCACAAAACCGAAAAAATCTCAAATCTCAAATACAGTAATCCATAAAGTAAATACAACTCAAGACAACTAAAATAAATAGGAAAACTCTAGCTGTCTACTCCAACCTCTACTGTGTCTCCTCTAGGCTAGCAAGTAACCTCCAAGCTATCTGTAAAATTTATCAACAGGTCCAGTCAGGACGGGAGCGAGCACAATACATCTCAACAGTTCATAGCAGGTTAGAAAATATAAACATACAGTAGAGTAAGATACAGGAAACTGAAAGAAAGTACAGAATGTAAACAGAGAGAGAACTGTAATAGAAATATCTACTATAAATAGAGAACTAACAGTGGCTAGTGATGTAGAGTACATGATAGCACATGTGAACAGGACAGATTAGTACATAATCTACACTAAGGAGTTTCACATGATCTACACTACTATGGAATTTGTTCACATGACTATTTGCACTCCCCCGTTTTCCCAATCAATACACAAGGATCTAAGCAGGTTATGTTATTATACGTGATATCACATGAAGGCCCATGAAAGGGTGCACGTGATAGTATACATGAGGGCTCCGTGAACATGAGAGTACATTATTCACAAGAGTGTACATGTATGGTTAAAGCACAGGAGTACATGATGAAAGTGAAACGCACATGACATAATGTACCCGACGCTCCCGAGGGGGATAACATCGCATGAAGAGATCCATATAGTACTAATCCGTGATAATGTCGTGACAGCATCAAGTAAAGTAATCTAAAGTAGGAATATAATTCTAACAAGATATGAAATGATCAGAGAATGTACTCACCTCGATTTGGTTGGAGTCGACGTGCGCGACACGAACGTGTCGACCCGAGGTAGGTACAATGCTATGTTCCACAGAGGGTCCCAGACGACGACACGGGCAGTCCCAATGAGTCCAGAATAGTCCAAATAGCCTAGTTTGGTATATAAAAGTCTAAAATCAGGGTTTGGTACGACAATCAAACAAGAACGAGAATACGACTATTAAAGTCGTGACTTAAGACTCTGAAAGAAAAACATAACAAATACATACACTTTCTCGAAAATCATTTATGATATTTATATATATATATATATCTAAAATATAATGAAAAATCATTTTGGGTCTCTACATTCTTATTTTTTGTACAACACGAATTTTTATTAGAGAAAATACTAAAATATTATTTTAGGTCAAAATCGTCCTTGAAATATCGAAAGATACATATATAGTCAAACCCATATTAAAATGGTTGTTAATTAAGCAATATTTGTAAAATTTACTAGCTAAAATATTACAGCTATACAATAACATTACACATAAGTATCTCAATATTTATATTGATATAAAAACTAATTAATTAAACTCTAACAAAATAACTAATAACTATAACTTTAAACTATAATTTCCTAACTATAATTTAACAGATTAGTCAATAATATTAATAATATTAATAATAAAAATAATAATAATAATATCTATCATTACTACTTACTGTTATACACTATATATAACTATTATATGAAATATTATATTAACAATTTTATAAACTAATACATAATAACCATTATATAAACTAATATATAATAACCATTATATAAGAATAATATATAAACTATTATATAAATTATTATTTAAACTATTATATAAACTATTATATAAATTATTCTATAAACTATATATAAATTATTATATAAATTATTATATAAACTATATGTAATAGAAATGGGGGGGGTCTAATCCCTAAATCAACCGAACTAAAAAAACGAAAGAGAGGGGCTCACAGCGGGGCATTTTCTCGGCCAGGGCTCCGGCGGAGGGATCGGCGCGGAGCGGCGCCAGAAGGACGCACGATCAGGAGGAAGAGGGCTCGAGGGCACGGCCGCTCAGCCACGACGAGTGAGGCGTACGGCGTGGGCGCCTGGGTCGGCTGATGGAGGGCTCGCGCGGCGGCACGAGCGGAGGTGGTCGCCGGCTCGGGCAGAGGCGGAGGCTCGGGGGATGCTGGGTCGACTTCGAGGCGGCGCCAGATGGAGCGCGCCATGGGCGGCGGACACCGGAGCTCGGCGGAGCTCGCCATGGCGCCGGAGGGGATCGGTCAGCGGGGCTCGCCCGAGGCGACGACGGGAGGACGCCGGATCTATGGCACGGCGGGTGGCCTAGTAATATCTCCTTCTCACTCTCACTCTGGTGTGGTTTGTGGTGGTGTCGGCCGGTTGTCGATTTTGACAGTAGCGGAGGTGGCTTGGGGTTGGATCCGTGTGGTGGTGATGGTGGTGGATGAACGGAAATGGCGGAGTCGAAGAGTGAAGGAAGTGGTGGTCGGGAAGAGAAGATTTGGGAGGAGGATGATCGGAATTAGGGAGTCGGGATGGCCGGCCGGGAATGGACTGGAATGGTAGGGTGGTGGCTGTAGATGAATACCTACGGATTAGTTCCTTGTAGCATTGGGAAGAGGGCCTATATATAGGGTAGGTTGGGGAAAACCCTAAAAATGTACATGTAATAGAAATTAGAAAATTAGTAGAAAACTAACACACTAACCACTAACTGCTAACCCTAACGTTATTTCTATTGGTTGATTTAATTAGCACTAAATATATTAGCTATAAATTAATTAATTACCAATTACGGCTAATTAACAAATGGCTAATTACAACTTAGCCAAGTTTTTCTAATTACTAAAATAATACTAATTTATTTACTTAATTATTTAAATATATTTAACAATCATTTATTTAGTAAATAATATATTTTGAAATTTGGAAATTCAATAAACGTTTTCCATATAGAATAATAATTAAAACTTATTGGTTTTAAGGAATGGAGAGAAAATTCCAATAGGATAAAATCGCATGAAATAGTAGACCAAAACCAACAAGGACCGATAGCAATCACGGTCAAAAATTGTTTTCTCAAAATTTAGAATTTGTACGTTTTTCGAGATTCAAAGAATTGAGAGTTTTGAAAATACAAAATTCAAAAATCCAAGAAATTGGTTAACGGAGGTTACAAATCTACCCTCCTTAAAGAAATTTCGTCCTCGAAATTTAAAGGTTGACAGGGGATCGAACGATCAAGAGTTTAGTCAGTGCCTTAGGCACGATCAAAGAACGACGGTTTGGAACGATCAAGATAATCAATTCAAAATTACTTAGGCACGGCTAATGATCTTGACACGTTAGAATGGCACGATAGATTGTAGCACGAACGATATTGTATAGGCATGCTTTAGAATAACTCCAGTCATTGAGACACGATTTCAATCACGGTTAGGAGAATCGATGGTGAAATCAAAATTCGAGCATATAATGATCAGTTGTTTAGGCTTGATGAAAATTAGACTCAAAGTCACACAGGCACGATTGAAAATATGTTGAGTATAATTGGTAGGTCATGGAATACGATCTGAGTTCGATCGTGATAAACTTTTTGGGAGTGATCTAAGTTCGCTTGGTACGATTTAGGATAGAGCAACGAAAAAAGTTCAAAACCAAGTCATGATTAGGAATGAAATCTGAGCACGGTAATTAGAGAATCAAAATTTAGGTGCGATAGAAAAATTATTCAGACATAATCAATTCCGACACGACTAAGATGGTAGATAATTGTGAAGGTCAATCGATCCTTGGTCAAAATGATTTAGGCATGATGAAGAACAAAATTAAAGTCTGAACACGAGCAACCAAAATATTGAAATCCAAGTCATGGTCGAATTTTAAATCGTTTGAGTATAGCCTAGAATCAAAGATGTTGGTGCGAATAAGAAGCTGACTAGAATTGATGAGTCATGATCAAGAAGGATAAAAAAATTTTGCGATGTTTAATTTAGGGAATAGTTCAAGGATAAAGAAATAGATTTCTTCTACTAGGATAGGAAACAAAAATACATGATTTGTAGAGGAACGTCGAGACAATCATCTCACTCTGCTTCATCCGCCAAAATTATCCGATCATTATTTGCCAATTATACCTTATCTCACAAGCCCATGCATACTACTACAAATCTTGTTCTTCAATCATAAAAAAAAATCAAACCCTTATATTACTGCTACCAAAATCATAATCTTCTGTCATGGAGACTAAATTTCCCCATAACTATTATAAGCTAGACCTTTATCCCACTCGTGAGTTTTTGCATAACTCCTCTTTCTTTCTTTTTTTGTCCGCTATCAATTTAGTCATCTTGAAGTTCAAATTTCTCCACCTTGTCCTAAATTGGATCTGATCGAAATCTCTGAATCAAGGTTTCTAATAATTTATCACTGTTCAAAATTATACTCTTGCATTGCCTAAGTCTAGTTCTACCCCTACCATATAAAATTTACTCTCCATTAATCAAATTAACCTTCACTTTTCCTTCAACTTATACCTTTAATATTATTCTTCCTAAATTTTAGAAATCTCACAAATCTCCAGATTTTTTTTCTATAACTCAAAATTTTGTGTTCTTTCGGTTCCTAGTCCTTCTCTCACCAAGGCTTTGTTCAATTATGTATAATCACTGAATAAAATCGAAATCCTCCTTCCATGTATCTGGATTCCAAAATTTCAATATCCTATCTTTAATTCAAATATGAAATATCTCGAGAATCACTAACAAAAAAATATCAAAGTTCTCAAACCGAATCGACTTCGAAGATCCTTATTAATTCAAAAAAAAAATTCAACTTCAATACGGCAGTTCCCACCGATAGTGTATATCCTACAATTTTTCTTACTCGAATTTCTTCCACACTTCCTCTAAAGTTAATCCATACTCAAATAATTCTCTGTGTGTAATTGTTCCCAAATTGGTACTACCGACCTCATGATTATTTCCAATCCTTATCATACATTTCTCCTACTAATTCTTCCTCAATATTCAACATCTCATATTCCTACCAAGATACCACTTGATAATAATTTTGTCTTTTCTGAGCTAGATGATTACGATAACTTATCGGCCTCTCCCAAGTAGAGAGATACAAGAATTCAAGAGATTTCAAAATGTAGCTAACAGGTTTAGATAAGAGATAGTTTGATGGAAGTAAGTAGGACAGATATAACAAAACAAATATAATGATGATATGGATTTGTTCCTGCTTATCTGGTCATAATTTGCCAATCGTATCTTTATCTCACAAGTTATGATATGAAAATTCAACCTTTATATGCCTACCACCAAGATTTTATAACCTTCAATCATCTAAGCCTTTACCATGATTACCATAGACAAAATTCCAAATTTCTAAATCATTTCCTATGAAGCATACCCCTCTTATTTAGGTATCAACACTTATTCATTTAATCAAATTTCCAAATTCTTTCACCTCGTCCTAATTTAGATCTGAAACCTCTAAATCCAGTTTATGAAATCCTTATTCTTGTTTAAATCCAGTCTCGTATTTACTCAATTCTAACACCACTATGTTATACAAAATTTATTCTTTTTTATAAATCAACCTTCATATTTTTTATTTTATTTTTTTCAACGCACACCTTCAAATATTATCCTTTTTGAATTCTACAATTTCCTCCAATCATCTAAAAATAATTCCTATAACTAAAAATCCTTGTGTTCTCTCTGTCTCTAGTCACCCTCTTACAATATCTAGTTCAATTTCGCATAATCATTGAATACAATTAAATCTCTTTTTCATTACTTAATTTCTACATAGCCTTCGAGTAAAAGTTCCCCAAATCAATAACCAAGATTTTCTAAGTTCTCAAAACTAGGTTGACCTTGAATATCCTTATTAGTTTTTAAAATACATCCATGAATTATTCATAACCAACTTTCTGTGATTGTTTCTAAATTGATAACATTTATCTCTCGATTCCATTCTAAACCTTTACCACATCTACATCTCAGATTTTTTTTTTCATATTTGACATCCAACATTTTGATTCCTATAAAATTATCATGTGATAACCAATTACGTCATTTTCGAACTAGATGATTTATGTCACTTCCTCAACATTTCTCAGGTAAAATGATATGAAGATTCAAGGGTTTCAAAGTATAGCTGACAAAATTAGATACGAAACAGAGAATTGATGTAATCATGATGGTTATATAAGACAAAAAATGATAGAAATAAAATATTGACAGGAAGAGAATGATAATAGAATCTGTTCTGCTTATCTGTTTAAAAGAAGGAACCATTTTGAAACCAGAACTATAATATCAAATCCAAGATAAGGTCTTAGCCAAAATCATCAATTCATTGTATCATGAAGAAATTCATAGCAGGAAGTTACACAAGTTTATAATAACAGCTAACGCTACTCCTATTCCTACTCCTAAGTTAAATAATGAGAAACAAAACAAAACAGAATAGTAATTCCTTTCTTTTTTTTGAAAGACTGAAACAAAAGTAGAGAAAACATGTTTAAAAGCATTTAAGGTACAATCTGATAATCATATGCGTCTATCCAAATCATGGTACACTAAATCCTCGTCATACTAGTAAGTAAGGCTACGATAATCACAGAGTCCTCGACTAAGGCACATACCTCTAGAATCATGGTATTTAAAATTTTTGCGATGCCGCTAGCTTGGCTGCAAAAACCTTAAATTCCCACACCCGAGAAATATATCCAAAATTAGACTATATGTCCTCACCATGCTGGCTAATGTGACTGTAGAAGACTAGATTCCATAACTGAGATGACCTAGCCCATATAATTTCATCTTGACAAAATTAAATTAAATCAACAATGGATACCAAAAATCAAATTCATTTACTAACCAAGAAAATAAATATAAACTATTAGAATCAAATTTATCAACGAACATCAAGATTCAAAACTGAACAATAATCCATCAAATCAAGTTCAACAACAGAAAGTAAAGATAAATCAAATCAAGGGAAGAAGAGTTTTCAAATCGAAGTTAAAATAAGATTCTCAAGGGTCGTCCCAGGAATCTCTCAAGGGATCCTAACTGTGATTGAGTACCTTCAAAAATATATTCTAATCCTACTGCAGGCTGTAGTGGTACTCTAGTTCGAATACCACTACACAAACTCGACCTGCATGGGCCACCACTAAAAATGTGTCACGACCCGCACCCTAGAGTAAGGGCACGAGAAGTGGGTACGTCTAGCCTATGCCGCAGTGTCGGCAGTAGAACGCTGTCCTAGGTCAATCGTCTAACAATATATAGTACCTGTACAGTATATATACGCTCCGAATGGAGGTGACATAATAATACAGTCTCAATCACATCTAGGGTAGAATACGATAAAGATAGATAAAACTGAAATCCATAAGAGATACAGCAGATAGAAGTCTAAGTGTCTAAGATAGCACAAAATCAGAAAAATCTCAAATCTCAAATACAGTAATCTATAAAGTAAATACAACTCAAGACAACTAAAATAAATAGAAAAAACTCTAGCTGTCTACTCCAACCTCTACTGTGTCTCCTCTAGGCTAGCAAGTAACCTCCAAGCTATCTATAAAATTTATCAACAGGTCCAGTCAGGACGGGAACGAGCACAATACATCTCAACAGTTCATAGCAGGTTAGAAAATATAAACATGTAATAGAGTAAGATACAAAAAACTGAAAGAAAGTACAGAATGTAAATAGAGAGAGAACTGTAATAGAAATATCTACTATAAATAGAGAACTAACAGTGGCTAGTGATGTAGAGTACAGGATAGCACATGTGAACAGGACAAATTAGTACATGATCTACACTAAGGAGTTTCACATAATCTACACTACTATGGAATTTGTTCACATGACTATTTATACTCCTCTGTTTCCCCAATCAATACACAAGGATCTAAGCAGGTTATGTTATTATACGTGATATCACATGAAGGCCCATGAAAGGGTGCACGTGATAGTATACATGAGGGCTCTGTGAACATGAGATGATTCACAAGAGTGTATATGTATGATGAAAGCACAGGAGTACATGATGAAAGTGAAACACACATGACATAATGTACCCGATGCTCCCGAGGGGGATAACATCGCATGAAGAGATCCATATAGTACTAATCCGTGATAATGTCGTGACAGCATCAAGTAAAGTAATCTAAAGCAGGAATATAATTCTAACAAGATATGAAATGATCAGAAAATGTACTCGCCTCGATTTGGTTGGAGTCGACGTGCGCAACACGAACGTGTCGACACAAGGTAGGTACAATGCTATGTTCCACAGAGGGTCCCAGACGACGACACGGGCAATCCTAATGAGTCCAGAATAGTCCAAATAGCCTAGTTTGGTATATAAAAGTCTAAAATCAGGGTTTGGTACGACAATCAAACAAGAACGAGAATACGACTATTAAAGTCGTGACTTAAGACTCTGAAAGAAAAACATAACAAATACATACACTTTCTCGAAAATCATTTATAATATTTATATATATATATATATATATATATATATATATATCTGAAATATAATGAAAAATCATTTTGGGTCTCTACATTCTTATTTTTTGTACAACACGAATTTTTATTAGAGAAAATACTAAAATATTATTTTAGGTCAAAATCGTCCTTGAAATATCGAAAGATACATATATAGTCAAACCCATATTAAAATGGTTGTTAATTAAGCAATATTTGTAAAATTTACTAGCTAAAATATTAAAGCTATACAATAACATTACACATAAGTATCTCAATATTTATATTGATATAAAAACTAATTAATTAAACTCTAACAAAATAACTAATAACTATGACTTTAAACTATAATTTCCTAACTATAATTTAACAGATTAATCAATAATATTAATAATAAAAATAATAATAATATCTATCATTACTACTTACTGTTATACACTATATATAACTATTCATTACTACTTACTGTTATACACTATATCATTAATACTAATTTATTCACTTAATTATTTAAATATATTTAACAATCATTTATTTAGTAAATAATATATTTTGAAATTTCAAAATTCAACAAACGTTTTCCATATAGAACAATAATTAAAACTTATTGGTTTTAAGGAATGGACAGAAAATTCCAATAGGATAAAATCGCATGAAATAGTAGACCAAAACCAACAAGGACCGATAGCAATCACGGTCAAAAATTGTTTTCTCAAAATTTAGAATTTGCACGTTTTTTGAGATTCAGAAAATTGAGAGTTTTGAAAAATTCAAAATTCAAAAATCTAAGAAATTGGTTAACGGAGGTTACAAGATAGTTGTTGTTTATTTCTAGTTTTCTTTGTGTTAGAGTTGAACTCTTATTTCAATATCTTATTATCAGTTGTATCTTTCTGTGTTGGACAAATTAAAGTTTTTAAATATTCGAAATATTAAAGTTGTGACAAATGTTTAGTTGTTGTTGAGATTACCTGCAAGTGGAAATAGCTTTCTGTCGTCGTCTCACAACAGTGTAGGCTGGGCATCCGATTCAACCCAACAATTTGGGATCGGGTCATGACAATTTCAGACCCGAGCATCATAGAGACATTTGAGAGCTGGGACTTCTATTTTTAGGGGAAAGCAATTCACATACCCTTAATGGAGTGCCACTTTCCCCAATCAGGTTTCAATATGGTACCTTTTTGAGAGAAAGATGCTGGGTTCTCTAACTCTGGATCAGCGGGGGACATTTTAATAACCCCACGAGGTCAGTGGTTGCAGTAAAGGAAACAATGAGCTATTTCGTCATTGGACTGGCTCCTGGCAGTCTCATCAACGAACTGAAGCCCAACATGCTATTCTCTGAGGCTGATACCTTTTTGAATCGGATTGCTCACAAAGGGTCATACCCTGCAGGAAGATTGTCGTTACTGAATTGGCAGCATCGTTCCCCTCCATGGGTCAATCTGACTTCTTGGATCTTGGCGGAGTATGAGGACATCCTACGACAGATTGGCCTCTATTATGCCATTAGGGGCTCTTGCTATGGCTTGTTTATGAACCTGAAATTATTTATGGCATTGCTTGAGATGTACAACTATCGGACGGGGACCTTCTTTACTCCCGGTGGAGAGATGGGGCTTGCTCTTCACGAGATGCATGGTGTGTCCAAATTATCCTGGGGTGATGAAGCTTATGAGGAGTGTACCCCGTCAAATAAAGAGTTCGAGGAACTAGAGCAGCGGTATCCCGGATTCCTTGCCATATATCATGAAGTGCTATGTCACCATATCATCTGTCAACAAATATCCAAAAAAAAGGACGATAGTTCAGAAGGGAACCTTCCTCATACCAAGGCTTGGATTGGTTATCTTTTTAGCCTTAGCACCTCCGGTCGAGTTGCTGTTAGGAGTCCCCAATCTTTGGAACAGGTGGATGCTCAGGTGCAAAGCACTAAGAGGGCCCGTGCTGCTGGTGACAGATTTAGGAGCCTGTGCGACACTTTTAACTATTTTTATTATGATACCCAACCTCTGTCTGCTAAGGCCATCTTGGCCGAATACCTGATGATATGGTTGAGGGTTTGCGTCATTTCGGCGGGCTCTGGTTCGATTGAGAGGATTAGCCATAACCTAATCCTTCCGGCGATAAAGCTGGTCTTTGGGGGGAAGTTGGCTCTGCTTCATGCTATGGTATGCAGCATCCATAGGGGTCTTCGTATTTTTACGTCAAAAGTCATTGCTCGTGATCTTACTAAACCCTTCAACAGAATCAAGCTGTCGTATCATTATTTAATGGGGTGGCTATTGATGCATTGTCCCTCTCTGATGCGACCTGGTCCGGATGGTAATGCGATAAGTAACGATGCCTTCACCTACCACTATCGCGACATGCCCTAGAACTGTACCAGCTTTTCCGACTGTCGAGCCGCTCTTGTGCGGGTGGATAGATACTCTTTTTTTGTGTCAGTTACATCTTTCACTGAGGAAGAGATGGGACATGTTCACCTTGATAGTGCTGTTGTGCCCCAGGCTCTGCCTGAAAAACTATTTTGCTGGTTGCAGAGTATCCGTCCCTTCCATCTGGTGTACCGCAACCGCAATGTTGTATACCTAGAGCCATACCTACCAAGCTGGTATTCTTGGCAATTCGGGTATAGCCAATTATATTTGGATAGCTCTAATCCTTGCCTGGGTTTCGAGAAGAGCGTCTTGGATGGTATCCGGGCCTGGCACTATTATTCGATGATCCATACCCATGCCAGCTTCGTCCTACCTGACGTCGAGACTTTGGGGCATATCGCATATATGGTGGCCCTTCGTCATGTATCTGTGAATGCGCCTTCCAACGACTTTGATCCCCATACCAGTTTTATTGTTGGTACGAAATTGGAGGAGCGACCGAGGGACTCCCGTAAAAGGATGAGAAAGGAAAAGAGGAAAGCTTCCGATTCTGATTCCGACAGCACGGAGGAGGAAGAAGATAATTCTGAAGATCTCCAGCCCTCTGCAAGTCCTTTGGCTATACGTGTGCCTTCCCCTATGTCGAATCCTTCGTATAAATGAAGCAGGCCTGAACCTCTTGTCGCTGATAGACCTCGTTCCCAGAAGTGAGTTGCGGCTAGGTTCCGTAGGCTTGGTGTCGAGGAAACGGATAGTGGCACCGAAGTCAACATGGGGGTAAGTTCTTTCACGTCAAGACCCAATGTTGTCCTTGGGATGTTATCTGAAGGCTCTCTTTTACAGGCATCGGAGGAAGCAAACCTTTTATCACCAGATACCGTCCATGCGGTTTCCTCTTTGGGTTCCGATCTTGGAGTTATGGGGTCCTCACAAACTGGTGTTGACATCATTACATCTCTATCCGGAGCGGTAGGGGCTGAGGAGGCAGACATGGATAGTTCGGGTGTCGCCACTGACCTCACTGGGATTGTGGAGGCGGCAGGAGGAGCTGAGACTACTCTAACTGAGCCCTAGTCTTTGCCCCTCACCTCTGGTAAGCTATGTCACTTTCTTACCGACGAGGAGATTTTTTTCTTCAACTCCATCTTCTTCGGGTCAAGCTGATTGTTGGTTGTTCTGGACCTACAGGACCTGCCTCTCCACTACCAATGGTGGATGTAGCCGCGGAGGAATAGATGGAAGAGGATCCAGGGGCTGACCTGGTACAAACAAGAAGTGTTCATTCTCCCCTTCCAGCTCAAGTTGAGAAGCATTCCACCATATTGAGCATAGAGGTCCCGGCTCCTTCAACCTCTTTGGTGGATGTGGGATCGATTGAAACTGCCTCTTCCCTGGAGGTTGAACTTTCTGCCCTGCCCAGTTTTTAGCTTCTTCGGGCTGCAGAGAAGGAGATTGCCGCTGCGCGGAGATCTCATCACTCGGAGTTCGTTTCCCTTCTAACAGGTCATCAAGCTCAAGTGTGCCTCCTTCCCAGACGCCTTCAGCTTCCCGAGGTGTCATCCCTTCGACGTCGTCCTCTTTGAAGAATTTAGACGAGTCGTCAAGGGACATAGTCGAGAGCTTTTATCGCCATTTGAAATAGGGGTTAAAGCTGCTTTGAAGAGGGGAACGTCGTTTGTCGTAGCTCGTCATTGTTCCTGCGGTCAGATTGAACTGCTGAAGATGCTCCCAGGTAGAGAAGGGGCGGTCGTCCTTCTGGAGCACAAGCTGGCAGAGGCTGATCAGTACCTAATCCAGTTGCAAAAACTGCGACAAGTCGATGTGTCCGCTGTAGTGGAGCAGGAGCGTGCTTTCCTTATAACAGCCGTAGAAAAGGTGAAGGTCGTACAGGAGATGACTAAGCCCACCTTGGAGAAGGACCTCCATAAGCTGTCTCTTAAATATGACAGGCTGAGCCGAGAGGGTAAGATTTGCTTGACTCGTGAGGAGACTACCGTTCATGCTATGGCCGAAACTAACGAGCAGCTCCTCCAGCTCTAGGCCAGGCTGACATCTCTAGGGATTGAGCTCCAAGCCACTCGTCAGGAGAGAGAGAAGATCTGCAAGGAGACTGATGAGGTCACACGAGCCTCTGCTGCTCTAGAGGGTGCACTGAAGAAATTAGAGGAAAATTGGCAGGCTCATGCACATCTTGAGGATGCTAAAAAGCTATCCCAGGAAGCTGAACGTCGAGTCAGACTGAGAATTGAGCGCTCAACTGCGCAGCTAGAAGACATTCTCACCAAGCTATGTGTTGCTGATGAGTAGTGAATTTCCCCTCCCATTTTTTTGAGATGTAGTCTTGTGAATGTAACTGATTTTGAATAAGAAGAATATATTTACTCTATTTTTTTTATTTGTAGTATCTGAGGTGCTTATACTAGAGGGCCTAATATAGTATTTTGATAAGGAATATCCGACTGGGGGACTTTTTGTAGACCTATTGCCCTTTTATACATCTGGAAATACGAGCAAATAGATTTGAATGATATTTTGTGGACCTACTACTCTTTGGTACACCGATGGTGCGAGTAATAGATTAGGATAAGTTTTATGGACCTATTACCCTTCTGCGTACTGGTGGTGCGGGTAATAGATTAGAATAACTTTTATGGACCTATTACCCTTCTGCGTACTGGCGGTGCGGGTAATAGATTTGAAACAAAACCCAACAGAGGTAATATGGACGTGATAGGTTCTGTGGTCTTAACACCATGTCTTTTATCCCGAGTTGGGTACAGGTGTTAAGTCGGAAGACTATCGGTATTAGAGGTAATATGGACGTGACACACGATAATCAGGAATGATTTTTAGTGGACCTATTACTCTTCTGCGTACTGGTGGTACGAGTAATAGATTTTGAGACAAAACCCAACAGAGGTAATATGGACGTAAAAGTTTTTGCGGTCTTAACACCATGTCTTTTATCCCGGGTTGGGTACAGGTGTTAAGCTAGGAGATTGTTTATATCAGAGGTAATATGGATGTGATATATGACAATCGAAACATCAAAACGGAAGTTCAGAGGTATCAATATAAATGACTTGTCGCTCGGAGAGATGCAATGCGAGTCCCCTCGGGGGGAACAGAGTGTAAGTTCAGAGGTACCTGATGTACATAACTCGACACTCTAGGCAGTATTTTTTTAGTCCAACGGCATCCTCTTATTGATGAAATAAGGAATTTTGTCCATAGGGATTACATTATCAGGAGAGGGGCTATCCACCTGTACGACCAGGTACTTGGCGAGTTCTACGTCCTCTTCGGCTACCCCCTGCGAGCTCAGAGGTCGGGATGCTGTCTTGGGCAAATTGATCATCGAGGGTTCAGCTTGTGGTATTGGCTTGCTTGAGGGTGTCGGATCAACACTTAGTTGCTGGCTCATCTTGGGAAGACGGATGACAATTGGCTCGGCAAGGGACTTTGTGTCTTCCGGTTGCCTTTGAGTGAATTTTGGCAATCGGATCACCATCGACGTCACAGAGGGCCTCGCATCTTCCTGTTGCCTTTGATTGGATTTCGTCAATCGGATCACCATCGGCCCTATGACGGGTTTTGGCTCCTGGCTGGATCTCGAGAGCCGGATGACCATTGGTTCCAACTGTGGAGGTGAGGCAGAAGAACCGGGCACCTCTTTATGCACAGTTGCGACAAGGGGTGCAGCTTTGCCCGGTTTACGGTCCTGGAGATGAATTCTCAAGGGTTCCTCTGGCCCTGTGATGGCCTCTAGTTCGTCAATTATGTGCTTCTTGGATTCTTCGTATAGACAGGCCTCCGAAGAGTAATAAGACTCAACCCCTTTAAAGGGATCGATGTCGGCGAATTCAGTCTTCACGATGCCGAGCTTACTAACATACTTGAAGCACTGGTGGAGTGTAGATGGCACGATCATGTAGTCATGTATCCATGGACGCCCCAGGAGGATGTTGTAGGACATGTCTGCATCTATGATGTAGCAGGTAACCTCTGTCCTTAGGTCATCGATCTGACATTTCAATCGGATCTTTCCTAAGGGATGGCTCCTTCCCGAGTTAAAACCGCTAATGGCAGTGTTGGTCGCCACTAGCCGGTGCATAGGGATGCCCAGAAGTTGGAGCAAGCTTTTCGAGATGATGCTTATCGATGAGCCAGGGTCGATATGCATCCGATCTACCTTGATGTCTCCTATGTATCCAGTGTAGTACAAGGGGCGATCATGCAAGTTGGACTTGATCAACATGTCCTGTAGGGTAAATACGATGTCAGGCATTGTATCTGTGCGATCGCTGCCCTAGAGATCTGCTCATGGGTCTTCCCCTGGAGGCTTAACCTGGGCTAAGTAGGCGTCAGCATTTTGGAGTGCTTCGCTCAATGCGACACGAAGATCCTTGAGAGACTTAGGAGCTCGTATATTGACAACTTTGTTGGCGTATTAGCCAATTGTGCTAATATGTCAAAGTTGTAAGGTCTCTCCAGCCCCTGAGGTGCATCGTTACGGAGTGGCCTGTCGAAGCAAGTTTCCTTTGGCTTGGACTTATCCGCCGGTAGAGGATGAGACGGCCTTAGAACATCGTAGACAGGGAACGTTGTCGGCTGAGGATCTTTGACTGAACTGCCCAGTGTGGGCTGGACTTGTGCCGTAGACCGGGAAACAACGGCCGTCGCTTCCTCAGCTTCGGTTGAAATTGTATGGCAGGATCTGGACTTCCTGTCCTTCTTCTTGTTGGTAGGAGATGATACCGCCTGGGTAACTTCGGGCACTAAGTCCGGATGCACCCACATGATCTCTTCTCACGATGTGGTGAGAGGTACCAATCCAGATGTCTGGTTCCGGACGGGTAGAAGATTGGTAACCTCCATCGTTGCCCGAGGGACAGGTGTTACCCCGTCTGGAGTGCTTGTTGGAGGGAAGTCGTCGAACTGAATTGACACCATGTTTGCCGCCACGGTAACTTCTTTAAAGTCTAGTGACAGAGCTTTGGAGTTGATAAGACTGGATGTATTATTTTAATTGGAAGCAGCCATGAGTGAAATGATGGACATAGCGGTAGAAGTGACAATATTTTGGGTCCTCCATTTCTGCCACTCGAGGCTCGCGCCTTGGTGGAGGGAGCTGGATCCTACCCCCTTGTAAGAGCATATCGAAGATAGGTTTAACATGACTATCTTCAAATGTGTAATTCACCTTGGGCCACTGACCTTCCGCCTGTTTTTTGTTCCGGCTTCTTGGTCGCATCTGCGACCAAGGCCTATTTACCTTTATTGTCCCGGTTGGAGGTCCCGCCACTATTGTTGTTGCTGGAGGTGGAACCAGAACGTTTGCCCTTATCCCCTCCATCTGGGATGTGTAATCCCAGCTGGCGAGCCTTCTTCAACTTTGCCTCTGTATTGGCAGCACTTATGACGAAGGTCATCCAATCCCTGAACTGATCGTCACCCATCTAGAGGCTAATTGTGGGAAGCAACTTCTTCTTACAGATTTTAATCAAGGAGCTCTCGGGATTGCCTTGGGGAATCTCATTGCGGTTCGGCGGAACCGCTCGATATAGTTCCTTATTAGCTCCCTCTCTTCCTGAACGACGTCCATGAGAGACGACATTGTCACATCATGCCCCATTTCGTAGAATCTCTCCAGGAATATGTGCTTGAAGCCATCAAAAGAATGGATACAGTTGTCGGGAAGGTTGCAGTACCAGTCGAACGCGATCCCCTCCAATGCTCCGATGAATAATCGTGTGAGGATGGCATCGCTATGCGTCAAGTGGTCGGTTGTGACCTCAAAATAAGCCATGTACCGACTAGCAGTTTCCGTCATATGAATCTGTATGGAACGGTTTATAGCGTGGGGGAAAAGGAACATCTCTCCACGCGACGGGATATGGCTACCATATTCTGAGGTCTCGGGAGGAGTCTCGGGCATTGAACATTGCTCGAAGCTCCTGGACTTCCCTCCTTGCCTCCTTGGCTTCGTCCGCAGCTGAAGAAATGGATGCTCCTAAAGGATCATCACCCAAAGGAGGGGCGGTCGTGTTGGAGTCCGCGTTGATTGCAGGTCCCAAGCTTGTTTGTCCGGGCGTCCTTGCTGGTTGAGTTGGCAAGGTAGCTTTGATTTCGTCTACAGACTTGACAAAGGACAGGAGTATGGCTTCAAGTACTTCTAGACATTGTCGGTCAGTAGGCGCTTCATGATCATCGTCGACCATAAAGACTATCCTCACGTGGGTAGAGGTGGAAGGGATCATAGCAGAGGTGCTCTCTGTGTCGTACCCTTGTACAGAAAAATCGTCGAGGAATGTTGGAATGTCGTCTTCCTCGGACGCGGAAGGGGTGCTACCCCCTGTGCAGGAAGTCGCATCGTCTTGGCGAGGGTGGTGGCCCTCAAGGATGTCCAAGTCTGTTGCGTAGTTCTGGGGGATCTCTACTCCCTGTGTGTGCTCTTGGTACACCGGGTTGTCGCACATATTGAGGGGACTGCTCCCCCCAGCTTCATCTACTCCCAAGGAGGCCGAAGGTGCACCCCTAGGTGCTGGAAGCTTCTTTTTGGATCGAGTGCCTAAATAGACACCCCATGTGGTTGTCGGTGGCAACCCTCCAGATGAGAGTTTCCTTGTAATGCTGGCCGAGATTGCCGGGCTGGAAGAGCCTGTCTTCTTTCCTTCCTTGTCGGGAGGAACCTTCTGAGTTGAATTACAGGAGGCAAAAGGAAACTTTTCGTCTCCTAAAATTTGTACATGTTTCTTGAGTTATTGTCGGACAGGTGCTGGCTGCTGCAGTCGTTGAAAAATGGACTGTCGATCTTCAGGTGTTACCGACTTGTCGCAGCAGCAGTTGATGATGACTTGGGTGCAACGACGTCCCGAGAGGGACTCATCGCATGCCAAGGTTGCCTCCCTGATCCGAGGCTAGTAAAAGCACTTGCTCTGGATCGTTGGAGGGAGACTTTAAAGACCCACCCTGTCCGTTAGCCCTGGGGGACTGGACGCGGGTGGTTCTGTACAACTTTCCATCAGGAGCCCGTATAACAGTTAACGGTGCCCACTGACGGTCAGTAGCTTAGACAGTTGACTGGGCTTGTTGGGCCCGCACTGTCCTGGACTTCTTCTATTTAGCACCTGAAGGCGCATAGTAAGAAGAGTCCTGATTAGAATATTCCACATTCTCAATAGGCCGCATAGAGTCGAGCCTGTATGAGAGACGATCGAACACAGAGCTTCTGACAGGCCGCATGAGATATCCTGTCTGAGGCCAGGATTGGCTGCCACATGGGCCATCTTCTTGCGGCCAGAGTTGGCTGTCGAATAGGCCATCATTCTGCGGCCAAAGTTGGATGTCGCATGGGCTGTCTTCCTGCGGCTAGAGTTGGCTGCCACATGGGCCATCTGCTGGCGGCCAGAGTTGGCTGCCGTATGGGTTGTCTGCCTGCGGCCAGAGTTGGCTGCCACATGAACAGACTGTCCATTTCTCTTATGCGGCCTCTTCTTTGTCTGCATGGATTTCTTTTGTCCCCCCAAAAACTCAGCATCATAGTGTTTTCCTTTGCTGGATTTAGGGACAGTGGGGTCTTCTGCGGTCGGAAGCAAAGCCACAAGAGAGCTTCGTTCACCGTCTTGGGCTGCAGAAGGAGCTTCTTTGAGAACTTAGTCGGAGGCAACAATTTTGTGCTTCGACGTCCTGCAGGTTCTCTTTGGGTTGGCTCGCTTCTGTGACGGGCTGGCGCTCCCTTCAGAGAGCATTTCTTCGAAGGCTTATTGGTCAAAACGAACCATAAGCATTTGCTGTGTAGAGCCGGGCTTGGATGCGTTGGATTGCATCACCAGCTTCTCATCAGTGGAGAAGGACATCTCCAGCAGAGTCGCCATCGTGTTTGCCATTAAATATCAAAGACAGATATTACAGAAACACTAAAATTGATTGCAAACTCGCTTGTACAACAAAAAGGCCTAGAAAGAAATTCTAGGAAGCAATCTAAGTACAATTGTTTAGTTTTTGATTCTGGGGGTGACGGTGGAGGCTCGGGAAAGTGTATCAACTCTGTCTTACTCCTTGGACTATTCGACGTAGTCTTTTGCTCTTGAAGAAATTGCCCTTCGTAGGTTGCCAGCCTCTTGCAGGGGTGTGGCACCCTGCTATTTATAGTGATATGTGTTTTGAGCCGCATAGATTCGTGGCTAATCTGCATGTAAAGACCCGCTCTTTGGCTGCCAGCTGGCAATTTGTTGGGATTTTGTTACAGCAAATCTGGGTGGTTGAGACTTGGTCAGCCTGCCACGTGTCCTATCGCAGGATAGGAATCATTTTGAGCCGTATGAGTCTCTCAGTTTTCGGCCATGCTGGACCGCATAAGACTCATGTGGCTTAGGTCGCAGTCTCCCTTAGTCCGCATGTAGCTTAAGGACTTTTGAGCCGCTTAGATTCTGTATTTTGGGCCGCATAAAGCTCATACGACTTAGGTTACAGTCGTCCTTGGCCGCATGAAGCTTAGAGACTTTAGGGCCGCATAGGTTGAGCCGCATAAGGTTCATGTGGCTCGGGTAGCAATCCTTCTGGCCGCATGACTATGTGCAAGCACATAAACCCTATTTTTAGTGACATGACATTTTGTCTGATCACGTCTTATCTTTTTGTCAGTATCAGAGCTGTCATTTTTGTCAGTTTTGACAGAGTTTGTCAGCTTTATCAGAAGGACTGATAACTTTGCCGCATATCTTTCTTCTACGGCTCGAATCAGTCTGGTTGCAGACGGGCCGCATATGGTGCTGAATCTGTCATACGGCTCTCCTTTATGCGGACCAGTTTGGCCCAAAGTACTTATGCAGCAAATTGTGATCTGCATGAACCCTATATTTTCCAAGCTTCTACACTATTGCTGTGATAAGTCGGCAGCACCTGAAGATCGACATTTCATTTTCCAACAACTGCACCAGCCAGCACCTGTCCGACAATCACTTGAGAAATAGGTGCAAATTTTGGAAGACGAAAAATTTCCTTTCGCCTCCTGTAATTCAACTCGGGAGGTTCTTTTCGACAAGGGAGGAAAGACGACAGGCTCTTTCAGCCCGGCAATCTCAGCCAGCACTGCAAGAAAACTCTCATCTGGAGGATTACCGCCGATAGCCACAGGGGGTGTCTACCTAGGCACCTGATCCAAAAAAAAGCTTCCAACACCCGGGAGTGAACCCTCGACCTCCCTGTGGGTAGATGAAGCTGGGAGTAGCAGTCCCCTCAATATATGTGACAACTCGGCGTTCCAAGAGCATACACAGGGGGTAGCGATCCCCTGGAATTATGCAACGGACTTGGACATCCCTGAGGATGACCGCCTTTGCCAAGACGATACAGCTACCTACGCAGGGGGTGGTACCCCTTCTGAATCCGAGTAGGAAGACATTCCGACATTCCTCGACGATTTCTCGGTACGAGGGTACGACACGGAGAGCACCTCTTCTACGGTCCCTTCCACGTCCACCCACGTGCGGACAGTCTTTATGGCCGACGATGATCATGAAGGGCCTACTGATCGACAACGACTAAAAGTACTTGAAGCCATGCTCATGTCCTTGGTCAAGTCAGTAGACGAAATCAAAGCTGCCTTGCCGACTCAACCGACAAGAACGCCTGGATAAACAAGCTTGGGACCCGCAGTCAACGCGGACTCCAACACGACCGCTCCTCCTTTGGGTGATAATCCTCTAGGAGCATCCGCTTATTCAGCTGCAAACAAAGCCAGGGAGGCAAGGAGGGAAGTCCAGGAGCTTCGAGCAATGTTCAATTCCTGGGACCTCATAATACGGCAGCCGTATCCCGTTGCGTAGAGAGATGTTCCTTTTCTGCCACGGTATAAACCGTTTCATATCGATTCATATGACAGGAAGACCTCTGCTAGTCGGTACATGACTTATTTCGAGGTCACAACCGACCACTTGCCGCATAGCGATGCCATCCTCACACGATTATTCATCGAAGCATTGGAGGGATCGCGTTCGACAGGTACCGCAACCTTCCAGACAACTGTATCTATTCTTTTGACGGCTTCAAGCATATGTTCCTAGAGAGATTCTATGAAGTGGGGCATGATGTGACAATGTCGTCTCTCATAGATGTCGTTCAGGGGGAGAGGGATCTAACAAAGAACTATATCGAGCGGTTCCGCCAAACCGCAATGAGATTGCCCCAAGGCAATCCCGAAAGCTCCTTGATTGAAATCTTCTAGAAGAAGTTGCTCCCCGCAATCAGCCTCTGGATGGACGAAGATCAGTTTAGGTATTGGACGACCTTCATCATAAGCGCCACCAATGCGGAGGCGAAGTTAAAGACACCCGAATGGAGAGGACAAAGGCAAACGTCCTAGTACCACCTCCAATAACAAAAAATAGTGGCGGTACCACCAATAACTGGGACCTACAGAAGGTACTATCCGTCAACATGGTTTCCACAAATGATCCTGCAGAGGAAGAAGACCAGGCACTCAATTTCTTTGAAGAAGAGCCTTGAGCTCAACACCTGGCTCACAGTAGGAATGGTTGTTCGAACAGCGAGAGCCTCCTACCGAGAACGATGTCGTCCAAAGCGACTTAGGGGATACAACTTCCCTGAAACCCATCTTCATCAGCAAAGCCAACAGGAGCTCCTGCGCCCTCATGCGTGCTCGCAGATCCTGGTAAAAACTTGTTCAACCCTCCTATACTAAATCTCAGTAATTAAAGCCCTCCACGACCATATTACCTCTGGATTGCTTTATTATATCCTATTGTGCATCTGCCATGTCCATATCACCTTTGAGTAGTTGCATCTCCCGTGAAGACTCTGTGTCATCATGACCACATAGAAAACATTTTACGTCCATATTACCTCTGAAGTGTCCTTCTATAACCATGTCTACCATGTCCATATTACCTCTGAGTAGTCACCCCTGTTACGATAACCCCAAAGTTGTCATAACTCCCTAGAATACAGCCATGTCCATATTACCTCTGAACTATTATTCTAGTAGAAGGATGCTTGCCATGTCCATATTACCTCTGAGTAAAGCACCCTTTCTATGACAATCCTCCACTGTTGTCATTTATAGAACCCTTCACGTCCATATTACCTCTGAGTCATTCTGTGCCCCCATAGATTCTATTTTTATCACGTCCATATTACCTCTAATATAGATAATCTCCTAACTTAACACCTGTACCCAATCTGGGATAAAGCCACGGTGTTAAGGCCACATAACCTATCACGTTCATATTACCTCTGTTAGGTTTTGTTTCAAAATCTATTACTCGCACTACCAGTGCGCAAAAAGATAATAGGTCCACAAAAAATCATTCAAATCTATTACCCGCACCACCAGTACGCAAAAAGGTAATAGGTCCACTGAAAATTATTTTGAATCTATATACTCGCATCATAGATGCACAAAAGGGTAATAGGTCCACGAAAAGTCCCCCAAGTGGGATGTCCTCTGCCAATCACAAATGTTGTATTAGGTCCTCTAGTACAAGCACCCCTTCTTTCACGATCATATGCTTCTGGAGCCCAGTTGTTCTGTTGCATTCACTCTCCAATAGTAGAACAACCATGTCCAAATCACCTCTGAGTTGTTTTCCTACCCCTTACAAAGCAGATGATGCTAAAAACAAATATTTACCACGTCCACCTTACCTCTGAGTAAACATACCGTGTAACAACCCCTGCATTGTGGTGCATCAATCATAGAACTTCCATGTCCATATCACCTCTGAGTTATTCTGTGTATCCTCACCGAGTTCACTCCTACCATGTCCATATCACCTCTGAGTAGGAAAGCTCTACCATCAACCTCATATTTACTACGTCCATATCACCTCTGAGTAAATATGTTGGTTCTCTCTCGACTTATTATCTGTACCTAAAATCAAGGTACGCCAAGGATGATAAGTCCACATAAAATCTCCAGCAGAAGTACCCAAACCTATCACGTCCATGCTACCTCTGATAGGATTGCCACACCTAAACAGCTCTAGTTTCCATGCTTCTTATTCAAAGTATTCCAAATTTGCAATTTGAAAACTTTAAAGGGATCTTGTAGAAGCATGGAAAAGAGGATATTGCTTTTAGTCCCACATCAAAAATGAGAAGAAGAAAGGGCTCACTCCATTCTATATATAGAGCCTCCTTCCCTCCTTTGAAAAGGGCACCAACTTTTCTTTCCTCCTTCCAACTTGGACTCTTCCTACGATGCACCTTCAGGTGCTAAGTCGAAGAAGTCTAGGGCAGTGCGGGCTCAACAAGCCCAGTCAACTGTCCAATCTGCTGACTGTCAGTAGGTACCGTTAACTGTTATACAGGCTCCTGATGAAAAGTTGTACAGAACCATCCGCGTCCAGTCCTCCAGGGCTAACGGACAGGGTGGGTATCAAAAGTCTCCCTACAACGATCGAGCGTAGTGCTTTACTAGCCTCAAATCAGGGAGCAAATATGATGGTACCAAAAGTCTCCCTACAACGATCAAGAGTAGTACTTTACTAGCCTCAGATCAGGGAGCAAATATGATGGTCCCAAATGTCTTCCTACAATGATCGAGAGCAAGTGCTTTTACTAGCCTCACATCAGGGAGCAAATATGATACCTACGTACCCGGGCGCTCGGGATACCTGGGTCCATAAAATGGATGCAAAGGTAGATCAATCTGCTCTCGACTTATGAGAGGTGGTCATTCATAAACGTAAGGAGAGAGAAGCAACCTTGATGTGTGAGGAGCCCTTTCCAGGACATCACTGCACCCAAGCCGCCATCAACTTCTGCTGCCACAAGACAGTGGCTCCACCACCAAGGCAGTCTGTGTTTATGCGAATCATCACCCCATGCGGCTAAGAGGACTCGAGCCACAGAAGCAAGGCTCTCAAAGAACCCATGCGGCCAAGTAAAACCGAGCCGCAGAAACAAGGCTCTTGGAGACCCCATGCGGCCAAGATGATCCGAGCCGCAGAAGGAAGTCACTTGAAGACCTCATGCGGCCAAGCCAATTTGAGCCGCAGAAAGAAGACTCTTGAGACCTCATGCGGCCAAGATGATCCGAGCCGCAGAAGGAAGGCTCTTGAGATTTCATACAGCTAAGCCAATCCAGGTCGCAGAAGAAAGACTCTTGGTACCGCATGCGACCAAGTTGATCCGGACCGCGGAAGATTGATTTTACCCTGTTGTGGGGGGACACATGGCAATTTGACCAAGTCTCAACCACCCAGATTCGCTACAACAAAATCTTAACAAACCCACCAGCTGGCAGCCCAAGATCGAGTCTTTGTGTGCTGTGACAGACACGTGGCCCTTTATGTGGCCCAAAATCTGTTATTGTTGGGATCACTATAAATAGAAGGGTACTACACCCATGCTAAAGGTTGGCAATCCAAGGCTGGCAAATTTCTTCGAGAGCAAAGACTGTGTCCGATAGTCCAAGGAGTAAGGCAGAGTTGCTACACTTTCCCGAGCCTCTATCGTCACCCCCCAGAATCAAAAACTAAACAATTGTACTTAGATTGTTTCCTAGGATTTCTTTCTAGGCTTTTTTTGTACAAGCGAGTTTGCAATCAAGTTTAATTCTTCTGTAATTTTTTGTTCTCGATATTTAATGGAAAACACTGTGTGTAAAGGAATGATCCTTCCATTTATAGGCAGCAGGCTGGCTGCTCATGTGTGCATATGCCAGATACGCCTGGACGTGGGGATGCCACATAAATGATGCTGGTGGGGGTGCATGGTTGATGCGCCCTGAATTGAAGCTGAATCTGCTAGACTGTTGTGCTGGGCTGCGATGGAGCTGACACGTGGCAGTCGTGGAGATTTGGTTGTTGCTGAAATCTTGGGTGGTTAGCACCCATTCTTGAGTAGAACTGAGACAAAGGACACATGGCGTATATCTGTGGCTCAAAGATATCGGTTTTGGAGGAGAGTGATTTGTCGGGATGCGCCTAGGATCGGACGCATGAAGGTAATTTAGTCTATGAGTTTTAGGCATCATAGACGAGTTTGGGCGCATGGCTATTGAGGCGCATATAGGGCTTCGCATATGGGTGCGCCTAGAATCAGGCGCAGGGAAGGCGACTTGGTCTCATGATCTTTAGGAGCCATGAGCAAGTCCAGGCGCATGGCTTTTGAGGCGCATGCAGAGCTTAGTCTTCTGTTGCTTAAGATCAGAAGTAAGCTGAGGGGGCGTATGTCCACTGGGGTACATGTCGTCTTTTGGACGCATGGCCACGAGGCACATACGAATGATCGATCGGCCATGTGGCTTGTTGCCGACCCAAGGTGTAATGATGGTGCTGACATCAGCAGTGCTTCATTTTCTGCACAACAGATTGGACGGCACTTGGAATGCGTTGCCGCCTTTGTTATTTCGTATTAAATATTTGATGGAGAGGGTTAAATTGGTTAGTGCCAATCTGGGCGCATGGGTCCATGGCCTGTTGGGCGCATCCATGGGGAGCACATGATGTCGACGGCACATCTGCCAGGTGTCGTATCCTCTTTGGCCCGCCTGTTGAGTTCTCCGAAGCGTTAATGGCTGCTTTGACTTAGCTGAATTTGAAGAGGCAGATTTATTGGCATTAATGCAAATTCATTATACTTAATTCGGAGAGACTTCCACATGACGCATGGGTTTGATCTGCCCAGCCTATAAATAGCAGTGTGAAGAGAAGTTTGTTTCTCATTTCACTTTTCTTCCCGAATGGAGATGAACTCGGTCGGTCCTCCTCCTTGGCGAGACGTTGCATTGTGGGTTGCCGATCTCCTCATTCGAAGAATCTTTGACGATGAACTACTTCAGAAGACAGAGATGCATCGAATTGATATGTTCGAACCCCTTGTTGGCAGTATTCTTCTACGAGACGACATTGAGTGTCAAGTTGAATACATGGTTTGGGTTTGATGTGCCCAAGCCTCATTGTGATGGAAGAGCCCCAGGCTGGCAGATGCGCCTGTGCGTTAATGATGAAGTGATTCGCTCTGACGGGGCAGAGTGATGCGCTGGCAGAGCAATACGCCAGGCTGAGACGATGTACCTAGCTGAGACATCAGAGTGATGTACCTAGTTGAGTGTAGGCTGTTACAAAGTCTTTAATTGGCATCATGTTTCTGAGATGATGTCGGATAGGTACAGCAGGTTGCAGTCACTGGAACACAGACTACCTTGGTAGTAGGGCCACTATTTTATGACAACAGCAGTTGATGGCGACCGTAGCACAAGTATGTCCCATGAGAGACGAGTTGTGCATGGTGGTTGTCTCTCCCGATCTACGTCTGTGACGGATCATATTGCGTAAATCGTAAGGAAAGAGTTTCACATTTACACCCCCCTTCAGGCACATGGCAAGGCCAGGCACCGGGATGGTTATATGAACGTTGCAGCTCCTTGATCCAGTTCTAGCGCATGAAATGTACCCAGATCATAAGTAGGAGAGCAGCGCATATTGCAACTTAAATCCACTTCATGCGCATCACCCAGGTGGGCGCATGGACTCAACATCGCAGTTGCCCAGTTAGACTTGGTTTGAAATGCAGTAGATGCGCCCAAGCGGGACAGGGACTTTGAGAGTCGACCCATTTCTGGCACAGATGTGCCTGAGTCGACTCTGTACAGCTTACCATCAACAGCACGCATGATTTTGAATGCATTCTTTTGATTTGCTGTTGGCATAGCATATTCGTGGTGCATGGACAGTGCTGCCTTGTATTTCTTTATACTAGCCCACGAAGGTACATATTACTCAGAATCCAATTGTGTCTCGCCATGACAGCGAGTGAGTCTGTTGAAGATAGACGTTCTCTCCTGCGCACCAGAGCTCATGTGCTGGAGATTGGTTGCACCTCTGCTTCGTTGGCGCATCATCTTCGGCTGGAAAGAAGACGGTTGGGGAATACAGTCAACTCTGCATTTTCCAGACAGATGCACGACACCAGTGGGTGCATCCTTATTGCTGAGAGCGTCAGCAGAGAGGGCCAGCTGCGGTGGCGCATCCCCTTCAGTGATGGTGCCAGGCGCATCGGCCTTACGCACCCAGACTTGGCGAGTCTTCTTCGGCTTTGGCAACTGCTTCGAAGGACTCATGCTGCCTTCAGAGATGAACTCCTCATACGTCTGTTGATTTTGGCGCACCACAAGTGTTTTGTGGGAGGAGCCGAGTTTAATGTCGTCAGATTGTGACACAACTTTCTCATTGGAGGAAAAAGAGGTCCCCAGCAGAGTCGCCAGCTTGCTTGCCATCGAAAATGCAACAAGGCTTTGTTGATTAAAACTTTGGTATTTCAATTACAAACAGAACAGTATATAATGTAGGACTTAGACGTAGTCCTAGGAGTACACTTTTGTTTTTATCTGGGAACTGTATCGGTGGAGCGAGTGGTAATGTGTTGACTCCGTTGACGATCTGACGACGATCTTGATAGTATGAATGTATATCTCTCTGTTTGTCTGTCCCTGTGTGTATATATGTCCATCCTTGGAGGTGAAGGAATGATCCTTCCATTTATAGGCAGCAGGTTGGCTGCTCATGTGCATATATGCCAGATGTGCCTGGACGTGGGGATGCCACGTGGCTGATGCTGGCGGGGATGCATAGTTGATGCACCCTAAATTGAAGCTGAATCTGCTGGACTGTTGTGCTGGGCTGCGATGGAGTTGACACGTGGTAGTCGCGAAGATTTGGTTGTTGCTGAGATCTTAGGTGGTTAGCACCCATTCTTGAGTAGAACTCAGTCAAAGGACATGTGGCGCATGTCTGTGGCTAAAAGATCTTGGTTTTGGAGGAGAGTGATTTGTCGAGGTGTGTCACGCCCCGAGTCGACAAACCGTTCGTCCCCGGTGTTATTTTGCCGATTCGATCGTCCTCGCTAAGGCGTGATATCGTACGAGTCTGGAATTGCACTCGTATAATGTAACGCCCCAGTCCCAAAATACGTAGGACTAGGAACGTAGACATGCCAGCTGTATTCATACGAAGTATACTCCTATATATGGAAATCTCGTATGGATACATAAGCTGTAAAATGCAGTAGAACCATAACTAATCTCATCCACGCAAAATAAATGAATAAAAGACATCATATAAAGATAATGAATTGTCTTGATACAATATGTTGGGCGGAGACAAATCCACTACCAACAAGTAAAGGAAAAAATACGTGGAAAATGAAATGAGTGGCGAGCGAAGCGAAGACGATCCAAATGCAATCATCCTCGAAGAAATGGCGATGAACACGGCTAGAGCTAGAGCACCTGCGAAAGACAATAGCACACACCTGGAGAGATAACCAGGTCCTCAGAGGGACGTAACAAGACACATAATATCATGCCATATAAACTAAATAAATATTGCTCAAATAAATAAGTAATATGGTACCTAACCGTACTATGGTGAATATGCAATAAAGAACAAACCTTGACGCATGGGCCGGATCAGGAAAATCAGGAATCAGGACCGTATCTCCCACTGAAGATAACCGGCAAACAGGACCGTACCTCCCACTGGAGATAACCGGCTATCAGGACCGTACCTCCCACTGGAGATAACCGGCTATCAGGACCGTACCTCCCACTGGAGATAACCGGCAATCAGGGCAGTGTATATATGACCCATACATAAAGGAGATGTTCTTCCCACCCAATGCCTACTATGTTGTATCCACAACAGTAAACCTCTATAACCGCTAAGTCAAACTAGCATGCAATTTCTATTAGCGGTTATTCCTATCGCACGGCTTATACGCACCGGTGGCCAACCAGTCATGCATGTCCGTGTTCTACATGGGACACATAACTTCGTGATACAACGTGTCAAGGCCATGAATGCAACACACAAGGTGGTCCCTTAAATCTAGGTTTATTGTGTAAGAAAATAATACATAGCAAGAAACTGAACAGTAAATTCTAACAGGTTATGCCATGTATCACAGTTTATTTTACATAAAGAAAATAATGAACATGCATGAAATATGAGCTAAAATAATTAAACAGCAAATGGCAAGGTGTCTTGCCTGGTAGGACGCCTGGTGTGCTGCGATAATCAAACTGGCATGAACTGCGACTTTGGTGTAACAACTACACAAGAGAACCTCTTTTGGTGGTACGGTCAGTTCCATTGGATCCAGAACGGTCAATTTAGTTAGGGTGGACAAAAGGTAGTCTAGATTTGACGAGGGAATAGGAGTAATGGGACTTAGTCATGGACGGAAGGATAATCAAAGGGTATAGGATAAATAAATAAATAAATAAATAATATATATACGAACTAAAACTATTTATAATACTCAAGAACTAACTTTTATAAGTCAAAATGGTTATAGAAAAATACTTAAAGTAAAGGAAAGTCGTTTTGGCTACAACACTAAGTTTCATAAATTTTGTGATGTTTGACAGAAACGATATTTCACTAAATAAAGAAAACATATACTTAACATAATATTCTAGAAACTATTTTCATAGGGAACCTATTTTTGTCAAGTACTTTTTAGTATATATAATAATAGGAAATAATATTTATTTATTTAGGGTTCGAAATCTAGTTTTGAAAACAAATATATGGTAAGCCTAGTACAATCTTTTTGTTACAAAAAAATACTTCTAATAAAAATAATCTCAAATAAGAATTTTAATAAATAATAACATAGTAATAATAATAATAATAATAATAATAATAATAATAGTAATAATAATGCAACTTACCTACACCAAAAAAAAACGGAAACAGACAAAAATAATAATTAATAATAAACAAACAAAAAAACAAAAATAAAACAAGTTATAGATTCGTGCTCTACTGTCTTCTTTGAGAAGACAGTAGAGCAAAAAAACAAAAATAAAACAAGTTATAGATTCGTGCTCTACTGTCTTCTTTGAGAAGACTGGAGTACGGAGAAAAAATCAAGGAGAGAGAGAGCGGGGATCTCGGAGAGTCCGGCGGAGAAAGTTGGAAAGAGACGGGGAGCGGGATCGGCAAGGTGGGTTTCGCGGAGGAGCTTCGGCCGGGTGGCGGAGCTGCGGTTAGCAACGAGAGAAAGGAGTGGACGGAGAGGATGACAGGCTCGGCGCGAGGGTTTGGGGGTTCCGTCGGCGGCGGAGGGTTTGGGGTTGAGCGGACGCGCGGTGAGGGACGGCGAGCTCGGCCGGTCGGCGTCGGCGCTAGAGGAAAGGGAAGGTGCGGCGGTCGCTGTGCGCCTGAGGAGGCTGACGCGCTCGCGTCGGCACGGTTGACGCGGCGGCGGAGGGGGCTGGTCGTGGACGGCGCCGGAGGAGAGAGATTTCTCGCTGGGGACGTATGGCACGGCGGCTGGGCTTGTAGAGGGCTGTGGAGAGGCGGCGCACCGGAGATCCAGGCAACGGGACGCGACGGATCGGTCGCAGCGGAGGTGAGTTTCCTATTTCCTATCCTTAGATGGTGGTGGTGGTGAAACCTGGGTGGAGGTGTGTGTGCTCGGTGATGGTGGTGGTTTGCCGTAAATTTGGCCGGAGTTTGGGCCGGGTTTGCTCAGGTCGCGGTGGCTGTTGGTGGATGGAGACATCGGATAGAGGAAACAGGAAAAACATGGGTGAAGAGAGCAGGGGAGGTGACTCGCTGTGGTCGACAAGGTTCGTTTGGCACGGTGGACACGGTGACTTAGTTTGCCATGGAGGTGGTTGCAGCACCGATCGACATAGCCGCGACGAGGAGAGGCAGGGCCGGGGCTTCGACCAAGGATCGGTGGGAGGGATGATGGTGGTTGTTAGTTTGGCCGGGAAGTCGCCAGATTTTGGGCGACAGTGGTGGTTCTGTGGTGGTGGCATTCGCCGGGATGGCCGCGATGACGGTGGTGGTTATGATTGATGGTGGCGGCGGCTCGGTGGATCCGGGGGTCTGATGATGGGGGTCGTGTGTTGGGTTTGGGTTTTTCGTGGTGGAGGCGAGTGGTTGCCGTGTTGATGGTCGAAGGTGCTGCCGGCCGGTTATGGCCGGGGTGATGATGGCTGGTGGTTTGCTGCCGAAGTTGGCGTAGTTCTGGTTTGGTGGCGGGTTGCTGGTGTGGAGTCGGAGAAGGCGGGTCGGGATAGAGAGGAGTATTGGTCAAGGAGGCTGTTGGGTTAGGTATTGGTGATGTTATCGTGTCGGGGTTGTCGACACGGGGGGATATATGTATATGTAATAGAATTGGAATAAGATTTCGATGGTGGAACACGGACACGATGCACGCACGTGGGTTGGAGAAATATTTGTGGAATAATAATGTGGAGGAGTACCTGCCTATTTATTTATAGGATGTGGGAATTCCCACTTGGATATGGACTAGGACTATTTAAAACCCAATTAGAATATTCGTAATTTAATTTAAATCAATTTAAACCAAAACCCAAATATAAATTCAATTTAAATCTAATTAAATTTTTAGCTCAACATCAAATGGGATAAATCAAACTTCAAATATTTACTATTTAAATATATCCATAAATTCAAATCAAGGTTTTAAATCTCCACAATAACTTCGAAATATATTTTCCAAAAATACTAATAATAATAATTTTGAAAATTACATTAATATTTTTAAATATCTTTTTGAATAATAAAATACTAATATTAATAAATCTCGAAAATTATATTTTTATTTAAAATAAACTAGCAAAATATTTATGAAATATTTGTAAGCACGAATAACATTATTTATTCTAATTGAAAGGCTTTTCATAAATAAAATTATAATTTAGGAAATTTTGATAGCTAAATTAAATATTACATATATTCTTTTGAAGCTATAAAATAAAATAAAAATGTTTTTCTAAAAATATGTACGCTCGCACATATTCGCACTCGTCGAGCAATTACGAAAAATATAACGTCGTGCGCGACGTACAATACGACCATGCGACGTACAATACAAAATTTTAAATCGGTATCAAATTTAATAATAAAAAATAGTAGAAATTTAGGGGTTTTACATCCTACCCAACTTAAAAGAATTTCGTCCTCGAAATTAAGAATTAGTAGGGGGTGAGAGGACACAAGGGGGTATCAATGGGGATCCAACGATGACAAGGTTTTCACAAAATCATGTCGTAAGAATTCGCGATCTAGATTGTAGAAAAACAATACGGCATGGTCATGGGTAATGAAGAGTCACGATTAAGAGAGCGAAATAGATTCAAAGCGATTAGAGGGCTTGATAGGGCCGAGTAGTTAAGATTAAGATATAGCAACGTCGAGTGATAATGGTTATAGGCGATAGGATAGCTAGAGGAATCTTCTAGCACAACGCCTTCGTCATTCTGAAATGGTTGAAGGCAAAAGCGATAAGGAGTGCAAGGATGATATTATCTATTTCGAATACGTGGTTCAAAGGCGGCCATATAAATTTCAAAAGAATCGCCAAGGCAGTCGTGGATGGAATTCTAAGGGGAAAGCTCAACTACATCCCATCCACGTAGATTGATATATGAAAAAGGCGAACCAAAGTGCACTCGGTTGATCAGACCATCATGCACCGGTTCTGATTAGACAATATGTTAGTGAGCGGCCGCTCAATATCATATGCCTTGATCAAGCTCGATAAAGAATCAGCTTGCAAACACTAGGCTTATATTAGCATCATTAGTCAAAATGGTAAATACATAGGCACGAGAGGTTAAGAATTAAAGAAGATAGAATGATTCTAAGTCATACAGTCGTCCTATAGTATTCTTGTCCAAATCTTTGTTTGGCTAGACGGGTTAGGTCCTCTAGATTCTAGGATCTAAATAAGCTTGCTAATATAGGTCACTAGGTCAAAGGGGTTGGTAGTTCATAAGGTATTCTACCCAACTTAAAGAATTAAACTAATGGTATTTTGGGACAATTAACTAGTAGGGTCAATCTCTAGCAAGCACGAAGGGAAGATAAGAATAGGGATGGAAGGAAGCAAGCAAGATACAATTGATGAGTCAAACGGTAGATAAAATCGAGGAAGGAGGTCAAGTATGTGGATGAGATCCTAGACTTCTAATCCTATACGTAGGCATGCTTGGTATGGTAAAGTAACCAAATAATTTATCTTGACCTGCATGGGCCACCACAAAAACATGTAACGCCCCAGTCCCAAAATACGTAGGACTAGGAACGTAGACATGCCAGCTGTATTCATACGAAGTATACTCCTATATATGGAAACCTCGTATGGATACATAAGCTGTAAAATGCAGTAGAACCATAACTAATCTCATCCACGCAAAATAAATAAATAAAAGACATCATATAAAGATAATGAATTGTCTTGATACAATATGTTGGGCGGAGATAAATCCACTACCAACAAGTAAAGGAAAAAAATACATGGAAAATGAAATGAGTGGCGAGCGAAGCGAAGACGATCCAAATGCAATCATCCTCGAAGAAATGGCGATGAACACGGCTAGAGCTAGAGCACCTACGAAAGACAATAGCACACACCTGGACAGATAACCAGGTCCTCAGAGGGACGTAACAAGACACATAATATCATGCCATATAAACTAAATAAATATTGCTCAAATAAATAAGTAATAGGGTACCTAACCATACTATGGTGAATATGCAATAAAGAACAAACCTTGACGCATGGGCCGGATCAGGAAAATCAGGAATCAGGACCGTATCTCCCACTGAAGATAACCGGCAATCAGGACCGTACCTCCTACTGGAGATAACCGGCTATCAGGACCGTACCTCCCACTGGAGATAACCGGCTATCAGGACTGTACCTCCTACTGGAGATAACCGACAATCAGGGCAGTGTATATATGACCCATACATAAAGGAGATGTTCTTCCCACCCAATGCCTACTATGTTGTATCCACAACAGTAAACCTCTATAACCGCTAAGTCAAACTAGCATGCAATTTCTATTAGCGGTTATTCCTATCGCACGACTTATACGCACCGGTGGCCAACCAGTCACGCATGTCCGTGTTCTACATGCGACACACAACTTCGTGATACAACGTGTCAAGGCCATGAATACAACACACAAGGTGGTCCCTTAAATCTAGGTTTAACGTGTAAAAAAATAATACATAGCAAAAAACTGAACAGTAAATTCTAACAGGTTATGCCATATATCACAGTTTATTTTACATAAAGAAAATAATGAACATGCATGAAATATGAGCTAAAATAATTAAACAGCAAATGACAAGGTGTCTTGCCTGGTAGGACGTCTGGTGTGCTGCGATAATCAAGCTGGCATGAACTACGACTTTGGTGTAACAACTACACAAAGGAACCTCTTTTGGTGGTACGGTCAGTTCCATTGGATCCAGAACGGTCAATTTAGTTAGGGTGGACAAAAGGTAGTCAAGATTTGACGAGGGAATAGGAGTAATGGGACTTAGTCATGGACGGAAGGATAATCAAAGGGTATAGGATAAATAAATAAATAAATAAATAATATATATACGAACTAAAACTATTTATAATACTCAAGAACTAACTTTTATAAGTCAAAATGGTTATAGAAAAATACTTAAAGTAAAGGAAAGTCGTTTTGGCTAAAACACTAAGTTTCATAAATTTTGTGATGTTTGACAGAAACGATATTTCACTAAATAAAGAAAACATATACTTAACATAATATTCTAGAAACTATTTTCATAGGGAACCTATTTTTGTCAAGTACTTTTTAGTATATATAATAATAGGAAATAATATTTATTTATTTAGGGTTCGAAATCTAGTTTTGAAAACAAATATATGGTAAGCCTAGTACAATCTTTTTGTTACAAAAAAATACTTCTAATAAAAATAATCTCAAATAAAAATTTTAATAAATAATAACATAGTAATAATAATAATAATAATAATAATAATAATAATAATAATAATAATAATAATAATAGTAATAATAATGCAACTAACCTACACCAAAAAAAACGGAAACAGACAAAAATAATAATTGATAATAAACAAACAAAAAAACAAAAATAAAACAAGTTATAGATTCGTGCTCTACTGTCTTCTTTGAGAAGACTGGAGTACGGAGGAAAAATCAAGGAGAGAGAGAGAGCGGGGATCTCGGAGAGTCCGACAGAGAAAGTCGGAAAGAGACGGGGAGCGGGATCGGCAAGGTAGGTTTCGCGGAGGAGCTTCGGCCGGGTAGCGGAGCTGCGGTTAGCAACGGGAGAAAGGAGTGGACGGAGAGGATGACAGGCTCGGCACGAGGGTTTGGGGGTTCCGTCGGCGGCGGAGGGTTTGGGGTTGAGCGGACGTACGGTGGGGGACGGCGAGCTCGGCCGGTCGGCGTCGGCGCTCGAGGAAAGGGAAGGTGCGGCTGTCGCTGTACGCCTGCGGAGGAGCTGACGCGCTCGCGTCGGCGCGGTTGACGCGGCGACGGAGGGGGCTGGTCATGGACGGCGCCGGAGGAGAGAGATTTCTCGCTGGGGACGTACGGCACGGCGACTGGGCTTGCAGAGGGCTGTGGGGAGGCGGCGCACCGGAGATCCAGGCGGCGGGACGCGACGGATCGGTCGCAGCGGAGCTGAGTTTCCTATTTCCTATCCTTAGATGGTGGTGGTGGTGAAACCTGGGTGGCGGTGTGTGTGCTCGGTGATGGTGGTGGTTTGCCATAAATTTGGCCAGAGTTTGGTCCGGGTTTGCTCAGGTCACGGTGGTTGTTGGTGGATGGAGACATCGGATAGAGAAGACAGGAGAAACAGGGGTGAAGAGAGCAGGGAAGGTGACTCACTGTGGTCGACAAGGTTAGCTTGGCACGGTGGACACGGTGACTTAGTTTGCCCTGGAGGTGGTTGCAGCACCGATCGACATAGCCGCGACGAGGAGAGGCAGGGCCGGGGCTTCGACCAAGGATCGGTGGGAGGGATGATGGTGGTTGTTAGTTTTGCCGAGAAGTCGCCGGATTTTGGGCGACAGTGGTGGTTCTGTGGTGGTGGCGTTCGTCGGGATGGCCACGATGATGGTGGTGGTGATGACTGATGGTGGCGGCGGCTCGGTGGATCCGGGGGTCTGCTGATGGGGGTCGTGTGTTGGGTTTGGGTTTTTCGTGGTGGAGGCGAGTGGTTGTCGTGGTTGATTGTCGAAGGTGCTGCCGGCCGGTTATGGCCGGGGTGATGATGGCTGGTGGTTTGCTGCCGAAGTTGGCGTGGTGCTGGTTTGGTGGCGGGTTGCTGGTGTGGAGTCGGAGAAGGCGGGTCGGGATAGAGAGGAGTATTGGTCAAGGAGGCTGTTGGGCTAGGTATTGGTGATGTTATCGTATCGGGGTTATCGACACGGGGGGATATATGTATATGTAATAGAATTGGAATAAGAATTCGATGGTGGAACACGGACACGATGCATGCACGTGGGTTGGAGAAATATTTGTGGAATAATAATGTGGAGGAGTACCTGCCTATTTATTTATAGGATGTGGGAATTCCCACTTGGATATGGACTAGGACTATTTAAAACCCAATTAGAATATTCGTAATTTAATTTAAATCAATTTAAACCAAAATCCAAATATAAATTCAATTTAAATCTAATTAAATTTTTAGCTCAACATCAAATGGGATAAATCAAACTTCAAATATTTACTATTTAAATATATCCATAAATTCAAATCAAGGTTTTAAATCTCCACAATAACTTCGAAATATATTTTCCAAAAATACTAATAATAATAATTTCGAAAATTACATTAATATTTTTAAATATCTTTTTGAATAATAAAATACTAATATTAATAAATCTCAAAAATTATATTTTTATTTAAAATAAACTAGCAAAATATTTATGAAATATTTGTAAGCACGAATAACATTATTTATTCTAATTGAAAGGCTTTTCATAAATAAATTTATAATTTAGGAAATTTTGATAGCTAAATTAAATATTACATATATTCTTTTGAAACTATAAAATAAAATAAAAATGTTTTTCTAAAAATATGTACGCTCGCACATATTCGAACTCGTCGAGCAATTACGAAAAATATAACGTCGTGCGCGACGTACAATACGACCATGCGACGTACAATACAAAATTTTAAATCGGTATCAAATTTAATAATAAAAAATATAGTAGAAATTTAGGGGTTTTACATACAAGGCAAGAACATTACGTTGCTTTTTATATTAATACGCCAAGTTGAAACTTCACAAATCACATCAGAATATAAGACGCAATATAGGAAGATAGAAATGCTTTTCATTCATAGCTTGCAACGAAGTGTAAGTCATAATTACATTGGATGTCGTTGCGGCTACATTGATTGAAAACAGAAGGAAATACACTCAACAAGCTGTCTGAACTAACGCTTGTCGTTCCATACATTCGCCCCTTTATACATAAGTCGTCGATTGAATTGGCTTCAAAATACTTCAGCATAGGAAGAGCTTCAAAATGGCTCTTCGTACTTCAGGTTCAGTTTAGAGCGCCCGCCGCACCTGGGGAAATTGGAGGAGGGGATTAAAATACTTGCTAAGTGGACGAGAAGAACCCACTCGTCCAAACCGACTCTGATTGTTAAGATAGGCATGCTTTAGAGTTGTCTTTCTATTTAGAACTAAATGAATTCAGTTCATGTCGATAGCCATCTTTTAGTAATAAAGCCTACAGTAAGACATAGCAATTTATCCTATTTCTTACCCCAGCCGTGCTCGTCCCTGCATAAAAATAGAGATAATACTTACTACCTGTATAAGACAATAGGTGAGCATGCTACTATCTTATATGTGCGGTCATTGATGTTACACATCACGTGGGACTATCTCAACGGCATTTCGGCCTGTTCAGTCTAGGTTGCAAGCCTGACTGACGGTCCCGCAATGCATCAGTACCGAAGCACGATTATTCATTCTCCCTAGGCCGATTCGATTTCGATGCCTCGGATACCGATTCGAAGAAAATCAACTTGTGTACAAGCTGTCCATGACCATGCCAATGCGTGAACAGTTTAATATATGGAAACAGTTTTGTATAGCGCAGACATTATTGAACGACATTATCATTTCTTCCAACTCATGCAACGATTCATTTTCCCAAGCTGTACTCCCGATTTAGCGTCCGGTGGACACCAAATTGTCCGAGGCATCATAACCCATAATCGACATTTCATATTATTTTTGCAGTACATAAAATAGTCTATCTTTTTACTAGAACCTTAAACTTTCTCGTTTATGTGAGAAACTTGTATTTTTTTAGAGTAGATTACTCTAAATCGATACGTTTTTTCTGAGTTTTTGACCTTAGTGGATTAGCATGCAATTAACTTGGCATTGTTCGATTTGAATGAATTCGAGGCAAGGAATTTGTTTGCGAGACGGAGTAGAAAAGAAGGGGCTGAATCACCCACCGATTTCTTTGCTCGTACCGATCGTCGAAGCGCTTCGCAATGTCAAGCTTTAGTTATGCGAGCTCCTGCAATGGCACCAACACTTTGTTAGAATTCTTTCTTTTTCTCTCGCTTCGAAATTTGTAATTGTATCCAGGAAAATGATGCGAAAGCACTTCATCAAAACCCAGCGGCAAAAGCTCCAAGAAAACCATACAGCGGTCCGGTCCCGTCGAAGGGACTCTTATATAGAGCTCACTCACTGAGACACAGCCCGCTGTATCTAGGACTTATTCCAACAGAAGTCGTTCCATTAGTTGGATCAATTCTCGTAACATCTGTCCAAATCGATTTGATCGATGCCGTACGGTGTTATCGTTTACCAAGCTTAGCGATCGAGTCAGATGGCCATCTAAGTTCCCGGCCGATCTGACTCGGTGCAAGCATATTATGAAGTCAGTCGTCTATCGAAAGCGGGGCGCTACATAATATACCACTAAGAAAAAGTTTCGTCCCAAAACTTAAGAACAAGGGTCTGACCTTAAATTAGACAAACAACATAGGGTACTTCTCTTTCATCTCCGCCTCCATTTCCTACGTCGATTCTTCAACTGAATGGTTCCGCCAAAGCACAGACCAAGGACATCGACCGATTTCGTAGCTCCTTCTCCTTACGGTCCAAAATTTGAATAGGCTCCTCCGAGTAAGACAAGTCAGTACGTAGCTCCAACTGATTGAAGCTAACCACATGACTTGGATCGTACACGTATTTTCGAAGTTGTGAAACATGGAAGATATCGTGCACATCAGCCAAGGCAGGAGGTAGTGCGATCCGATAAGCAACCGTTGCAACTCTCTCGATGATCTTGAAGGGGCCAACAAATCTCGGGCTCAACTTGTCTTTAACGCCGAACCGCATCACACCGCACATGGGCGTTACTTTCAGAAACACATGGTCCCCGACCAAGAACTCTAGCGGTCGTCGACGAAGATCTGCGTAGCTCTTTTATCGACTTTGCGCGATACGGAGTCTATCTCAAATCAAGCAGACCTTTTCGACGGCCTGCTCCACCAGTTTCGGTCCAAGCACTTGTTTCTCTCCAACTTCATCCCAGCATATTGGTGAATGACACTTCTTCCGTAGAGCGCTTCATATGGAGCCATCTGAATTCTCGACTGATAACTGCAGTTATACGCAAACTTCGCAAGCGACAAATGCGTATCCCAACTAGTCTTTAGGTCGAACGCACACAGACGCAACATATCTTCTAAGATTTGATTTACCCTCTCCATCTGACCGTTTGTTTGGGGATGGTACGCAGAACTAAAGTTTAGTTTGGTCCCCATCGTTGCCTGTAGGCTCGTCCAAAAATGCAATAGGAATCGCCCGTCTCTGTCCGAAATTATTGAGGCCGGTACCCTGTGCAGTCGAACAATCTCGTCGATGTAGATTTGCGCTAACCGATCGATGCTCCATCCTACTTTAATTGCGATAAAGTGAGCCGACTTGGTCAATCTATCAACAATGACCCAAATCACATCATTCCCCCGTGGCGTCTTCGGAAATCCCATAATGAAATCCATCGAGATGTTGTCCCATTTCCACTCGGGAACGGCGAGGTTCTGCAGCTCTCCGTCTGGCCTTTGGTGTTCCGCCTTCACTTGTTGACACGCCATGCACTGCGACACGAACGTAGCCACATCTTTCTTCATGCCGTGCCACCAAAAGTTTGTGTGCAAGTCCTTGTACATCTTGGTGCTTCCAGGATGTAACGAATACTTTGCATAGTGTGCCTCTGTAACGCCCCAGTCCCAAAATACGTAGGACTAGGTACATCGACATGCCAGCTGTATACATACAAAGTATTCTCCAATATATGGAAACCTCGTATGAATACATAAGCTGTAAAATGCAGTGAACCAAGAGTAATCTAATCTCATCCACAAATGAAGAATAAAGATATCATATAATCAACTGTAATAAGTCTTTGTACAATACGTTGGGCGGAGACAAAGTCCACTACCAACTATCTCAAATAAAATGTATAAGAAGTGATTGATAAAATAACGAGACGAACCAAGCGTAATCATCTTCGAAAGAATGGAGAAGATCACGGCCTTGGCTAGAACACCTGTAAATTCACAGAAGCACACACCTGGAGAGATAACCAGGTCCTCAGAGGGACGTAACAAGATACACAAAGAACATGCCATAATAAACTGAATATATAATATGTCACAACCCGAAATAAGTGACAAGATGTCACGACCCGCACCCCAGAGTTAGGGCACGAGAGCGTAACAACGCCCAGCCTACGCCGCAGTGTCGGCGGTAGAACGCTGTCCTAGGTCACAACATCTAGCAATATAAAGCTAAGCAGTTTATACTCCCCGAATGGGGGTGACATGGCAGATACTAATTCAATCACATCTAAGGTAGAGCATGATAAGGATAGATAAAACATGAGATCCAAAATAAATACAGAAGATAGAAGTCTAAGTGTCTAAGATACATGAACCCAGAAGTACATCTCAAAACTCAAATAAAGATACAGTAATCCACAAAGTAAATACAACTCCAGACAAAATGAAAACTACCTAAACAAACCCTACTGTGTCTCCTCTAGGCTAGCAGGCACCTCCAGGCTATCTGTAAAATTTATCAACAGGTCCAGTCAGGACGGGAACGAGCACATATCTCTCAACAGTTCATATCAGGTTAGGAGTATGAATCATTGCAATAGAGTAAAATACAGGAAATGCTGAATGGAAGTACAAGTAAAACAGGAGATATTTTGTAACTGGAAATAGATACATGATAGTAAAGACTGTAAGTGACTACGTGATTTAGAGCATAATGGTTATGTAAACGGCTTGGGGGCACATGAATACAAATAAGGAGGCACATTTATACAGCTACTGGAGATAGTGTTCACATAACCAATTCTACTCACCCCGCCCCAACCAGTACACAAGGATCCGTTCAAGTTATGTCATAAGCACATGAATACAACTAAGATACGTGAACTCATGTAATGAGTAGTACATGAGGCACGTGAAAGCACATGAGAACATGTAAAAACATGAACTAGTACGAGTACAAGGAGTACCTGATGCACATGATAAAGTACATGAACATGAAATACCCGATGCACCCGTAGAGGGATAACATCTCAGGAAGGGATCCATATAGTACTAATCCGTGAAGATACGTGTCAGCATCATGTAGAGTAATCTAGAGCATGAATATATCCAGACAGGTATGAAAAGATCAGAGAATGTACTCGCCTCGATAACCTGAACAGCTGATAAGTATAGGTGATAAGTATAGGAGGTCCCACTGAAGCCACAGAGTCCTATTTAAAGCAACACAGGTTACAAGGGGTTCAAGTTGTAATAAATGAATCTCTATAATCAATCTACATTATTCTAGGTTCTTCTAAGTCAAAACAACTCTAGGTCGACTTCGGTCAAAAATCTAGTCAAACTAGGTCAAGTGTTGACTTATAGTTGACTTTGGGTCAACTGGTCAACTCTGGTCAAACATGGTCAATTCTAGTCTAATATAAAGTGTGCTTCGTTATTTGTACGTCGAAACTTACGGCACGCAAATCGAGATAAGAAGATTATCGGTAAGGTTGATAATCTTATTATAGTGATCCACGTATCCAACTCGTCAATTTCAGCGATGTGAGATCACTGGAATTGACTGATCTCAGATTCGTTGTACTAATCCCGAAATACGAACATTATATGAATTAATTATTAATTAATTATAAAAAGGTTAAACTCAGAGAAATTATCAACAAACATTGTCGGACGATGAAATGAACATCGCCAACGTGTCCAGAATGGTCAAATTAGCTAGGATAGCCTACCCAACGGTCCAATTTGGACACAAGGGCAAAAAGGTAATTTCGGGTCAAAACGGTGTCCGTGTCGGAGCCGTTTTGCACCGAAAAACGTGCAAGAAAACAAGTCTATAAAATATAACAAACTATATGTTCACGCAACCAGAATGTCGATACGAACCCAACGGTATCTCCAGAATTGGATTCCGTTGACCCGATCTCATTTTGGCCCGTTGACCAGAACTTTGAATTCCGAATTGCACGGAAATGCGTGCCGGAGCCAAAGTTCTCAAAACTTAGCAAACTACCTGTCAACGAGTTCAGAATGATGATACGAACTCAACGGTATCTCCGGAATTGGATTTCGATGAGCCGATCTCAAAATGATCCGTTGACCCGGATATTGGTATCCGACTTGCACCGAAATGCGTGCCAGACCCAATGTCCACCAAAACCTAGCAAATTATATGTCAACGAGTCCAGAATGACGATACAAACTCAACGATATCTCCAGAATTGGATTCCGATGAGCCGGCGTCAAAAAGTCCCGTTGACCCAGAATGTGGGACCCGCTTTGCACCGAAAAACGTGTCCGGGCCCACGTTCTCCAAATCTAACAAATTTTATATGAAAACATGCCAGAACGACGCCACAAGTCTAATGGTGGTGTCAGAAATGAAATCTGGAGTCCCGTGTTCAAAAATGGAATTTTACAAGTTGGAAATTACGAATTCGGACGACCAACTTTGGCGTCGAATTCAACCAATCAAACAAGCTCAAACTGAAATGAAATCTAAAGGGGGCAGGAAGAGGGTTATACCAGCTTCGCACCGGAACTGGTAGCACGCCAAACAGAGCTGCGGTGGAGGAGATACAAGCTGACGAAGTTGGCCCCGCGAAACTGTCCAAATTTAATACAATTTAAACGGTCAACTTGGTGGCCGGTTTTCATGTATCAAACGATAAAATTAACGGACGAAAATTGACATGAGCGAAGGTGGATATACCGAGATTGCGACGGAGTGAAGAAATCGCCGATCCAACCGTCGGATCTCCCAGAAAACTCGTACGAAGTCGCTGCGACGGAGCGCCAAAATGAACGTGATTTCGCGCGCGTCACGACGGGACGTCGTGCAAAACGCACGAATCGCCTATACGTCGCGCTGGAAGAGAAGAGGGCGGACCCAGGGGGGTCGCCGGTGATCGCCCACAGCGGGGGGGGGCATGGCCACGGCGGCCTCGACGCCGGCGGCGGCGCGGCAGCGCTGCCAGCGCGCGCGCGCGCAGCCTGGCTTGCGCCGCTGCTGCTCCCGGTCGTGCTGCTGCTGCAGCAACGCGCAGGTGGCTGCGCGGCCTTGCCTCGCCGGCGAGGGCACGGGGGCGCGCGGCCTCGACGACGGTCGGGCGGCCAACCTTGGAGGAGCTGGTGGCGGAAATAGAATGGAGGTGGTGGCTGCAGTTTGTGAGGTGGGGAGGAGGAGAAGACCATGGAGTTGGAGGAGGAGAGGAGGAGAAAGGTGGTGGTGTCGTGGCCGGAGCCAAGGGAGGAGGGTGGCCGGAGTTGCATGGCCAGGGAGGAGGATGGTGGTGGTCGGCATGGAGGGGGGTCGGGTTTGTAGCATGCTGCTGCCATTATTATGGTTGTGTGAGTTTTGTGTAGGAATAGTTTAATAAGGAATAGAGAGAGAGAGGATAATAATGAGAGAGAGAGAGATGAGTTGGCTCTCCCTAGAAACTAGGGCCGGCCAATATTGGCTGAGTGTGGGAATTCCATGTGGGGGGAAAATCAATGGAGGGGATTAGTTTGTAGGATCTAAAGGCTAGGAATAATTTGGAGAAATAGGGTATTCCAAGAGAAATAAATCAATGGGAAATTTTCCATTAAATATTTAAAAATAGATAAAATAAGCACTTGATATTTTTGGGCAGAAAATATGAGGGTGTCATGATGGAGGGCAACATGGAGCTGGACTGGACTCAGTGGAGCCGGATTGGATCAAAATCGGACATCGAGCAAAAATCGATTTAAAATTAGACGTTGATGATCATGTGTAAATAAGTAACACATGGGGATTCCAATAAATGGGACACAAGTGGCAGACGGATAGTAGGCTCAAAGTGGGCCATGTCCATAGTTGGGGCGGACAGGTTTTGCCCGACAGGGGACCCACAAATCAAGTTGGAAAATGAATGTGACGCCGTGGCGTGAAATGAAATCGGGTCACGCGTCGGGAAAGTTGTGCGAATCAAATGGAGCCCAAAATGACATGAATGAGTGGGAAACGAAGGTCATGGGTGACGAGCGTCTCGAGTAGATCATCAATGAGGAGTTGGTTTCAAGGAAATGACTGGTCTGGCGCTCCCAATTTAAATGTCATGGTAACGCGCTGAAAATGATCAAGAAAAAGAGTGGGAAAATAATTAACAATCAATTGGTCTAAACCGACCCAAAGTTCAGCGAAGCAGAAAGAGCACAAGGGAACAAGTTTGGGTGGGACACCATATACCGTCATGAAGGTAATCGTGTCCACTCCAAAACTCGTGAAGAAGATTTCCAGAATTGAACATCCCTGATACTCCAAATATCAATGGCATGAAAAAGTACACTAACAGATAAATAAATAGAATGAATTATTTAATGTAACCAAACAATCAAAAAAATAAATAAAATGAAAAAAAAATCAACCCGAATTTCAGGGTGCTAACATCCTACCCACCTTATAAAAATTTCGTCCTCGAAATTAAAATATCCCTACTCCCTCTAGGTCAAACCCCCAAAAATCAAAGTCCCAGAACTTAAATAAACATACCATCAAAAAAGATCCAAGGTAAAGTCTAGCAAAATCGTAAATTCATTGTATTAAGGAGAAATTCATAGGAGAAGTTACACAAGGTTTATGAAAATAGCTAAAGTTACTCCTAAGCGAAATAATGAGAGGCAAACAACAAAACAATTAAATATTTTTTTTTGAAGGACTGAAACAATGTAGAGTAAACATGTTCGAAATATTTAAAGTACAATCTGATAATCATATGCGTCTATCCAAAATTATGGTACTCTAAATCATCGTCATACTAGTAAGCAAGGCTACGATAATCATAGAGTTCTCGACTTTGGCACATACCTCTAGAATCATGGTATTTAACATTTTCGCGATGCCGCTAGCTTGGCTGCGAAAACCTTAAATTCCCACACCCAAGAAATATATCCAAGTCAACTATATGTCCTCACCATGCTGGCTAATATGACTGTAGAAGACTAGATTCCATAACATAGATGACATATCCCATATAATTTCATCTTGCCAAAATTAAATTAAACCAATAATGAATACTCAAAAATCAATCAAATTTATTAAGGAACATCAAAATTCAAAAATGAACAAAATCCATCGAAATACAAACTCGAATGCAACAACTATCATCAAAATTCAAAATTCGACAATCTTCCATCAAAACTAATAAATACAAACTCAAATTCAACAATGATCCATTAAAATCAAATTCAATCAATAGAAAAAAAATAAAACAAATCAAGGGAAAAAGAGTTTTCAAATCGAAGTTAAATAAGATTCTCCAGGGTCGTCCCGGGAATCTCTCAAGGGTTCCTATCTGTGATTGAGTACCTTCAAAATATATCCTAATCCTACTGCAGGCTGTAGTGGTACTCTAGTTCGAATACCACTACACTTTAGTCTCGACCTGCATGGGCCACCACTAAAAACGTGTCACGACCCGCACCCCAGAGTTAGGGCACGAGAGCGTAACAACGCCCAGCCTACGCCGCAGTGTCGGCGGTAGAACGCTGTCCTAGGTCACAACATCTAGCAATATAAAGCTAAGCAGTTTATACTCCCCGAATGGGGGTGACATGGCAGATACTAATTCAATCACATCTAAGGTAGAGCATGATAAGGATAGATAAAACATGAGATCCAAAATAAATACAGAAGATAGAAGTCTAAGTGTCTAAGATACATGAACCCAGAAGTACATCTCAAAACTCAAATAAAGATACAGTAATCCACAAAGTAAATACAACTCCAGACAAAATGAAAACTACCTAAACAAACCCTACTGTGTCTCCTCTAGGCTAGCAGGCACCTCCAGGCTATCTGTAAAATTTATCAACAGGTCCAGTCAGGACGGGAACGAGCACATATCTCTCAACAGTTCATATCAGGTTAGGAGTATGAATCATTGCAATAGAGTAAAATACAGGAAATGCTGAATGGAAGTACAAGTAAAACAGGAGATATTTTGTAACTGGAAATAGATACATGATAGTAAAGACTGTAAGTGACTACGTGATTTAGAGCATAATGGTTATGTAAACGGCTTGGGGGCACATGAATACAAATAAGGAGGCACATTTATACAGCTACTGGAGATAGTGTTCACATAACCAATTCTACTCACCCCGCCCCAACCAGTACACAAGGATCCGTTCAAGTTATGTCATAAGCACATGAATACAACTAAGATACGTGAACTCATGTAATGAGTAGTACATGAGGCACGTGAAAGCACATGAGAACATGTAAAAACATGAACTAGTACGAGTACAAGGAGTACCTGATGCACATGATAAAGTACATGAACATGAAATACCCGATGCACCCGTAGAGGGATAACATCTCAGGAAGGGATCCATATAGTACTAATCCGTGAAGATACGTGTCAGCATCATGTAGAGTAATCTAGAGCATGAATATATCCAGACAGGTATGAAAAGATCAGAGAATGTACTCGCCTCGATAACCTGAACAGCTGATAAGTATAGGTGATAAGTATAGGAGGTCCCACTGAAGCCACAGAGTCCTATTTAAAGCAACACAGGTTACAAGGGGTTCAAGTTGTAATAAATGAATCTCTATAATCAATCTACATTATTCTAGGTTCTTCTAAGTCAAAACAACTCTAGGTCGACTTCGGTCAAAAATCTAGTCAAACTAGGTCAAGTGTTGACTTATAGTTGACTTTGGGTCAACTGGTCAACTCTGGTCAAACATGGTCAATTCTAGTCTAATATAAAGTGTGCTTCGTTATTTGTACGTCGAAACTTACGGCACGCAAATCGAGATAAGAAGATTATCGGTAAGGTTGATAATCTTATTATAGTGATCCACGTATCCAACTCGTCAATTTCAGCGATGTGAGATCACTGGAATTGACTGATCTCAGATTCGTTGTACTAATCCCGAAATACGAACATTATATGAATTAATTATTAATTAATTATAAAAAGGTTAAACTCAGAGAAATTATCAACAAACATTGTCGGACGATGAAATGAACATCGCCAACGTGTCCAGAATGGTCAAATTAGCTAGGATAGCCTACCCAACGGTCCAATTTGGACACAAGGGCAAAAAGGTAATTTCGGGTCAAAACGGTGTCCGTGTCGGAGCCGTTTTGCACCGAAAAACGTGCAAGAAAACAAGTCTATAAAATATAACAAACTATATGTTCACGCAACCAGAATGTCGATACGAACCCAACGGTATCTCCAGAATTGGATTCCGTTGACCCGATCTCATTTTGGCCCGTTGACCAGAACTTTGAATTCCGAATTGCACGGAAATGCGTGCCGGAGCCAAAGTTCTCAAAACTTAGCAAACTACCTGTCAACGAGTTCAGAATGATGATACGAACTCAACGGTATCTCCGGAATTGGATTTCGATGAGCCGATCTCAAAATGATCCGTTGACCCGGATATTGGTATCCGACTTGCACCGAAATGCGTGCCAGACCCAATGTCCACCAAAACCTAGCAAATTATATGTCAACGAGTCCAGAATGACGATACAAACTCAACGATATCTCCAGAATTGGATTCCGATGAGCCGGCGTCAAAAAGTCCCGTTGACCCAGAATGTGGGACCCGCTTTGCACCGAAAAACGTGTCCGGGCCCACGTTCTCCAAATCTAACAAATTTTATATGAAAACATGCCAGAACGACGCCACAAGTCTAATGGTGGTGTCAGAAATGAAATCTGGAGTCCCGTGTTCAAAAATGGAATTTTACAAGTTGGAAATTACGAATTCGGACGACCAACTTTGGCGTCGAATTCAACCAATCAAACAAGCTCAAACTGAAATGAAATCTAAAGGGGGCAGGAAGAGGGTTATACCAGCTTCGCACCGGAACTGGTAGCACGCCAAACAGAGCTGCGGTGGAGGAGATACAAGCTGACGAAGTTGGCCCCGCGAAACTGTCCAAATTTAATACAATTTAAACGGTCAACTTGGTGGCCGGTTTTCATGTATCAAACGATAAAATTAACGGACGAAAATTGACATGAGCGAAGGTGGATATACCGAGATTGCGACGGAGTGAAGAAATCGCCGATCCAACCGTCGGATCTCCCAGAAAACTCGTACGAAGTCGCTGCGACGGAGCGCCAAAATGAACGTGATTTCGCGCGCGTCACGACGGGACGTCGTGCAAAACGCACGAATCGCCTATACGTCGCGCTGGAAGAGAAGAGGGCGGACCCAGGGGGGTCGCCGGTGATCGCCCACAGCGGGGGGGGGCATGGCCACGGCGGCCTCGACGCCGGCGGCGGCGCGGCAGCGCTGCCAGCGCGCGCGCGCGCAGCCTGGCTTGCGCCGCTGCTGCTCCCGGTCGTGCTGCTGCTGCAGCAACGCGCAGGTGGCTGCGCGGCCTTGCCTCGCCGGCGAGGGCACGGGGGCGCGCGGCCTCGACGACGGTCGGGCGGCCAACCTTGGAGGAGCTGGTGGCGGAAATAGAATGGAGGTGGTGGCTGCAGTTTGTGAGGTGGGGAGGAGGAGAAGACCATGGAGTTGGAGGAGGAGAGGAGGAGAAAGGTGGTGGTGTCGTGGCCGGAGCCAAGGGAGGAGGGTGGCCGGAGTTGCATGGCCAGGGAGGAGGATGGTGGTGGTCGGCATGGAGGGGGGTCGGGTTTGTAGCATGCTGCTGCCATTATTATGGTTGTGTGAGTTTTGTGTAGGAATAGTTTAATAAGGAATAGAGAGAGAGAGGATAATAATGAGAGAGAGAGAGATGAGTTGGCTCTCCCTAGAAACTAGGGCCGGCCAATATTGGCTGAGTGTGGGAATTCCATGTGGGGGGAAAATCAATGGAGGGGATTAGTTTGTAGGATCTAAAGGCTAGGAATAATTTGGAGAAATAGGGTATTCCAAGAGAAATAAATCAATGGGAAATTTTCCATTAAATATTTAAAAATAGATAAAATAAGCACTTGATATTTTTGGGCAGAAAATATGAGGGTGTCATGATGGAGGGCAACATGGAGCTGGACTGGACTCAGTGGAGCCGGATTGGATCAAAATCGGACATCGAGCAAAAATCGATTTAAAATTAGACGTTGATGATCATGTGTAAATAAGTAACACATGGGGATTCCAATAAATGGGACACAAGTGGCAGACGGATAGTAGGCTCAAAGTGGGCCATGTCCATAGTTGGGGCGGACAGGTTTTGCCCGACAGGGGACCCACAAATCAAGTTGGAAAATGAATGTGACGCCGTGGCGTGAAATGAAATCGGGTCACGCGTCGGGAAAGTTGTGCGAATCAAATGGAGCCCAAAATGACATGAATGAGTGGGAAACGAAGGTCATGGGTGACGAGCGTCTCGAGTAGATCATCAATGAGGAGTTGGTTTCAAGGAAATGACTGGTCTGGCGCTCCCAATTTAAATGTCATGGTAACGCGCTGAAAATGATCAAGAAAAAGAGTGGGAAAATAATTAACAATCAATTGGTCTAAACCGACCCAAAGTTCAGCGAAGCAGAAAGAGCACAAGGGAACAAGTTTGGGTGGGACACCATATACCGTCATGAAGGTAATCGTGTCCACTCCAAAACTCGTGAAGAAGATTTCCAGAATTGAACATCCCTGATACTCCAAATATCAATGGCATGAAAAAGTACACTAACAGATAAATAAATAGAATGAATTATTTAATGTAACCAAACAATCAAAAAAATAAATAAAATGAAAAAAAAATCAACCCGAATTTCAGGGTGCTAACATCCTACCCACCTTATAAAAATTTCGTCCTCGAAATTAAAATATCCCTACTCCCTCTAGGTCAAACCCCCAAAAATCAAAGTCCCAGAACTTAAATAAACATACCATCAAAAAAGATCCAAGGTAAAGTCTAGCAAAATCGTAAATTCATTGTATTAAGGAGAAATTCATAGGAGAAGTTACACAAGGTTTATGAAAATAGCTAAAGTTACTCCTAAGCGAAATAATGAGAGGCAAACAACAAAACAATTAAATATTTTTTTTTTGAAGGACTGAAACAATGTAGAGTAAACATGTTCGAAATATTTAAAGTACAATCTGATAATCATATGCGTCTATCCAAAATTATGGTACTCTAAATCATCGTCATACTAGTAAGCAAGGCTACGATAATCATAGAGTTCTCGACTTTGGCACATACCTCTAGAATCATGGTATTTAACATTTTCGCGATGCCGCTAGCTTGGCTGCGAAAACCTTAAATTCCCACACCCAAGAAATATATCCAAGTCAACTATATGTCCTCACCATGCTGGCTAATATGACTGTAGAAGACTAGAT